>CM033697.1:23516142-23928086 GCA_019514585.1 Dendrobium officinale
CAGAAATCCAAATCTAGAGCGTATAAATGAACCAAGACATTCCGACAAGCAACATCATGACTCAGATAAATACATCATCCATTTTATTTAAAGAACTAATCAAATCAAACTTAGCACGATTTTAAAAATACAACATAGTTGTTAATGAACACTGTTCCTTGATTTGTTTATGATTATGAACGTGTACATTTCAAAACTTGTAAAAAAACCAAAACTCATTAACAATCTCGTGAAAAGAGTCGATAGAAAGCTTGATATCAATAACTTGCTATAAATGCTTGATATAATAATCAATTTTTAAAGCTCTTTAAGTAATTTATAAACCTAATTAATACTAATAATAATCATTTAATTATATAAAAATGAATTATTAAATAGATTAAAATTTTTAATATTATTAATTAAATAAATCTATATTTAGAATTAAATGAAAAATAAATCTTTACAAGGATTTAGATAAGTTTGATGTCTCAATTTTTACCTCACAATTTGGTTTTCTCCTCACTTTGCTATGCCCTTTAGTCCCACGTCAGCATAATGCTCTAAATAATATTGTTTATATAGTTGAGGTACAAAAACTTGAAAACAAGCTTTAGTTGCATGGTTGGGTGAGGTTGCAAACTTGTATCCTTGTTGGAATACAAACTTGATTAAACTTTTAAAAAATATAACAAAATTTTAAATGATTGAAAAATAAAATGTAATTTTAATTTTGAAGCTTAACAAGCTTGATAAAAGATAAAGGTTTCAAATGAGCTACTCAATAAGCATAAAAAAAGCTTGGCTCGATAAATGTCTAAACAAGCGGCTCATTTAAAGCTCGATAAATATAAAGCAAATCAAACTCAAGCTAAGCTCAAATCAAACATGAGCAAGTTTAGATTTAAATGAACCAAGTTTGAATATTATCATAAAAGCTCAAATCAAGCTTTGGCCAAGATCGAACAGTCTATGGGTAAACAAACTTGAGATCAAACAGCCTCCAGCTCGACTCCATAAATATTATATACTTTCTCCTTATTACTTAACCCGATATAAATCATTAAGACTTTTCGCTTTTACTTTGCTTATAATTTTCTTTGCTAGGATTTTAGCTTTAATCTAATCATTATGAGCCTCAAGTATGCCTTCTTTGTCACTCTTAAAAAGCATTTTCTCTTCATAAATAAACTTTTGTATCACCTCGCTTGAGAATTAAATACCATTACTTATGTATTATCTATTTTTAGGCTCGGCTAAAACTTATACAAAGATCTTCTTAATAGAATTAAGATCTTATCCCAATCAAGTTAGACTCGACTCAATTATAGGATTTCAGTTTGCTTCCTATCATTAAATATTAACCTTGGTTCTATTTCATCTTTTCAATTAGAAATGAGCAAAATGACCCTATTTTATGATGGAGATAAGAGCCTAAAAATTAAGTTTTTCATAACTTCTCCCTTTTCAATACTGCTATTATTATTCCAAGCAAAGTAAATAAAGGTGGTTGTTGTTGTTTTTGTAGTATTTATATTGATGAGCTGATATTACTAATTTTTAATATACAGATTATATACTTTTAAGGTGATGCTCATTTTGAATTAAATTGTACATTGAAAAACTAATCCTGTAGTTTTAGAATGAGAAGTAAGCCTGCCAACCCATTTAGCGTCACTCTCAAACTCACAATACATCAAATAAAATAGCATAATCTAATTCACACTACATTTTTGAAAGGACAAGTCAATGAACCAACAGGCACGGAATTACGAAATGAATAGCATGCTAAAATGCACTGCATTATGAATTACAAATAACCAAACTTCTCTTTAGAGTGAGTTTGAACTTAAGATTGATCCATCACTTGATCAAACCACTCAGGGTTAAAACAATATGTTATCCAACAAGGTCAGAATGAACACTCTTATTCAAAATATAGAACATGAATATGCATACTAAACACCCACTACCTTGTACTAAACTCTTGACCATTCCGACAAAAACCTCTTCCACTTGATCAAATACATATTCCAGTGGCTTTCATAACGAATTACAAGTACCATTTTTTTTTAATTGACATCAAACAATGACTGTCAAAAAAGAATACATAAAAAGCCTATTTTGAAATTCCCACCGAATGGCCTCAGGATGTTATTCGCAAATAACTTACCTTTGGCCCCATGGTGACCTTCACAGCCTCAGCGAGTTCATTGACACCCTGCAGCATCAAGGTTCTAGCTCCAAAGCCAAAATTGACATCCTTTGCCGAATAGGACCTACATAAGAGGATTCTACCACCCCACACCTGCGAAATTGGATACGCTTAGCAGAAGAATGAGAAGAAAGAGAAGCAAGACAAAAAACGCACCTCTTTCTTACCCGATTCTTGAAAGCAGAAGCCCTGTTACGAGAAACAGGAGGAGAAAAAGTGACATTTTAGGATCAGAAGCTACCATGAATTAGTTGCTATAACAAGAGAAGGGATGGGAGATCGAATGCGCACCTCGCTACGGAAGAAGCCGCAGCAGCTAAAGTGCGATACATGGTGAAGCGAAGGGCAGAGAAGAAAGTTACGCAAGGGTTTTACTGAGTTGGAAAGATTGGCTACAGGGGTTTTAGGTTTGGCCGTTTGGCTAAGCAAGGAAAAAGAAGAGAGATACAGAGGAAGGGTTTTTTTTGGAATGTTTAAATTCTAAGAATATGTCTATATAAATTATATTTTTTATTTATAATTAAATTTAATTTAATAATATATTTGTTATGGGATAGATGATTTTTTTATTAATTTACAAGGATTTTTAGATAGATTGCACATATTAAATAGATCTTATGGAGAAGTAAAGAGATATTCAAGAATATTTGGAGATAAATATAATCCATAGTGCATATCATATATTTTATCATAAAAATTGTTTAGTAAATTAATACATGTAAGATCAATCCATGAAGTTGCATATCAAATTCAATAATATTGAAGTCTTTAAGCATGAATGACTTTTTTTTTTGTCATTTGAATATTTTTGACATATTGTTTTATACTATGAATTTTATTATGTATATTATTTTTTAAATTGTATGAGTATTGAATCTAAATGATGGCAAGTTGCATATTAAACTTTTTCTCTTCCACCTTTTCCTCATTCATAGCCTTTTTAAGAGCTTTAATCTTTTTAAGAAGTGTTTTAGTCAACCAATCATTTCCATAACTTATTTGATGAGGGGGGGTGGGGGGGGGGGTGGGGGGGGGGGGGGGGGGGGGGGGGGGGGGGGGGGGGGGGGGGGGGGGGGGGGGGGGGGGGGGGGGGAAGAAATTAGTAGACTCCATGACATGGTAGTAAAACCAAGAGATTTGAAAGCCATAATGGGAACTCCCTGAAAGAATTCAAGATGTTGTTGAGTGAAACTCAAGTCGATAGAGTCATTGTCGTGAGAAAAACAAAGCAAATAGAAAATCCAAATAAAATCTCGGAAGGAATCACTCAAGAGTTAGGTGAGTTTATGATCGCATACTACTCAAGCAATAATGCATACACTATGGTGCCCCAATCTATGATTTTGGTACCCCTTTAGAAAAACGCCGTCCTAGTAAGGTTATAATGCCCTCCATTAAGCATCAGGCCACTACAATTTTAGCATCAAAACATCTAAAAAATCTTCCAAAATAAAAAAGGTAAAATTTCCACAGAAAAATTTTCAAAGAAGCATAAATATTGAATCCAAATTTTCTATAGGAGACACCTTAACCTTATTATCAAGAGTATATAAGATGATGAGAAGAGAAAGAGAGAAAGAGATAGAGATGACGAATAAGAAGAAATCTATTTATGCTTAATATCATAAACTTTGGTGGTTAAGATACCACCCCCCCCCCCCCCCCCCCCCCCCAAAATGCATGTCATCTATTTATTTATGAAGTTGGGAATGCTACAAGAGATGTCAAGACTAAAAAGTAATAAATAGTATAATATTTAAATATTACATATACGTGGAGTAAATAGTATGAATACATGTATCTTGTCATATCTAACTTGGCTTGAATCCTAATGAGAGCCTCCTATGAGTGCCTTCGTTGAGTGCCCTTAATTATTGCCTCCTAGATCACGATGTTGACTAAGCAGGCATAGTAGTTATAGTAATGTTTAGGTAGGTGAGTGTCTCTTGTTGATGGGGCTAGCTATTTTTTTGGTGGAAATGAGCTCCTTCTAAAATGATCACCTTGAAAAGTGAGTTCTTCACGGATGATGGAATTGGTCAAGTGAGTAACTCCTTAGGTTGAGGTCTACTAAGGTGAGTCTCTCCCTCTCAAACTTATCTTGTAATGACTTGATCGCTCTCACTTTTGTAGTAGTTAGACTACTCGTACTGACCTGATCTAGCCCAACAAGGAATTTCACGTAATTTCATATTTTTGAAAAAAATTTATGCATGTACGAAAATTTCTCCATGGGAGCACTACGACGCTATAATGGTGGCACTACAGCGCTGACCTTTTTGTTGGATGGGTGTTATGGAGTTAACATTGCGACATTAAATAGTTGGTTTTGCGATGTTAAGGTCTCTATTTTATACCCAAAAAATTCTTATTGGGAGCTACAACATTATGAGTAGTAATGTTGCAGCATTAGGTTAATATTTAATCTAAATATTTAAATCCATTTCCAAAACCCAATAAGCATCCTCATTTCATCTCATTTTGTTTGGAGAGGAAGAAAATAGGAAAGGAAGAGAGAGTAGGTATATTTGATAGTTTTCAAATCAATTTTGCATGCTAGGCTAATTGGGAAATTTATTTGTCTCAAGGTAGACTACCATTAACATACCTTTGATTTTAATGATTTTAATTTGTGTGCTTTCTGGACTTTAATTTGCTTAGAATTTATAAGAAGTTATGATATCTCAATATTTAACAAACTTTCACCATGTAACTTTTAGTATATATTATAGTTCTTCTCATTCTACACATGTTAATATAATAATATTCAATTTTCATTGGGTATTTTTATATTTTGAGGCATGTTTTCTAAGACGAGTAAGATAATAAATGAAGAAATCGATACATAGTTGTTGCATCAAGTCTAGAAAAAAAAAAGAATGACATTTATATTTGTTATAGTCCAATTATTATAACATGCATATTTGATACAGTTCATTTGTTATGACATGCAAATCTAATATGATTCACTTGTTAAAAATATTGATAAACAAATACAAGTGCACTAAGTTTCAACTCAGGAATCCAGCTTTTTGACCAAAATGATCGTACAGACGAATTGGTGTTTGTCCGGGATGATCAAACAATAATGCTCGTACTCTGGCAGTTAGGTTTGTCCACATATAGAATGACAACAGGATCGTACAAACAAATAGGTGTTCGTCCGGGACGATCTTCAAAAATAACTGCACTTGAATTTCCTACTTATTTGTATAAAAGATAAATGAAGTATTCGTAAGGTATGATGACGTGTTCGTTTAGTACGATTTGTATATAAAAAACATATTTTTGTCTTACAAACTTCGAAAAATTATCATGCAAAATCTAGTGATATCTTATAGTACAAAAGTGGTTCGTATAGTACAAGTGAAAGGAATTTTTAGATTTGTACATGATAATCATGACTCTTTTTAAAAAATAAGTCAAAAAAGACCCATGAGACACAAAAACAAAAATAAAAATAATACTAAAGGGAAATCAAACCCAAAATAGAGAAAAACAAAAATCAAATAAAGATAAATCACAAACAACAAACAAAACACGAGCATCAACAATAAAATACACCACAAAGGGAATTTACTGAATTACAAATCTCAAGCATAAATATTAATAACACCCAATCTGATTCTTAAGGTGCTAAACATTTCAAAAGAAAGTGATTTTGTGAAAATGTATGCAAGTTAATTTTAGTAGACACATGATTTAATTCAATATCTCCCTTGGAGACATAGTCCCTAATGAAGTGATACCTTATATCTATATGCTTGGTCCTTAAGTGTTGGATAGGGTTCTTTGAAATGCACTTGTATTATCACCGAAGATTGGAATAATGCCAACTGAAAAACCTAAATTCATGAGTTATTATTTTAACCAAAGAACCTGTGCCACACAACTTCCTAAGGCTATGTATTCTGCTTCAGCTATAAAAAGAGCCACTGAATATTAATTTCTGCTAGACTAGAAAACTAAAGAGTTCCATATGAATTGATAAGTTCTAGAAGTACTCTTTCTATCAACCCTACACCCTACAAAATCCTATAGAGTTTTTAACATATTTGTAAGTTTTGAGTTCCTAAAAGATATCTCATAATTCTTTTAACAACAATTAAATGATATTTTTTTAGATCAGCTTGAAATCTAACACACAGACAAATATTAAATATAATATTAGGTCTGCTAGCATTTAAGTAAAGTATTGATCAAATTATTCTTCTAAGTTTCTTTTTGATCAACAGATTTGCCCTTACAATCCTTGTCTAACTATATTGAGGAACTCATTGGTGTACTTATTGGTTTAGATTTATCCATTTCATATTTTTTAAGGATGTCCTTAATATATACTGATTGACTCAAATATATGCCATCCTCTTTCTACTTTAAGCTAAAGTTAAGAAAGTAACTCAAATATTCCATTAAACTCATTTCAAATTCACAACTCATCATATTTGAAAAGTTATCACAAAGATTTTGTTAGTGGATCCAAATAAGATATCATCAACATAAATTTGAACAATAAGAATGCCATTTCCTACTCTTTTTATGAATAAAGTGGTGTCTACACTTCCTTTGACAAAATATTTTTCCAGTAGGAAAATGCTTAACCTTTTAAACCATATTTTAGGTGTCTGTTTTAGTCCATATAGTGTTTTTTTCAATTTAAATACATGATTAGGAAACTATAAATTTTCAAAATCTAAAGGTTGCTCAACATAAATATATGCTTTTATCACCCCATTAAGAAAGCACTTTAATATCCATTTGAAATAATTTAAAACCTTTAAAATAGACAAAAGTTAGAAGCACCTTTATTGCTTCAAGTTTATCTACAGGGGCAAAAGTCTCCTCAAAATTAATTCCTTCTATTTGATTGTAGCCCTTAGCTACCAATCTTACCTATTTTCTAACAATTACTCCTGAATCATTCATTTTATTTTTGTAAACCCACTTAATTCCAATAACACTGATCTTTAAGTCTTTCTATCAACTCTCAAACATCATTTCTAATAAATTGGCTCAATTCTTCTTGCAAAGCTAAAATTCAAAACTCATCAAAAAAATGCTTGATTTATATTTATGGGTTTTATCATTAAAATAAATGCTGAGTGGTTCACTTCTTTGCTAAGCCCATGCCTAGTCCTGACACCTTCACTAGGGTCTCCTAAAATTAGTTCTTTAGGATGACTCCTAGGATATTTCCATTCTTTAGACAACTTAATTTTAGCTTCTACCCTTTCTTCAAGATTTATATTTTCAATTCCTTGGGGATTCTCTTCAACATCTTCTTCTTCTAACATAGACCCTCTTGAAATATCATATTCATAAAAAACTATATGAGTGGTCTCCTTAACTACCAATGTCTTTTTGTTAAAAACTCTATAGGATTTGCCAGCACTTGAATATACCGAAAAAAAATTTTCATCATCAAATGGGATCAAATTTCCTAAAAGACTTTTCTCATTATTATGTATGAATACTTTACATCTAAATACATATAGATGTGAGAGGTTGGGTGTTTCTACCATTAAGAACTTTATAGGGTGTCTTATTCAACTTAGATCTAATGTTCATCCTACTCAAAATATAACATGTTGTACTCACACCGCTTCAGCCCAAAAATATTTAGGAAGTAAATATTCCACCAACATGGATCTTATAGCTTCTACTACAATTATGTTCTTCATTTCAACAACCTCATTCTATTGCGGGGTCTTAGGAGCTAAAAGTTGTGAACTATCTCTTTTTCTTTACAAAAAATTTCAAATTTTTTATTTTCAAATTCTCCTATGTGATCACTTTGTATTGTAAGAATTTTACACCCTAATTTCTTCTGAATGCAAGTAGAAAATTTTCTAAATTCATCAAATGATTCACTCTTATGTGATAAAAAATCTAATCCAAGTAAACCTTAAATATTCATCAACAATCACATACCCAAAAACTTTCCCTCATAAACTTATAGTACTAACAAGTTCAAAGAGTCCATGTGAAGGACTTCTAAGGGTTTGCTAGTTCTAAGATCCTTAATTGAATGAAAGGAGAAATTGAATTGTTTATCTAATTGACATGTATCATACATGTGATCCTTAATGAAGACTCATTTGGGTATGCCTCAAACCAATTATTTTTTGGTAATCTTCCTAAGATTTTTCATGCTTACATGACATAGTCTTTTATGCTATAACCAAGATTCATCAGTGATAGTTTTGAGAAAAAAAGCATTAGAAAATTTAACATAATTTAAATCAAGTATGTACATATTATTTACCCTTTTTCCATATAATACATCAACTCCATTTTGGCTTATAATGCAACTTGTAGGAATTTTTTTTTAATTAAAAACCTTATCATAAAGCTGACTAGGACTTAGCAAATTATGTTTTAAGCCTTCAACCAACCAACAAAATATTTTTAATGAAAAAATTGTTCATGTTTCCAATCATACATGTACCTAACACTCTCCTAGTGGTATTATCTCTAAGTGTCACCTTCCTCCAGTCTTAACTTCTACCAATAAAAATTGATTTGTATCTCCAATCATATGTTTTAAACATCCGCTGTCCAGGTACCAAATGCTCTGACGAGGGCTTGAATGAGAGTGCTTCTATAAAAATATCAAATGTTAGACTTAGGAACCCAAACAAATTTGGGTTCATCTCTTAGCAATGATAATCCAGATGTATGATTGGTATGCTTTGATTTATGCATCTTAAGTCTCCACACTAAATGTTTTCTACTGCGAAAGTGCATGTGTAGGAAATATGTCCTAACATTCCACATGAAAAATATTTAACACCAAAAAAATGATTTACTAATCTATATGAATTATAACGTCTTTTTTTAGGTTTTGAACTTGTATGATTTTGCTTAGACTCGTAAAATTGTTCAAGTGTGGGAATTTTTTTATTTTCCATAATAGCTATCAATTCTATTTCTATATATGATTTTTCATTTTTCAAAATTGAATTTGCAATGTTAAAAAAAAAATTCCCTGTGTTTAGTTTCACCCATAAAATTTTTAAAATTATTTTCAAGCTCAGTATAGGATGCTTTTAAAGAATCATGCTTCTTATTAAAATAATCAAATTCATCCAACAAAGCCATGTGGTTGCTATTCATTATTACATGATCTTTCTTAAGATTTTCTTATTGTTTTTGTAAATTCAAATGCTCAATGTTAAAATTAGCATGCAATTTTTTAAGCTTCATATATGCATTATGAATTTTCTCAGAAACTTTAAATAAATCATTGTAGGATAAGTCACATACCTCCACTTGATGTAAATGATCAAGATTATCCTCCATTAAGCACAAATTGGTGACATCCTCTTCTGCTTTTATTTTTGAGGAGTCTGAAGCTGAGTCAGCCTAGAAAACTCTTTGCATCTTTTTCTTGTCCTTCCTGATGTTAATTTTCTCCTCAGCTTTCTCTTTGCTAGGATTAGCTTTGAGATTTCGGGCACCCAGACAAAATATATCCAGGCTTTCTACATTTATAACAAATAACTTTATTAGAAAATTTTGCATTCTTATTGTAATTACCTAAGACCTATCAATATTGGACACGACCCAAAAACCCGACCTGAACCCGACCCAAAAATTTGGAGTTTGGTTTGACCCAAACCTGAAGCGGATCAAATTCGGGTCTAAAAAGTCAACTTGTTTGCAAAATTGGGTCGAGTTCAGGTTGGCCCGGGAACCCGGGGGAATGACCAGATTGATCCAAAAACCAGTCCTGACTGGCCCTGCCCGCTTGGCTCGCGACCCCCCAGCTGCCTGCCCCAGCTGTCCTTGCCCCACTTGACCCACTGTCTGCCTGCTTGGCTGTAATGTGTCATGTCACGTCCGCAACTTTGCGAGTCGCGTCTGCTGTCAGGGTGACTCGCATTGCATCAGTGACTTCGCCTGACCCACAGTCTATGACTCCGCCTGACTCGCATCACATTCGCACAGTCACCTGACTCTGCCGTAACTGCTGTCCTGCCATCCTCCTGACTCTATCGTAACTGCCATCGTTTGACTCTGTCGTAACCGCTACTGTCGCATGACTCTAACATAAACGAGTCAGGTTGGTTTGACCCGAACTTGAAGTGGGTTGGGTTCGAGTCTGAAAAATTGACTTGTTTGTAAAAATGGGTAGGGTTGACCCGAACCTGAATAGTGCCAGGTCAGTTCCGGGTTTGACCTTAACCACACCCGTGACCTGAAATTGACACCCCTACCTTTGATCCATTGCTGACATCTTCGTTACTCTCTTAAGGAAACTTTTGAATTCTCTTATCATAAATGTAATATCTTCTTTATCCTCAGGCATTGACTGATCACTCTCTAAATCACCCACTTTTAAAGCCATATTTTTCTCTTTCCACTTATACCTACATCAATCTATCTTTGATTCACTCCTTGCTCCTAAAAAATTAGTGGTCCAAGCAGATTGTCAATAGAATATACATTTAGATCTTTCAGCCTAGTTATGATAATTATTATCTTTACATCATCAGTAGTAGGTAAACAACGTAGGATTTTTAATTAACTTTTTATGAATTAGTTAGTTGTTTACCTAAAGAATATAATGAGATAACAATATGAGTAAAATGTGCGTACATATAAAAAATTGACTCATTCAGTTTCATGTGAAATAGCGCATAGTCGTGTAATAAAATATTCAACCTAGATTGCTTAACCTTATTTGTCCCTTTATAAGTTATGCAAAATCTATCCCATATTTTTTTTTCCAATTCTATAGGTAGAAACATGCATATAGTTTTTTTGATTTCAATGGACATAAAATTTATTTAAATATTTGGCATTTAACTATGTTAATTCTCCTTTCTCTAAAGTCCAATCAGCAAAGATGTTTCAACTCTGGTGCCACAAAAATTCTAGTAGGTGCAATATAGCCTTCCTGTATTAACATCCATATACGATAGTCAAGTGATTGCAAAAAAGTAGATATGCGGGGTTTTCAAAAAATTAAAAAGAATGTAATCGAATAAAGGTGGTTCAGTTATCAAACATCCTTCAGTAGTGTTTTGGTTTCCAAAATTAGCCGTAATCATTTTTCAAAAAGTAATATAAACCATAAATTTTTAAAGTTCGTGTAGGTTATTAAACCTAATAGAACTGTCCCAAGGCTAACCAAGAGGGGTGGTGAATTGATAATATAAAACTTTTTCTTGGAACTATAAAAACCTTTTTTTGAAATTTAAATCAACAATCTTATGATATGCAATTTCTTAACAAAATAATTATCACAAAATTTTTAACCACAAAGATTTAAATGAAGAAAATAAAGATGTAGGAAAAATAAATATTTACAGAAGAGTACAAAATTTTATAATGGTTCGATCCAACTAGACCTACATCAACTCCTTGTAGACTCCTTCTCCAGATATTGCACTAAACAATAGTTACTCTCCTTTTGCTCCCAAAGCAAGGCAAAGAAGCTCTTACAAACTCTCTTCTACCAATCCAAAGCGGCAGAAAATTGTCGCCTTTTATACACTCGAAGTGATGGAAGTGTACCTAATCATCCTTTTTCACCATACATGGTGAATGTAGAGTACCTACACGTCTTTTTTCATCCTCCTGGTGAAAGCAAAGTACCGTCATCCTTTTTCAGCCTCATTATGAAGGAAGAGTATCGTCATCCTTTTTTATGCTCCTGGTGAAGGCAGAGAACCTCGATACTATGTTGAAAATCTTCTCTTAAAAGTCCCTATAAGAGATGGATAGAATTTTGAAGAAGACAAAGAGATTCTCGCTTTGGGCAACATTGTGAATTCCTCATAACTCCCCCTCACTATATCTCTCACATTTCACTCTTACAATCTCTCCCAAAAACTCATACTCAATGGACACTCTCAAGAGAAATTCGTAGCAAAAGTTTTGAGTGTTAGTTTTTAGGACTCTTATATAAAAACATAAGAAAAATCATCTAAAAAAACTAAAAATTACAAGTGAACCGACTTACTATTGTACATTATGATCGAGGGACATCTGTACTAATAGTTAAAAAATCCATGTACGAACCTATACAAACCTTATTTCATACTTTATCAATCATTTGTACGAACTGACATTGTACTATACAATTAATTTAAAACTAAAAATATTTGTTTAATATGATCTTGAACAAAACATATTTGTACTTTATTAGTCGTCTGTATGGATTGACATCATACAGTATAAATATTTCAAAATTGAAACTATTCGTTTGGTACGATCTTGTATGAACCTTTTTTGTACTCTGTCAGTCATTTGTATGAACAGATATCATACAACATGAATAGTTAACATAAATCTTGTTTCATTTGGTACAAACATGGATGACCTCATTTTATTCTATATCAGTTGTCTATATGAATTTACATCATACAATATGAATAATACAAAAATAAATGAATTTATTTGGGATGAACTGGTACGTATTGTATTTCATACTCTATTGGTTGTCTATATGAATTGACATTATATAACAATTTTTGAAAAAGGCTTAAAAATAATTTTCTTAGAAGATTGGGCTTCCCTAGGTTTGACACCTCGTCCTCATAGGTCAGATTATCCAGACTCTACCTGCAGGTGGGAAAGGGTCTAAAACAAGGAAAGAAGAAGTGCATAAATATGCATGCGACCCCAGGGGCGGTCCTTGGCTAATTCCCTAGATTCGTTATCTTTCTATGTTGCTTAACTCTTAAAGTTTTAAACTTTTAATTATGAGTAAAACTTTTCACACCCTTACGAGCCTCATGTATCTAGGTTAAAACAAAAGTAGCACACAAATGCCAAAAAATTAGAAAAAGTAAGTAATCCTAAAGGTAATTACATTAACGTATCATATATATAAATAAATTAATTAATAATTGTCTATAGGCAAACCGCCTTGCTTATTATAACTCAGGATTTGCAGAAAGTAGAGTGGTCGAGCACCACTAATAACATCCCGGATTCTAGTCTTAATAGAGACACAAGTGATTTTGAGTGGGATACGCTTTATCTTCAGTTCTTTAGTCTTCTCTTCCCTCGGGCTCCTTGGATCCTTTGTACTATGTTGCCTAAATAGAAAATAGAGCTCTTCCTTTAAGGGGATGGCCACCCTTTCCGCTTTGGGTATAAAAAGATGATCCAAATTTGGACTTCCAAGTAGAAAAGGGCTGTGCCCTCACCTAAGGGGTGTCCTTTTCTCTTTGGAATCCAATATTTGGATCTAAGTACCCCAACTCAAAACTTGATTTTCACAACACTTAATATTTTATATAAATTACATTTGATATAAAATAAAAATTCTAAACTCTCCTATAAGATTATCCTAAGCATTTAAATATTAAAGAACATTCCCAAGTAGTTATATATATGTACAGAAAAAGGAGTAAGTACATTGGCTACGCTCTTTTTATTATTTGGAGGGCTTAGCAGCTGAAGCACCTGTAGGAAGTACATTTATAATTAATTTTTAATTAGCCCCCTTTTTATTGCCATATATGAGCATGACCATTAGTAGAAAACTCGGTGAACATCCAGATCGTTCCTATCCTAAGGGTAATCTAGTCACCAATCACATCAATCATCCATAGAGTATAGTAAAAGTAAGCAAACACAGTAAGTATAATCATCCATAATATGTAGTAAAATTTCAAAAAATCCAGCATACAAAAAAAAGTAAACACCGGCCTAGCCTAAATCTAGAGTCAGTTGTCCTAGCAAATCATCTAAAGTGTGTGTAAAAGGTCGGGTAGCTAGGGTAAATCCTAAACTGGCTAGTTTGTTATAGTTGTCGAAGGTTTGAATTCGTTAAGGCTTAAGGGAAAGTTTATGTAAGAGTTTAAGTATTAATATATTAAGAATTAATTTAGATATATTTTAAAGGTTAGATGATTACTACCTTTGTTTCACACCGAGGCTGTGAAGTTTATTTCACCTTCCTTGGGGCTAAGTTAATAACCTCGTAGGCCTAAGTTACCTAGTAGTAATTGGGGTTGATTAGGTTGATTTAGTTGGTTAGAATTAAAGATGAATTAATATTAAAAAAAAGTTAGTTACTAATTTTAAGAGGTTGGTTAAGTATTTTATTTTTCAAGTTAGAAAATTCTAGGGTTTTTAAAGAATTATTAGATTTTTTTTGAATTATTTTAACGTGTTAATTAAGGGGTTAAAAGATGACTTTTAAAATTAAGGTTAATCTTGAACATTTCAAATTTTTAATAAATATTAAACCTTATGATGAGTAGTTAGACTATTAGCACGTTCAATTCAGAGTTTTTTTTTTATGAAAAGCTATGAATTTCTGGAGTTTTCATAATTATTTGAATTTTAAGATTATTTAATTAGGAAGGTTTTGAGAGTTCTAATCCAAATCAACTCTAAACTTCATAAAATCACATCCAAAGTTCAGGAATGACCCAAGGAGGTTTTTTCAAGTGTTTAGAATTTATTTGGGTTTTTTTATTATTATTAATTAATTAATTTGATTAATTATTTATTTTCATTAAAATTTAAATTAAGGATAAATTAGAGGATTAGTTAAGGGGATTTTATTTTTCCTAGGTAGAAGATTATATTCTGATCAATTTGAGATATTATTTGCATTTTTTGAACTTAATTTGGATTTATTACATTTTTTTTTGAATTTTTTGGGTCCTTAAACGGGCTGAATTTTGATAAGGCTAACTTTCTATTCTAATGAGCTCCAAATTCAATCAAATTTAAACTTATGGTTTAAAATGTCACTATGTTTATTGTGTTCAAGAATCACTTCTATTGAGTGTGTGTATAGCTCCCTAGAAATTTTCTAAGTTTCCTAGACACTTACGCATTTTACCTAGATGTCTCTTCTGTTCAAATGGGCTTGAAATCTTATTCAACTAACTCTGATACTTATGCAATCACACAACAACAATCATGCACCCTAATTTTAAAAATCTAAAGAGTTATTAATTTTCAAAGTTTGGGTCCAAAATGGACTCATTACTTTGAAAATTTACATCAAAGCAATCTATTGAGTATCTGATCCTAGAAAAATTACTAAACATGCCTAATATATCCAATAATATTTCACTAAAATTTGGACTCCCGTTGACCACTTTATATTGAGAAAAAATACAAAAAACACATTTCAAACAAGCTTAAATATCTCACAATCCAATGGCTTAATTAACTCAAACTTAATTTTAGTAAATATTACATCAAATGCACTTTCTAATGAGCCAAAAAATGTTCCATTTTCATGAAAAATTCAATTTATTGTGAATTTTGGAAGATCTAGGGATTTAAAATATTTTTATTCAAATTTGAGTCAAATCAGCTGTCAGCCTAATCATTGGCTGATGGCTGCGCGTTGCTGCGGCACGGTGCCATGAGTTAGGTCCTGAACGAGCCACTTAACCACGTCAGATCTGAAGATCTGACTGTTGAAACTGAATGCGGTGAGATCGATGATCGAGAGGCGGCCACATTATCGACCTGGATTGCAGGAGGACACGCGTTCGAATCCTGAGGGAGACCGTGCAAGTCAAGGGGGGGGGGGGGGATGTAGCCTATTCTGGGCGGTCTGATCATGCTTCAAAATATTTCAAAAAAATTAATTGCCCATATCTTCCAAAATACTTAACAAAATTTAACAAAATTTGAAACACAACTAGAGGGCAATGTAATCTAACAATGTTTGGAGTTTGAAGGCTCAATGCATTATACATTCACTATAGTTTGAAATTTTATGTTTATCTAAAAGTGATAAAATCTTACAATCTAGCCTGTACAAAAATATCTTGATCAATATACCTATTTAAAAATGCACTTTTGACATCCATTTGAAAAAGTTTAAAATCCTAAAAATAATTAAAGGCAAGGAGTAATCTAATGGCTTCTAGTCTTACTACGGGTGCAAAAGATTCTTCAAAGTTTATTCTTTCTATTTGTGTGTACCCTTGTGCAACTAATCTAGCTTTAATTTTAATAATACTTCCTGAGTCATTTAGCTTATTTTTATAAACCCATTTAGTTCTATTTATATTTTGATTATGAGGTTTTGTGACTAACTCCCAAACATCATTTCTTATACATTGGTTAAGTTCCTCTTCGTTAGAGTTTATTAGAAAATTATCTTGTAAAGCTTCATCTACATTTTTAGGTTTAATTTTTGATAGAATTACAGAATGTTCTACCTCATCCTAAGGTTTCTCCTAGTCTTAACACCTTGGGAAGGATCACCAATTATTAATTCTTTTGAATGATTTTTATTATATCTTCATTCTTTTGGCACTGAGTCATCCTCCTTTTCTTCCAAATTTATTTTCTTTATGTTTACAATATCGTCATCATTCAAATCATTTCTTATTAAATATACAGTGTTTCATAAAAGAATACATAAATGGATTCTTCAACAATTAATTTCTCTTATTAAAAACTCTAAATGATTTTCCAAAAATTGAATATCCTAGGAATATACCATCATCAAACTTACTATAAATTTTACCTAAAGGATCCTTATCATTATTTAAAATAAAATACTTAGATCTCAAAATATGTAAATGACTAATCTTGGATTTATTTCCAAAAAATATTTCATAAGGGGTCTTTTAAAGAATTGGTCTTAAATAAACTTTATTTGTAACATAATATGCAATGTTTACTACTTCTGCCCAAAAATACTTTAGAAGTTTATATTCATCTAACATTGATCTTGGTAATTCTACCAAAATATGATTCTTTCTTTCCACTACACTATTTTGTTGAGGAGTCCTAGGAGCTGAAAAATTATATCTAATTCCATTTTCATCACAATAATTTTTAAATGATTTGTTTTCTAATTCTCCATAGTGATCCGTTTGAATTCTATGAATAAAATAACCTTATTGTCTTTGAATTTACATTGAAAATTTTCTAAAATCATCAAATGCATTATTTTTATTAGCTACGAATAATACCCAAGTGTATCTTGAATAATCATCTACAATAACAAATCCATAATTTTTACCACCTAAACTAGTAGTCCATGTGTAATAATTCTAAAGGTCTACTCATAGAAACTATATTTTTACTCTTGAATGAACTTTTTATATGTTCACCATGAATGCATGCATCACATATAGAATCAAAATAAAAAGTAATTTTTTGGTAAACTAACTACTAAATCAAGTTTAGAAATTTTATTTAAAGTGTGGATATTGGCATGACATAGCCTTCTATGCCATAACCAAGCATCATCATTCATAGATTTCTTTCAAAGTAAATTCAAATTAACATCATTTGTATTCTCTAAACCAAATAAATAAATATTTGTATGCCTATTTCCTATAAGCAAAATAGTTTCATTATTTCTAATAATGCAATGTGAAGCATAAAAAAAAATATTTAAACCTTTATCGCATAATTGACTAATTGATATTAAGTTATGTTTTATGCTAGAGGTAGTATTTAAGGAAGCAATGTGCGTACATTAAAGGTCAAAGTAGGAAAGTATACAAGTATAAATGAGTATTTAATAATGAAAATAACAGTTGCTTACATAGAATTACACCTATGATTGTTGAACCTAATATCTACAACTATCAAAACTTGACCTTCATCTTCCTAATTTTTATAAATCTCCTTCTATAAGGAGGAAAATTGAGACAATCTGCCCTCACTTACTGGCAACTTATGTATACAAGATTCCTACTTTTATAGCGGATGATATTTTTATACTTATTATCTTTCATATTATACTAATCATTCTCTAATTATACATAAGGAAATCATTTGAGAACTTAAACTAGCTAGTAAGATTATTTTAATTAGATTAGGCCATTTAGTTTATTCTTCTTGAATTTTTCATGTAAAGAAACCTCATGCCTCCTATGATTTAACTTATCTATAAGCATTTAAGAATTTACATTTAATGTTAAGAATGCTCTGTCATGCCCCAAGATGTTATTTGAAATAATTATCTCTTTTAAATCAGTTGAACTTTTTACTAGAGCCACTAATATCATAAATATATTAATTAATATAACAAAAATACCATTTCATTTTATTACATTTAAGCATCGAAATATGCATTTCTATTTAATTCAAAAATAATCATATACAATATCCTTGAACATTATTTACTTACCTTAGCTGGACCCAATATCATTCCTGTCCATAAAAAATAAATTATGGAAAAATAAAACACATATAACTATAACTCGAGAACAACCTCACTCCATTGGATTCTTACTCTTACATGAAATCATGTAAATCATAAAAATGAGTAAGAAGCCTAATATATGTTAGCAGAAGCTACAATTGTTATCAATAAATGACAATATAATTAATATGTATGTAATCATTCAATCTATATAAGCATGAACAACAATAATCATTATGAATAATAGTAATCAATGCAATAAGTATCAATCAAGAAATTGTGTAAATTATCATGATAAATTACCATTGAAGTATTAGTAGACCCTGTCATTTCTAGATTAGTGACATTTATACTATCAAGTGGAATTATGAATCTATAAATGTACATGCACTTACAGTGGAAGCCTATATCTTAGATCAATATAACTTTCATATATATATATATATATATATATATATATATATATATATATATATATATATATATATATATATATTGTATTTAAAAGTTCGTTAAGGTTATTAAGCCCTTATGAACTTGCCCGAGGCTAACCAAGAGGGTCGAGGGGTGTGAATTGATAGTTTTAAAAAATCTTAAACACAAAGTAAAAAACTTTTTAAAAATTTTAAAATAAATGCAATCAACCACATAAATTATTATGAGGAAAAATAAAGTGTAGGAATAACATAGAAAGAACACACCAGATTTTATAGTGGTTCATTCAACTTGTCCTACGTCCACTCCCTGGAGCCTCTCCTTCAGTATTGCACTAAAAATATAATGAATATCCTTTTTGCTCCCATAGCAAGGTAGAGAAGCCTTTACAGACTCCTTTCTACTGACCCTGGTGAGGAAGAGAACCCAAACTCCTTTTACTTCCTCCTGAAGCAGGCATAAAACCTTGATTGATTGCTAAAGAAGACCTTCCTAGAGCCACTAAGGAGCCAAGGATGATGAATGGAGAAAAAGTCTGAATCCTTTCTCGGAGCAACCTTTGTGAACAACTCACAAACTGCCCCTCATAAAATTCTCTCTTTCTCTCTCCCAAGCTCTCCATCTCCTTCTCTTGGCTCTCTCTGGTCAGGACAGTAACAAAAGATTTTATTATTAATAAATAAAAGATCTTTTAAAGAAGGGCTTAAAATTTACCCTAATTTACAACTTGCAGTCAAATATCATCCAGGATGATTGATAGATTTTCCTGTACGATCAGTGTAATTCAGCCCTTTGAGCTAAGTTGATCATGGTGTACTGGACGATTAAAAAACATTATTTGTTATAATCATCCAGGATGATGAGGATATCATCCTATATAATAAGTTTAAGAATATACATATCATCCAGTACATCATTCTGGTCATCCAGAAGAAAATATTTGGATGATGAATAATTATAACTGATCATCAAGGATGATGTTTGGATCGCCATGTACGATTAGTTCAAAATCAGTGATTATCATCCAGCACATTATTCTGTTTGTCTAGCTAAAACATCTGGACAATGTAGATTTATAACTGATCATTTGGCAAAACATTTAGGTCATCCAGCTTATTCAGGAGAAGATTAAGGTTTTTCTAATTGATTATCCAGGACGATCCTATGATCATCCTAGATGATATGAAGGATTAATCTAACCTTAATTACTTTCCTTAATTACATGACTAATTTAGGAATAATTATATTGAACGTCTAGGATGATATAAGATTATCATATATAATTTTTAAAAATAATATTATACCTAAAAGAGTTTGGCGGCTGATTATTTCTGATTTGAGCTTATCATCCAAGATATTATAAATATCATTCATGATAATTTATTTATTTCAATTGTCTTAATACACGAGCCCTAATTAGGGTTTCTATGTTTTTAGTAGATCATCCAGGATGATTTGGGATCATCCTGTATGATGTGATCAAAAATAGAAACCCCTTAAACTTACATAAACTTTCCCCCTGAGTGTGTGTGTGCAAGGTTACTTAGCATCAGGATCTATATTATTACATTTAACTCAAGAAAAGGAAAAACCACTAGAATTACACATACATATTGATTCAGTCCTAATCTACCCAATCTTAAGTTGGCTTGATTTGAAATTAAATTTGTTGATCTAAAAAGTTAGTAGCAGGGCAACCAATATATATATATCCAGTAGTAATAGTAGTAAGGAAACATGAATGCCATAAATATTTGCTATCATTAAAATTATAATCCTTGAATATAGATTTGCAATAATCTCCCACATTTTTATGATGACAAATATTTATTAGTAAATTCAAATCAAGAAGATTAATAAAAATGAACAATAAAATAAAGGAGAACATTATAATTAAAGCAATATAAATTTTATTAAAACAAGCAAGTGAAATAATAAAAATAGTAGTACAAACACTAAGCGATACAATAATAACACTAACACAAATCTTCTACTCCCCCTTTTGATAATACAAAAAGGAGGAAAATATAAAAAACAAACTCAAAACATAATAAAGTTTATAAATAGGTACAAAATAGCACAAAAAAAAGATCATAAGAAAAATAGTCTACAAGTACGAAGGGCCCTGATCAGGTGAAGGAGATAGTGGTGGATAAAAGAAACTAGAGATGAAAGTAAACTGCTTCCCAAAACAGGCCATATCCTAATCGTGCTGCTACTATTGTTGGTCTATGTAAGCATTGAATCGATCAACATCTGTCGCATGCTGTTACTCATGTGCAATAATGTAGGAGTAAAATCTAGCCTCCCACTAATCAAATCACTCCACCAGCTAATTCAACTGTGATTGCTGGTGGATAGAAATAAGTGTAGGAACAGCTTCCTCCTTAGCACCCTCAACCTCCTCATCCCTCTAATGGAGATAAGTACTATGAAGAACATGGAAGGAGTTATTGGTGTAGTAGGCAGGTTAATAATTTGGTGGGACATGATATTAGAGGTTATATTTGGTTTCAATACAAAAACTATGATGTGTCATAAGGCAAGATTGGGGTTTTTTTTTTATGCCCTAGATCCCTAATATTAGTTAGGTGCTCAATATAGTAAAAGAGAAGATCAGTGGCATTGAACTCCCTATGTGTCATTATGTAATAGAAGGTTATTAAGAGTAGGGGAGTGATATGAATATAGTCACCATCCCTTGGGGATCACTGAGGTTTTAAGGAGATATTAATTATCCTAACATCCTTTACTAAGGTGATTGAAGCACCATCATGGAAGGTGGCATTTATGTTCCTTAGAAATTATTTGATCGGACCCAGTTATAATTAGGATCTGAAATAAGGTATGAAGCTTATCTCAAGTAGTAAAAAGTTGGAGAAGTTTATGGAAATCCTGGTATGTGATTTCAACTAGGCGTCTATGAACCTATGATTGTAGGGTAGTGTAAGTGGTATTAATCCTAAGACTAGCAAAAAACCAATAAAGGAGTTCAAAATTAAAAGGGAATGCTAGTGTCAGAATGAAAGTGAAAGAGGTGTGAGTCAACAGATTCAGTATCGGGTAAGTGAGGGTTGACAATCCTCAAAAGTGTGATCCCAACTGCTTTATATTAAAGATAGGTAGCTTGATCAGCCGCCTCAGTAAATCAAGGGTTGATAGTGGCCCTCAAAGAACTTTCAGCCAACATTTTGGAGTGGTTGTCACCCGCCATTGAAAGGATGAGGAGAGGAAGGAAGGATTACCAAGGATTGAAGAAGGATGGTGTGAAGAAAAAGGTTTAAAATTGATGTTTATAAAGAATCAACTAGATTGTCTAGGATGATTAGGAACAATAATGATGTTAAAGATGACTGGTCAAAAAAGCAGTCATATTATCCAGGTTGATCAGACATCGTCTGGGATAATTAGACACAGGTGATCATTCTAAGGAGTCATTCTAGATGATCGTTGACAAAATGTATCATCTAGGATGATTAGGTCAATCATCCAGAAAGATTAGCAGTAATGAATTTTACCGGAAAAATTTAAAATGTGTAACCTTTTTTTCCACATGGATTATCCATAATGAATAGGTATATCATCCAAGACGATCACAAATAATTGAGCAAAATTTGATGAGATCATCTAGGATGATGTGGATTGTCCAGGATGATCTCAAATAATTAAGTCAGAGGAGAGGAGTCGTCAAATGGATGAAGAAGGTTGATTTGATGATATCATCTCGGACGATTGGAATATCATCCAGGATGATGTGATAAAAAAATAAAAATTTTGATGACAAAAGGAGTTGATCAGAAGAGGCCCCAAAATATAAAAAAATAAGTAAAAATTAGATATTAAATAATGAAAAGATGATAAAAGGGCCATAAAGAACAAAAAAAAGTTTTTTTCCATAAAGGAAGAATATGATAAAATTTCCATGTGATTGAATTAAAAAATTTATAAGAAAATGAGTTACATCATCAAAATCTGAAAAATAGTAGAACAACCAATCCTGTTAACCCCCAGCTAGGACTTCTTACAGGGCAAACCATTTTTTAAAAAATAAAGATCTAACTCATAAAAAGCAATCGTATAAAAAAAGTGATCCGTTCAAAACTTCATTCTAGAAAAATATCTTATAGAGTAATATAGTAAAGTGATTAGTCATAGTCATGCATTTCGAAATCAAGTCTTTAAAAATATCAAGTGATATATGAATTCTTCTAAGATTTAAAGGTTTGAAAGAGAAGAAAGCTTGCTTTTTTGTGGGCTCATTTTATGGCTCTTGTCAATTGGTTGGTGTACTTTGTGCATATTTTAATTTTTGGTACACTTTGTGTATCTTTCAATTTTTTTTTGCGAGAATGCGCATCTTTTCATTTTTTCTTTTTGGGCTCATTTTATGATTCTTTTATTTTTTGCAAACTAGCTCCCTTTTGATACTTTTAAATATACTTAGTTGTGAGAATATCTTCTAGATATTAGAGAAGAAAAACTCACTCTCTAATATAAGGAGGAGTAAACCACAAACCATAATCAAATTCATATGATAAAAATGCAACAATAAGATTAAGAAAGCTTGAAAGTGATTTAATGACTTTAAATATTATTTATTTAAAATAGATTACTGTAATAAGATATAAAATATCTTAATTGTAAAGTCCAGTTATTAATTTGAGATAGAATTTTATTTAAAAAAGAAAATTACACTGCTAAAAGGAGTTAGAGAAAGGGAAATAATCAACGGTGTTTCTCCCTTTAACTGATTTAGGGATATCAATTATTGATTACAAATTTTCAAAATAAAAATAAGGAAAAAAATATCATTTGAGGAGTGACCAAAATAAAACTGAAATAAGTATAGAAGACTTCGAGTGTATATCACATGTCTAAGAGGCTGTAAACAAGATGAAGATAATGTTCACATTACTACACATTGTAGTAAACTACTTATAATCTTTCATGCTTTGGATAGATGGGAAATTTATATGCCTAATCTCATTGGAGTTGTAGATTGTTGGAAAGAATTGGAAAAATTATCTGATGCAAATTCTACTATGGTTAAACTCTATTTGAATGTTGTTTATCAAAATTGGAAGGCAATAAACCATTACACGCACGGGTTAAAGGTTCCTTCTCCATATTATTTAGCTGCTAATGCTTTATCGTATGTATCAAAACTTTTATTTATTTTGATTTGCAAGAACTGGGATACTAATTAGCACTTGTTGCTGTCTAAAGCATGGTATCCTCTGCCTACAAATTGGATAAAACTCAATGTGGATGGTTGTTTGTTGAATTCTAATAAAGCAAGTATTACGGGTGTACTTCGTGATAACAAAGGTAGATTTCTTATGGAATATGGAAAGAAGTTCCTTTATTGGAACGTCTCATTATTGGAGTTAATTGCTATTTTTAATTTTAAATTCTTTATTCAAGGATGGATGAATGAAATAAATGGTATTATTATCGAAGGTGATAATATCAATGTGATCAAGCTTCTTCAACATTCAATTATGAAGACTTGGAATAAAGTGGTGCATAAAATGGACTGTTCTTTTTTAGATTATTTTAATAATGTTAATTTCCATTTTGTGTATAGAGATGGTAATAAATTGGTAGATGGTTGTGCTAATTATGCCTTAGTCGGAGCTTTTTATTGGGAATGTGCTTTGTTTGAGAACATTCCTTCAAGTATTGTTAACTTGATTAGGAAGGATTGTGATAGCATTTCTATCACATAGGTCTTTGTATGTCTTTTCTTTCTTGTTAATGCAATTACATTTCTTCAAAAAAAAAAGGAAGAAATAATAATATAAACTCTGAAAGCATGAAAAGACAATAACAAATAAAAAAAATTAACTATCAAAACAAAAATAGAAAGAAAGATAAAAAACAAAAAATTTAGACTTTGGAAATCATCAGGTTCATGCATTTATGTCAATCACAACCAATCTGGTCCTTAAGAAGCTAAATATGTTAAAGGATAGTGGTTTAATAAATATGTAACCCAGTTGGTTTTTAGTTGCTACGTGGTGTAGCTCAATGTCTCCTTCAGTAATATGGTCCCTAATAAATTGATGCCTTATGTCAATTTGTTTGGTTCTTGAATGTTGGATAGAATTTTTAGAGTTGAAGATGGCACTAGTGTTAACACATAAAATTAAAATTATGCCTATAGATAATCTTAAATTAAGAATTTGTTTCTTCAACCAAAGGACTTGGGCCACACAACTTCCCTAGGTAATATACTCATCTTTAGAAGTGAAAAGTGTAATAGAGTTTTGTATTTTACTGAACCAGGAGATTAAGGATTGTCCTATGAATTTATAAGTTCCAGTGGTGCTCTTTCTATCCACCCTACACACTATAAAATAGGAATTAGAATATCTAATAATTTCAAAAGAAGTGCTATGCCTAGGGTTCTAGATTCCTAAGTTTTGGGTCCCTAAGATATATCTAAGGATTCTCTTTACTGCATGTAGGTGGGATTCTTTAGGATCAGCTTGAAATCTAACATAGAGATAAACACTAAACATTATATCAGGTCGGTTAGCAGTCATGCAAAGTAGTGATCCAATTATTCATTTGTACTTCTTTTGATTAATAGATTTCTCATTTGAATCCTTATCTAATGGACACTAGAGCTTGTGGGAGTGCTTATTGGCTTGGCTTTTATCCATTTCATATTTCTTCAAGATGTCCTTAGTGTATTTGGATTGATTAAGAAAGGTTCCATCATCCATTTGTCTTATGCCAAACCCAAAAAAAGTAGGACAATTCTCTCTTTATACTCATCTTAAATTATTTGCTCATTATTTTAGAAATATCTTCACATAAAATTTTATCAGAAGATCCAAAAATTATATCATCAACATAGATTTGGATAATGCATAAATCATCTCTTACTTTCCTTAGAAATAGGGTGGTGTTTACGCACCCCTTAACAAACTCCCTTTCTAGTAGAAATGTGCTAAGCCTCTCATACCAAACTCTGGGTGCCTATTTTAATCCATATAAGGCCTTTTTTAATTTGTAAACATGATTTAAAAATTAGGAACTCTCAAAACCTAGGGGTTACTCTATAAACACATTTTCTTTTATTATTCCGTTTGAAAAGTCACTCTTGACATCCATTTGGAAAAGCTTAAATCCTTTATAATAGGCAAAGGGTAGTAGCACTCTAATTGCTTTCAATCTTGCTACAACAGCAAAAGTCTCCTTGAAATTAATCCCTTCTATTTGATTATGCCCCTTAGCCACCAATCTTACCTTATTCCTAACCACCACACCAGAATCATTCATTTTATTCTTAAAGAAACATTTGGTTCCTACTTTACTTTGACCCTTTGGTCTTTCTACAAGCTCCCAAACATCATTCCTAATAAATTAGTTTAATTCCTCTTGCATGGCTAAGAACCAAAATTCATCAGAAAGTGCTCGATTGATGTTGGTGGGTTCAATCATTGAGTTGAAGGATGAGTGGTTAACTCCTTTTCTAAGTCCATGCCTAGTTTTAACACCTTTAGAAGGGTCTTGTAAGATTAGTTATTTAGGATAACTCAAAGAATATCTTGAATCTCTAGGCATACTAGGTTATACCATTTCCTCCAGATTTATAGATTCTACTCCTTGGGTAATCTCATCTACTTCATCAGTGTTTTGAGGCTCTACCCTTTCCTCATGATTTATTTATTCTACTCCTTGGATAATCTCACCTTCTTCATCTTCATCCTCAACTCTAGACTTCTCATAATTAGATTCGTCAAACACTATATGAGTAGTCTCCTCCACCACCAAATTTCTCTTATTAAACACTATAAAGGATTTCCCTACACTTGAATATCCTAAGAATACTCCTTTATTAGATTTTGGGTTGAATTATCCTAAGAGTGACTTCCCATTAATTAGAATGAAAACCTTACAACCAAAGATGTGGAGGTGAGAAAGATTGGGTGTCCTACCCTTAATGATCTCATAGGGTGTCTTATTTAATTTGGGTATAATATTTACCCTATTCAACAAATAACAAGCTATATTTATCGCTTCAGCCCAAAAGTATTTTGGAAGTGAATACTCAACAAGCATGGTTATATTAGTTTCTAATAAGATTCTATTCTTTCTTTCAGCTATCCCATTCTGCTGAGGGGTCTAGGAGTTGAGAAGTTGTGACTAATCCTTTGATCCTTACAGAAGGTTCCAAATATATCATCTTCAAACTCTCCACCATGGTCACTATGGATGGTCAAGATCTCACAACTTAGCTTTTTCTTATCCAAGTGGAGAAAGATTTAAATTCATCGAATGACTCATTTTTATGTGACAGAAATCTAATCCTAGTACACCTCGAGTTGTCATCAACTATAACAAATCCAAAGACTTTTCCCCCTAAGCTGGCAGTGCTAATGGGTCCAAACAAATCCATGTGAAGGACTTCTAAAGATTTAGAGGTGCTAATGTCCTTAATGAAATAAATAGTGGATTTGACTTATTTCCCTAGTTGTTAGGCATCACACAGGTGGTCTTTAGTGAACACAAGCTTGGGGATTCCTCTCAGTAAGTCTTTTTAGGTTACTTTTCTAAGTGTTTTCATGCTAGCATGACATAAACTCCTATGCCACAACAAAGACTCATAAACATTAGTTTTTAACTAAAAAGGTACAACACATTCAATATTATTTAAATTAAGCATGTAAATATTGTTGATCCTTTTTTCCTGTAAAACAATGTTATTATTCATACTAATGATGCATGTGTTTGACAAAAATTTTATGATAATGATAAAGCCCTTATCGTATAGCTGACTAACGCTAAGTAAATTAAATTTCAAGCTATAAACAAGTAAAACATTTTTAATCAAAAGGTTCTTGCAGTTTCTGATTATACCTGTGCCCATTACTTTCGCGGTGGTGTTGTCTCTAAGAATTATCTTGCCTCCAGCCCTAGCCTCCACCAAAATGAATTGATTGGTGTCTCCAATCATATGACATGAGTATCCGTTATTTAGGTACCACATGCTCTCATAAGGTCTTATGTGAGAGTACACTTATAAAATCATCAAATGTTAGATTTAGGAACCCAAACAAGTTTGGGTTCCTTCTTATGGGTAGAAGAATGTAATGAATGTGTGTTATACTGTGAATCATATAATTTTGATCTCCACACCCAATGTGTACTTTGGTGAACAGTACAAGTGTAAGAGATATGTCATAGCATGCCACATGAAAAATATTTAATACAAGGAAAAGGGTTTAGTAGTCTACTCAAGTTATAGTGCCTCTTTCCAGGTTTGAATGAAACATGCTAATTAGATGGATTGTGAAACTCAAGCATTATGAGTGGTTTTTTATTTTCTTTGCAAGCAATTAACTGAGCTTTTAAAAACTTGTTTGAAATTTCAAGAATTAAAATTTTTATTTTCAAAGCATGCTCTTTACTATCCAACTTAGTTGGCAGAGTATCCAAATCCTTACATGTAGTTTTTAGTTCAACATGCAATGCTTTCAATAAATCATGCTAAATGATTAAATCAGAGTATTTTTTATTTAACACATTAAATTCATCAAGTAATGTCATGTGATTGCTATCTAGTGTAGAATGATCTTTCAACAAAATTTAAAGCTCTTTTTGCAAGTTCATAAATCTATTTTCAGGTTAGCATACGATTTTTTAAGCTTTCTATACGATGAATGAATTTTCTCAAAAAACATCAAGCAATTAATCATATGTTAATTTACATACCTCTTCTTGGTCAGAATGGCCAAGATGATTATCTGCCATTAAATACAAGTTTGTTTTCTCCTCTTTAGCTTTAGTCTCAAAAGAGTTAGTTGCAGAATCTGCCCAAAAAGCCTTTTAGATCTGTTTCTTATCCTTCCTGAACTTAGGTTTCTTCTCACCCTTCTCCTTGCTTGGGTGAGCCTTAAGTGTAGGATAATCAATTTTTATATGACCCAGCTTCATGCATTCAAAATAAATAGCATTAGAAGAACATTTAGAATACTTGATACTTTTACCTTTGCTCCACTTTTGATGGCTCTTTTATTTATTCCTTAGGAAGCTCTTGAATTGCCTCATAATAAAGGAAGCATTATCACTTTCTGAACTAGATGAGTTAGAATCCATACCGTTAGCCTTCAGCGCCACAATTGTCTCCTTCTTGTTCTCACATGTATCAAGTTATCTTTTTCTCACTCCTTGCTCATATGAAATGAGTGATCCAAGTAAGTTATCAATAAAATAAATATTCAAATCCTTGGACTTAGTTATAGTAGTAATCTTAGCATCAAAGGAAGAAGGCAAGCATCTCAAAAATTTGTTAACTTTCTCATAGTTAGCTATCTCTTTTCCTAAGACATGTAGGGAGGTGATAATTTATGTAAACCTACTATACATTTCAAATACCAATTCACTAGGTTTCATGTGAAAGAGTTCATAGTCATGAAATAAAATATTCAACCTAGATTGCTTAACTTTGTTAAGATAGTTGCTATTTGCATGCATTACATTTTTGCAACTTATAAAGTTTTGATGATTTCAAACATTATTGTTCAAATATGTAGTTATCTCCTAACAATTTTGAAAGAATTGTATTTGCTCTTGTGTGTACTAACATTTCAGGGAAAAAGAACTCCAGACTACGAAGACTTCAAATTAAAATCAGCATGAGATACCTTGAAATTTTTGAAGCTTGCACTTTGCTTAGAAATCAAATTGAAAGGGAGTGATTGTAACTTGAGTGAATAAAAACATGCACACACAAATAAGGAGATCATATTAAATTTATATTGATCGTACAGGACGATTTTCGTTCGTACTGGATGATCAGACAGTTATCTCCTATAGAGCATATGGAACGAATAGGAACTTGCTCGAAAAATTTTCTAAGTCCTATTCGTCCAGGACGAAAATAAATTATCGTACAGTATGATTGGCTCTCTGGAAAATTTTCGTCCAGACGAAATTAATTATCGTACAATACGATTGGATCTCTGGAAAATTTTCGTCCAGACGAAATTAATTATCGTACAGTACGATGGGCTCTCTGGAAAATTTTCGTCCAGACGAAATTAATTATCGTACAGTATGATTGGCTCTCTGGAAAATTTTCGTCCAGACGAAATTAATTATTGTACAGTACGATTGGCTCTCTGGAAAAGTTTCGTCCAGACGAAATAATAAATCGTACAGGATGATCTGTCCTCTGTAAAAAATTCGTCTAGACGAATCAATTTTCGTCCAAACGATTAACCGACTTATGACAGTTTTCAGCAGTTTTTAGATTCGACCTTGTAATAACCGTTCGTACTGGACGAACCTAGTTCGTACAGGACGATCAGCTGTACAAAGACATTTCATACACATATTCAAATAGGGTCGTTTCAGATCGTTTAAGTAAAATCGTCCAGGATGATCCACGATCGTACATGACGATCCACTGCGTACAAAATTGAATACTTTCAGTTTTTGGGCGGTTTTTCTTGTCTTTTGTATAAATCGCCCAAATTAGACTGCCACCCAATCTTTTTGTCATTTGATCTTCGTGCCTCTTGAGAGAATAGCCAAGGAAAGAGTTGGAAAGAGCATTCAAGGGAGGATTCTTACCACTGGAGCGAGAAGGCTTCACTTGGAGTTCAAAGGTAAGAGTCTCTACTTGTGAATTGGGATTACTTCACTCTTTTCTTTCTTCCTTCTAGATTCTTGTGAAAAGATCAGTCAAGGAGATCCGGTTCTCTGCCGACACTTGGAGAGTGTGAACAGCCGAAGGGTTCTCTGCCCACACTAGGAGAGTGTGAAAGGACGGACGGTTCTCTGCCGACACTTGGAGAGTGTGAACAGCCGAAGGGTTCTCTGCCCACACTAGGAGAGTGTGAAAGGACGGACGGTTCTCTGTCGACATTTGAAGAGTGTGAACAGCCGAAGGGTTCTCTGCCCACACTAGGAGAGTGTGAAAGGACAGACGGTTCTCTGCTAACACTGGGTATTGTGTAAAAGGACAGACGGTTCTCTGCCGCACCGGGGAGTGGTGAAAAGAATGTGTTGTAAAGGCTTCTCCGCCTTACTGTGGGTGCAAAAGGAGAGTCACTATTGGTATTAGTGCAATACTCAGAGGGTGCCTCTGGGGAGTGGATGTAGGTCTGGTTATAGACCGAACCACTATAAATCTGGTGTCATTTACTTTACTGTTTTTACATTTCCGCACTTTCTATTTCAGTTTTAAAAACTCTGTGGTTGAAAAATCTTTTTCTACAAAATTAAAAGAGATTTTATTTCGGTTCAATAATTTTTTTTTAAAAGGGGGTCTTAAATTTTAACTTTTTTTAAAACTACCAATTCACCCCCCCTCTTGGTAGCCTTGGGACACTCACTTAGGCTTAACAACCTAATTACTAGATTCAACAAGTGGTATCAGAGCTCCGTTTCAATATCATAAGTTTGAACTACTTTTTGATTAATGTAGATGGCTACTTTTGGAAACCGGAACACACCTGAGGGTTACTCTAATACTAGACCTCCACTGTTTGACAATATTCCTTTTGATTTTTAGAAAACACGCATGTCTACTTTCTTACAGTCACTTGATTATCGCATGTGAATGTTAGTCCAGGATGGCTACACAAAACCAACTAGATTAGTTGATGGAGTAATGGTAGAAATACCTTTTACTGATTGGACTGTAGAAGAACGTGACTTAGCACAATTAAATGCCAAATGTTTAAACAGTTTCTTTTGTGCTTTAAAATCTGAAGTCTACATGCGGGTTTCCACTTGCAAAAGCGGAAAGGACATATGGGATAGACTTTGTATAACTTATGAAGGGACAAATGAGGTTAAACAATCAAGGCTCAATATCTTGTTACATGACTATGAATTGTTTCGCATGAAACCTAATGAATCTATTTCCAACATGTATACAAGATTTACACAAATTGTCACTTCTTTGCATGCACTTGGTAGGGAATTAACTAATGCTGAAATGGTCAATAAGATTCTTCGTTGTTTACCTACTGCTTATGATGCAAAAATTACTGCAATTACAGAGTCTAAAGATGTAAACATTTATTCTATTGACTATCTTCTTGGTTCACTCATTGCTTATGAGCAAGGAGTAAGTCAAAGGAAGATTGATGCAGGTGAAACACGAAAGGAGAAGAATATAGCACTAAAAGTGGAAGAGTCAGAGAGTGAACACTCACAACCTGAGGATGAAGATGATGTTGCACTAATGACTAGACAATTCAGAAGCTCTTTAAAGAGGAAGCAGAAGAAACGCCAGCTATGGAATAGAGGTAAGTTTAACAAAAATGGCAAGGTTTCTAATGAAGTGATTTGTTATGAATGTAGGAAACCAGGTTATATCAAGACTGATTGCCCAAAACTCAAAGCCACTCCTGCTAAGGAGAAGGTGGAGGAGAAACCTATGGTAAAGAAGGGCAAGAAGAAGTTTCAAAGAGCTTTCTGGGCAAACTCAGCTTCAGACTCATCTGAGACAGAAAAAGAAGAAGAAGTCACTAATCTTTGCTTAATGGCTGACAATGTAGATCACTCAGATCAAGAAGAGGTATGTGACTTATCCTATGATGAATTATTTGAAGTTTCTGAACACATGCATGATGCATATAGGAAAATGAAAAAGATGCATGCTAGTTTAAGTTTAGAATTTGAAGAGCTCAAGAAGAAAAATGAAATCCTTAGGAAAGATCATGCTTTAATAGATGACAACCACATGAAACTACTTGATGAATATGATGACTTGAATAAGAATTTTGAAAATCTAAAGTCATCCTATACTGATCTTGAAAAGAAATTTAAAAATTTTAAGGATGAATCTGAGAGCAAAGCATATAGAATCAATTATACCAATCGAATCTTGGAAGATATGAATTCATTTTACAAACTAACAATAAGAGCTCTCGAGGATAATAAGAAACCCCCCAGACTTGAAGATTTTACAAATCCTAAATATTATCCTAAATTCATGAAATTCCTTAGAAGACAATCACATGGAAGAAAACTTAAGAATATTTTTCCTAATGTTAAATGTAATAATTGTGGATTATTGGGACATATAGCTCACACCTGTACCTTGATGATGAAATCTAATTTGGTGTGGAGACCTAGGATGCATAAACCTAGACATATCATACATGCATCTGATTATAAATTGCTAAAAGGTGAACCCAAACTTGTTTGGGTTCCCAGGTCTAACATTTGATATTTTTGCAGGATTGCTCTCACACAAGATCTCATGGGAGCATATGGTACCTGGATAGCGGATGTTCAAAGCATATGACTGGAGACACTACACAATTCATATCGCTAGAAGCCAGGAATGGAGGCAAGGTTACACTTGGAGATAATACCACAAAGAAAGTGGTTGGATCAGGTATGATTGGTAATTTCAAAACTTTTTTATAGACAATGTGCTATTGGTTGAAGGCTTAAAGCATAATTTGTTAAGTATAAGTCAGCTATGTGACAAAGGTTATAATGTGAAATTTTTACCTACTAGCTGCATATTAAGCCTAAATGGGAAAAAAGTTTTAAATGGAAAAAGGGTAAACAATGTTTATATGCTAGATTTGAATTCATTTCATACTCCTATTGCTTTCTGTTTGAAAACTGTTTCTGATGAATCTTGGCTTTGGCATAGGAGACTTTGTCATTCTAGTATGAAAAATCTTAGGAGAATTACCCAAAAGAATTTAGTAAGAGGTATACCAAAACTAGACTTTACTAAGGACCATCTTTGTGATGCATGTCAATTAGGAAAACAAGTGAAGTCCTCTTTTAAGTCCAATAATGATCTTAGAACTAGTAAACCATTAAAAATTCTTCACATGGATCTTTTTGGACCAGTTGGAACTGTAAGTCTAGGAGGGAAGGTATACGGATTTGTTATTGTGGATGATTTCTCTAGGTTCACTTGGGTTAGATTTCTTTTACATAAAAGTGAATCATTTGAGGAATTCAAAAATTTTTCAACTTGGATTAAGAGAAAATTAGGATGTGAAATAATGTCTATACAAAGTGATCATGGAGGAGAATTTGAAAATGAAAGATTTAAAATTTTTTGTAAAGAAAAAGGGATTGATCACAACTTTTCTGCACCTAGAACCCCTCAACAAAATGGGGTAGTTGAAAGGAAAAACAGAACATTAATAGAAGCTGCCAGAGCAATGTTGGCAGAATACTCTCTTCCTAAATATTTTTGGGCTGAGGCGGTTAGCACTGCATGTTATGTTCTGAATAGGGTGAATGTGAGATCAAATTTAAATAAAACACCCTATGAGTTACTAAAAGGTAGAACACCAAATTTGTCTCATTTGCATGTTTTTGGTTGCAAGGTGTTCCTTCATAACAATGGAAAATCTGCCTTAGGAAAATTTGATCCAAAATCAGATGAAGGAATTTTTGTTGGATATTCAAGTGTTGGAAAATCTTATAGGGTATTCAACAAAATAACTTTAGTTATTGAAGAAACCACACATGTTGTATTTGATGAATCTGGAAATTTAGAAGGGCCAAATAGTGTTGAAGAAGAAATTGAGGAAAACTCCCAAAAGATTGATAGATTAAACTTGGAAGAAAATATGGAAGAAAACTTTGAAAGAGAAAACCCTTTGCCAAGAGATTTGAGATTTTCTAAAAACCACCCAAGAGAATTGATTATAAGAGAACCTAGTGAGGGTGTTAGAACTAGGCGTGGATTAAATAAGGAAGTCAATCATTCAGTCTTTATTTCAACCATAGAACCCACTAATATTGATCAGGCACTTTCTGATGAATTTTGGATATTGGCCATGCAAGAAGAGTTAAATCAATTTGTAAGAAATAAAGTTTGGGAATTAACTACAAGGCCAAAAGATCAAAGTGTTGTTGGAACAAACTGGGTTTTCAAAAATAAAATGAATGACTCAGGAGTAGTCATTAGAAATAAGGCTAGATTAGTTGCCAAGGAGTATAATCAAATTGAAGGAATTGATTTTTAGGAGACTTTTGCCCCTGTAGCAAGACTTGAAGCAATTAGGGTTTTACTTGCCTTTGCCTGTTTTAAAAGTTTTAAATTGTTTCAAATGGATGTCAAAAGTGCCTTTTTGAATGGTGTTATTGAAGAAGATGTTTATGTAGAACAACCTCCTGGATTTGAAAATTCAAAATACCCAAATCATGTTTTTAAGTTAAAAAAGGCATTATATGGATTGAAACAGGCACCTAGGGCTTGGTATGAGAGATTGAGCACTTTCCTACTTGAAAGATCTTTTGAAAAAGGAAGTGTGGATACAACTCTCTTCTTAAAGAAATTTGGAAAGGAAATACTCATTGTTCAAATTTATGTGGATGATATCATCTTTGGATCTTCAAATAAAAATTTTTGTGATGATTTTTCTAATGCAATGAGTAGTGAATTTGAAATGAGTCTAATGAGAGATTTAAATTACTTTCTAGGTTTTAGCATCAAGCAACTTGAGGAAGGGACATTTCTTAATCAAACCAAATATATTAAGGACATCCTCAAGAAATATGAAATGGACAATGCTAAACCTGTTAGTACACCAATGAGTTCCTCAGTTCAGTTAGATAAGGACCTTAAGGGAAAATCTGTTGATCAAAAGAAATATAGAGGGATTATTGGATCTTTACTTTACTTGACTACTAGCCGACCAGATATTATGTTCAGTGTTTGCTTGTGTGCTAGATTTCAATCAAATCCAAAAGAATCACATTTGACAGCAGTGAAAAGGATTTTAAGATACTTACTAGGAACTCAAAACTTAGGAATTTGGTATCCTAAGTTTAGCTCTTCATTTGAAATTATTGGTTATTCAGATTCTGACTTTGCAGGCTGTAGAGTGGATAGGAAAAGCACTTCTGGAACATGTCAATTCATTGGAAATTCATTAGTTTCTTGGTCCAGTAGAAAACAAAATTCAGTAGCCCTATCTATTGCAGAAGCAGAATACATTGCTTTAGGAAGTTATGTGGCACAAGTACTTTGTTTAAAACAACAGTTGATTGATTTAGGATTATCTGTAGGCACTATTCCAATTTATTGTGACAATACTAGTGCTATTTACATTTCTAAAAATCCTATTCAACATTCTAGAACCAAACACATAGATATAAGACATCATTTCATAAGGGATCATGTATCCAAAGGAGAAATTGAACTCACACATGTTTCAACTGAAAATCAACTTGTAGACATTTTTACAAAACCTTTAGCTCTTGATACCTTCAGTACTTTAAGAACAAGGCTAGGTGTTATTGATTTAAATGCCTAAACAAAATGTCTTTGCAACATTGATGTTTATATTTTTTTTATTTTTTTTTTGTTGTTGTGTTAGTTACTCATGTTTTTATGTCTTGTTGTGTTAGTGTTTATGTTGAGTATTTGTTTGTCTTTTACTTTAAGTTGTGTTTAGATTTTGTGAAATGTGTAATCCTTTCATAAAAATCAATGCATTTCGTGCTTGTTTCAATGTTGATTTGTTATTGAAATGTGGTTAATTTTTATGAATTTCATTTGTATTATTTAATCTTCATAGTGCTTAAATTAGATTGTAATTTGAGATTATCTACATTAGAAAATCTAGTCTTTCTAAATTTAAAAGTTGTTTATAACTTATTGTAATTAGAACTTTTAAATTCATGTCTATTCATTTAGACTACATAAAAGTTAATATTATTATTGCAATTTAGATATTGTCTTATTTTGTATTTCCTAGCTCAAATAATATTCATGCACTTAGAGATATTTAAAATTTTAGATTATTGATTTTGGAAAGAATTGGTCTAAATTACTCTTGAAAAAATTGTACAAAAAGTACAAAAATCAAAAGGAATGCACAAAAGGTTCGCAAATATGAAAAAGAGGCACAAAATCAGCCCAATATCAAAAGATGCACAAAAATGTTCCCAAAAATTTGAAAAAGATGCGCAAAGCGCCACATGTGGTAATTCTCTTCTTTCCAAATTCTTTCAATCTCTTAATTCAAATTGATCTTATGTTCATTTATATTCTTTTGAACATTGAAATATAAAATTTTTCTTTATCTCTCTTGTAATGATTTTCTATATTGAAATGTCTAAATTGAATCATGTCTTTGCTAAATTCTTCTTACTTACAATGTTATATCACTTTTTAAATTTCCTGAATTTCTATGATTGACCTAATATTTTTAGTTTTAAAATTGCATACCTTGTATCAATCACCATTTAGATTAAATATTCAAATGAATTTTCATACAATTACTTACATTTCTTGTCTATTTCTTCTTCACTTTTTGTTGTTATAAAAAAGGGGGAGAAATCTTTATGTTTATATGTTATTGTGTTTGTTTTGTGTGTTTGTTTTGTGTGTCTGAAAAATAAAAATTTTAAAATTTTTTCTTGATTTAAATTGCCTCCTTATTTTCATGTATTCATCAATTCAGGGGGAGTTTAGGAGATAGAAAGATTTGTTTAAATTGAAATCATACAAACAATAATTGTTTTGCCATCATAAAAAAGGGGGAGATTGTTAAGATAGTTGCTATTTGCATGCATTACATTTTTGTAACTTATAAAGTTTTGATGATTTCAAACATTATTGTTCAAATGTGTAGTTATCTCCTAACAATTTTGGAAGAATTGTATTTGCTCTTGTGTGTACTAACATTTCAGGGAAAAAGAACTCCAGACAATGAAGACTTCAAATTAAAATCAGCATGAGATACCTTGAAATTTTTGAAGGTTGCACTTTGCTTAGAAATCAAATTGAAAGGGAGTGATTGTAACTTGAGTGAATAAAAACATGCACACACAAATAAGGAGATCATATTAAATTTGTATTGATCGTACAGGACGATTTTTGTTCGTACTGGATGATCAGACAGTTATCTCCTATAGAGCATATGGAACGAATAGGAACTTGCTCGAAAAATTTTCTAAGTCCTATTCTTCCAGGACGAAAATAAATTATCTTACAGTACGATTGGCTCTCTGGAAAATTTTCGTCCAGACGAAATTAATTATCGTACAGTACGATTGGCTCTCTGGAAAATTTTCGTCCAGACGAAATTAATTATCGTACAGTAAGATTGGCTCTCTGGAAAAGTTTCGTCCAGACGAAATAATATATCGTACAGGACGATCTGTCCTCTGTAAAAAATTCGTCTAGACGAATCAATTTTCGTCCAAACGATTAACCGACTTATGACAGTTTTCAGCAGTTTCTAGATTCGACCTTGTAATAACCGTTCATACTGGACGAACCTAGTTCATACAGGACGATCAGCTGTATGAAGACATTTCGTACACATATTCAAATAGGGTTGTTTCAGATCATTTAAGTAAAATCGTCCAGGACGATCCACGATCGTACAGGACGATCCACTGCATACAGAATTGAATACTTGCAGTTTTTGGGCGGTTTTTCTTGTCTTTTGTATAAATAGCCCAAATTAGACTGCCACCCAATCTTTTTTTCATTTGATCTTCGTGCCTCTTGAGAGAATAGCCAAGGAGAGAGTTGGAAAGAGCATTCAAGGAAGGATTCTTACCACTGGAGCGAGAAGGCTTCACTTGGAGTTCAAAGGTAAGAGTCTCTACTTGTGAATTGGGATTACTTCACTCTTTTCTTTCTTCCTTCTAGATTCTTGTGAGAAGATCAGTCAAGGAGATCCGGTTCTCTGTCGACACTTGGAGAGTGTGAACAGCCGAAGGGTTCTCTGCCCACACTAGGAGAGTGTGAAAGGACGGACGGTTCTCTGCCGACACTTGGAGAGTGTGAACAGCCGAAGGGTTCTCTGCCCACACTAGGAGAGTGTGAAAGGACGGACGGTTCTCTGTCGACACTTGAAGAGTGTGAACAGCCGAAGGGTTCTCTGCCCACACTAAGAGAGTGTGAAAGGACGGACGGTTCTCTGCCAACACTGGGTATTGTGTAAAAGGACAGACGGTTCTCTGCCGCACCGGGGAGTGGTGAAAAGAATGTGTTGTAAAGGCTTCTCCGCCTTGCTGTGGGTGCAAAAGGAGAGTCACTATTGGTATTAGTGCAATACTCAGAGGGTGCCTCTGGGGAGTGGATGTAGGTCTGGTTATAGACCGAACCACTATAAATCTGGTGTCATTTACTTTACTGTTTTTACATTTCCGCACTTTCTATTTCAGTTTTAAAAACTCTGTGGTTGAAAAATCTTTTTCTATAAAATTAAAAGAGATTTTATTTCGGTTCAATAATTTTTTTTAAAAGGGGGTCTTAAATTTTAACTTTTTTGAAAACTACCAATTCACCCCCCTCTTGGTAGCCTTGGGACACTCACTTAGGCTTGACAACCTAATTACTAGATTCAACAAACTTCACTTGTTCCTTCATAAATAATACATAATTTACCCCATGTTTGTTTACCAATAGCACAAGTTGAGATATGCTTATAATCTTTAGATTTTAGTGGACAGAAAAAGTAGTTTAAACATTTTGCATTAAGTTGTGCTAAATTCCTATCATCAAAAGTCCATTCAGTAAATAAAAGTTTAGTTCTTATGCCATTGATTTCACGTGTTGGTAAAGAATAACCTTTTTTAACAAGCATCCACATGCGACAATCCATAGATTATAAAAATGTGGACATACGAGTTTTCCAGAAATCAAAAGGTATACTATCAAACAATGGTGGTCATGTAATGGAATACCCTTTCATTGTATTTTAGTTACCAAAGTTAGCCATGGATCAAAATTTAGAAGTTTTCAAAAACTAGATTTTATAAATCTCGCTCTGATTCCACTTGAAAATTCGTTAGGGTTGTTAAGCCCTTATGAACTAGCCAACCCAAGACTAACCAAGAGAGGGATGAATTTATAGTTTTAAAAATTCTTAAATGTAAAGTAACAACTTTTTGAAACTTTTTTGAATATGTTAAAACAAATGCAATCAACCACAAAAATTAATATGTGAAAAAATAAAGTGCAGGAATAACACAGAAAGAAAATATCAAATTTTATAGTGGTTCAGTCAACTTGACCTATATCCACTCCTTGGAGCCTCTCCTCCATGTATTGCACTAAAACACAATGACTCTCCTTTTGCTCCTATAGTAAGGCGGAGAAGCCTTTACAAACTCCTTTCCACCGACCCCAGTGAGGTAGAGAATCTGAACTATTTTTGCTTCCTCTTAAAGCAGGCATAAAACCTTGATCGATTGCTGAAGAAGACCTTCCTAGATCCACCAAGGAGCTAAGGATGATGAATGAAGAAGATGACTCAAATTCTTACTTAGAGTAACCTTTGTGAACACTTCACAAACTTCTCCTCACAAGATTCTCTCTCTCTCTCTCTCCAATCTCTCCTTCTCTTGGCTCTCTCAGGTTAGGACAACAACACAAGATTTCAACATCAATAAATAAGAGATATTATAAAGAAGGGCTTAAAATTTGCCTTAATTTATAACTTGACATCAAATATCATTTAGGATAATCAATAAATAATCCTGTATGATTAATGTAATTCAGCCCTTTTAGCTAGGATAATGTGGGTGTACTGGATGATTAGAACACATTGTTTATTATGATCATCTTAGAAAATTAGGATATCATCCTGTATGACTAGTTTAAGATTATACATATTGTCCAATACATCATTCTGGTAAACCAGAAGAAAATATCTGGATGATGATGAATTATAACTGATCATCCATGATAATGTTTAAATCAACCTATATAATTAGTTCAAAATTAGTGGTTATCATTGAGCACTTCATTCTGGTCATCCAACAAAAACATCTAGATTATGTAGATTTTTAACTGATCATATGGAAAATCGTTAGGGTCATCCAGCTTATTTTGGAGAAGATTAAGATTTTTCTAACTAATCAACAAAGACGATCATGTGATTATTCTGGATGACATGACTAATAAATCTAACTTTATTACTTTATTTAATGACATGACTAATTTAGGCATAATTGTAATGAATCATCCAGGATGATATAAGATTGTCCTATATGATTTTTAAAAGTAATATCATACCTAAAAGAGTTTGACGGCTGATTCTTTCTGATTTGAGCCTATCGTCTAGGATGATGTAAATATCATATAGGATGACTTATTTAATTTTGAATGTCTTAACATAGGAGCTCTAATTAGGGTTTTTATTTTTTAATGGATCATCCAAGACGATTTGGGATCGTCCTGTATGGTGTGATCAAAAATAAAAAACCCTTAAACTTACAAAATTTCTCCCCCTGAGTGCGTATGTGCAAGGTTACTTAGCATTAGGATCCACCTTATAACATTTAACTCAAGAAAAGGAAAAAGCACTGGAATTATACTTACAGACTGACTCAATCATAATCTACTAATCTTGAGTAGGATTGATTTGTAATTGACCTTGTGGACCTAAAACGTTAGTAGCATGGCAACCAAAATAGATATGTAGTAGTAATAGTACTAAGGAAACATGAATGTCGGGAATGTTTGTTATTATCAAAATTATAATCCTTGAATCCAGATTTACAACAATATTCTTATCATATAACATTTCCATGTATCATCTATCATGTTTACAAATATCATGTATTAGTATCATGTAGCATGTATATCACATATCAATACATGTGTTTCATATATCTTGTTCCTCTATCTATCTCAGCACATGTCCTATTTATGTATCATGCCAAATCTTATATTTTATGCAAATATTGTATCATGTTATATCATAGTCATGTCATGGCATATAAGATCATATTATGTATGCACATATTAATTCATATTAAAGCAAGTTGGTACATCTATATCAAGTAATATATGCCTTTAAGACCAAACATGAATTAGACACATATTCATATCAATTCTATATATAAATAGGAATCAATAATATCAATCACAAGTTAATAGTTAAGTGGCTTCATACAAGATTTTTCACTTTTACCCATCCACAAATCATATTGGTCAATCTCCTTATACCTCCCATTATGTCACTTAGGATCATAACATGAACCTTATTTAAAAAAAGCCCATTGACTCACCCTCTTATACAGGAAATCTTTCTCTAGCCAACCATAATCAATCAATCATTTTTAGCATGCATTTCTTACTTTCACACACATGCATCACATGTTTCATAATAATAGAAATAATCACATGTCATGAAAATATCCAATATAATTTACATAGCATGCAAATATATCTAATGTTCTTATCAATATGCATATATCATGTCAAAATACATGGCTTGTTAAATGAATAGTAGACTTTATGCATGTCATGTATTTTATGCCCAAATTAGGTACACTAGTTTCTACTAATTTTATATATACTTTTAACCTATTAATTATATATAAAGTAGCACATATGCAAAAATAACTAATGAAGTCTCAAAATGATCAAGTCAAAATGCTTAGAATGATAATATCTACTATATATCAAAAGTTACACAATGGAAATCATCTCAATCAGGAGATAATATATTTTAATCAAATTTGAGAGAGAGGAAATAATAAAAATTAAAATCATCAAAAATAGAAGAAGGGTAAAAGTTACCTACCAATTGCTGCGCTTTAATTTTTCTCTCTCTTCTCTCCTCCTCCCTCTCTCTCTCTCTCTCCTTCTCTCATTTTCTCTCACCAAGCCATGCATGGAAAGGGGGAAGGGAATTGTTTGGTGAAGTTTTTATATAATGGTTTTTTATATTTTTTTTAATAAATAATTTTTGTGATCTAATGCCACAACGCTCTAAACAGAAGAATAGTAGCACTTCCTCCAATTCCAATAGAGAGAACGAATCTCCTATGCTCAGATTTGAAAACTACTGCACTGAACAATGCATAACTAACAATAAGGGCAGTGCTAGCCCTACTGCGCTCACTAATATAATGATATAGAGTTCTCATCCAAAAATTTTAAGAATAGAGGAAGTTCAAAATTAATCATTAATCAATTCAATTGCATCTTTAATTATTTAAAATTTAATATTATAGCATGTTTTTGCAATATATACTATCATGAATATTCTAGTGCACAATTATAATTACTTCATTGCTAAATTTATTTCCAAATGGATAAAATAAATATAGATTATTTAAACTTTAATGATAATAACAAATTATCCACAACAAAATTTTTTAGAAAATATTTCTTTTACAGAAATAACACAAGGTAAACCACTAATTTTGGAAACATGCTCATTTCCCATCTGTAACTAGCATTTTTATTTTGTTTTCTCTTTGCCATAACCATTTTCACACTTGTAAACCTTTTTTTAACACTTGTAGATTTAGACACTTTCTTTTTGAAAGTTACTAGATTAAATAACATTAATAATTAAATATAATTTGAAAATTTCCTCAATAGTAGTTTTTATTAATTAAACTATGCCAAACTTTAAAAAACAATCTTCTATATAGAAAATATATCTTCGAATCTTAATTAATTTTTAGACTTTTTTTAGTTATGATAAATAATTAAGTATTTCACATTTTTTTAGCCTATAATTTTTATATAACTACACTTCTATACTTAAAATTTTTTTAACTTTTATTCCTTTACTCACATACTATTCATAATTTTATTTTAAATATTATGATTATAAAAGCTTTAAAAATAAAAAAATATTTAGTATTTTCAACTAGCTAATTTAAATTGTTGCAGTATGTGATAATAAAATGATTACATGATAATGATTTTTTTAAAGAAGTCTAAAAAATCTTTGGAATATTAATCAAAGTAGTAATGACAAAAGATAACATCATATATTATTCTCATTGTCTTTTTAAACTTTAGCCAGATATTGTAAAATACAATTGAATACATCAATGAAATGAATGTAGGGATTAAAAATAGAAAAAAAAGAACTAGAATATTCTATTTCAAATTTAATTATTGAAAATTTTAAAATTTTTTTAATTTATTTTGTAGTGATTATAATGTATAAATAATCATTGAAAATTTTAACTATATTGTTCTCAAAAGAAAGTTAAGGAATTCAAAATTTCTAAATTGTATAGTCATACAAAAATCCTTATCAAAATTAATTTATGAACTTTTGCATTAAGGCTTTTTTAGATAACTTTTTTTACTTCTTCTAAAATAATTTTTAGTGCAAATTTTTTTTGAAGTAGAAATGTTCTTAATAGAAAGCTGCTTTAGAAAGTAGTAAGAAGCTATCCCAAACTAAGCCTAAGTATTATATCAATTGTAAGGTTTTATGTTGGAAATTAATTTACTTCAAGAAACAGTAAGAATGCTATCTCAAAGAAAGCCTAAATCTCCTTTGGATTCACTGAGTTACAAATAATAATAAATAAAGTAATAAAAAGAAACCTTTTCTTTCCAAGTTATTCCATGCAACCTTATAAGTTGAAGTGCAACATAAATTATATATTTTCATTTTAAATCTCAAATAGTTGAAAAAATATTGCATTTAAAGCTTAACAAGCTATATATATCTCTTGAATTTCTAATCTTGTTATAGAGAGAGAGAGAGCAACTAAAGCTCCCCTAATGGCATATTTAAGGATTAGCAAGCCATATATCTCTTGAATTTGTAATAGAGAGAGAGAGAGAGAGAGAGAGAGAGAGAGAGAGAGAGAGAGAGAGAGAGAGAGAGAGAGAGAGAGAGAGAGAGAGAGAGAGAGAGAGAGAGAGAGAGAGAGAGAGAGAGAGAGCAACTGGAGCTCCCCTCACTCCAAACAAGAAAGGAAGATGGAAGCTGCCATCTTCATTCTCTTGCGTGGTGGGAGGAGAGCCCCAGTGGCAAGCAATCATACCTTTACTCTTAGTAATCCAAAAGCCTTGTAGGTTTAAGCAAAGCTTCTTAGCTGAAGAACAAAGAGAAGCTTCACCTATTACTCTTTAAGATAAAGAAGAAATTAAGTACAAGAAATAGATTGTACTGCTTCTGCTATTCTCTTATTAAGCTTATGTCACTATAGTCGGCTTATATTCCTTGCTGCACACTACTTGCTCCATGACAATATATATATATATATATATATATATATATATATATAAAATTTATATAAGCCTATTCAACTTATGATTTGCTGAGCTTGAAATTTAATATTTTTTATTTATAACTGACAAGGACTACCAACCAATTTGAAAGTTTAAATTAAGACATGACATTAAATTGGTTGTGATGAAAAATTTTTTGAATTGATACCTATTATTAGTGAAATGAAATGATATAAATTTTTTCATCACTAATAGTATACAAAATAACATTAAGGAACACCATATTATTGTTAAGGATTATGATACTATAAACTAACTGAGATTTTAATAATTACAAATATTATTGAATATTGTATTAATTTTTGTTTAAGAGATGTATGCATGTTCTCTGTTTAAACTAACATTTTAGGTATATAGTAGATGTAGGCTGATATGATATTGGGCATACAGCCTGTAAAGCAATCACAAGCTGATCAAGGTGTGCACAATCTATATTCAAGTAAAAGATATTCGTAAAGGATCTCTATCCATTAAGGAAAAAGAAAAATTCCAAGAATTCAAAATTGTCAACTTATCTTGTATTTATATGGTATGTTATTTATGTGAAACAACTAAACACACACACACAAGAACTTAATTTTTATTTGAAGAATGCCTTAGAAATTGTTTAAAAAAGGTTAATTGTGATAACTTGATATATTATAAATCATACTCTATGAATTAGATCATATTATATGATATATTTGACATTTATGGTAATTCTAAGATATCGAGTTGTATTAATTACTAAAAAATTCAAAATTAAAATTTTGATTCTAATCATATCATATGATAAAATAAGATAGTATGATCAGCTATATTCAAAATTATATAATTAACATGTGCTTGTTTTCATAAATAAAAGAATTTAAACGTATAATAATCATACTATAAGTTATAGATTGTATTGTATGATTATTTAAATAATACAAACTGCAAATTAAAGAGCAATTTTAAAATCAAATTTAGGAAAAATTTGTGTTGTATGATAAAAATTGTGTAGGCTAATCAAATAGATATGATTTTCCCTAGAATTTGCTAATATACTAATTGTACTATATGATGTATATAGTATAGTATGGCATAACAAGGACATTTTTTTCTTAATAATCAGCTATATGTATTATACGATAAGTGGTTCTTATATTATGATCAAGACAAAATTTTAAGTATAACTAAAGTGACACTATATATACCCTTTTCTAAATTATAAAATAGGTTTTTTTGATATGCTTGAGGGAAACGCTACTCAAAACATTAAGATTATTGGGGAGAAATATTTTGTTTGCATATCCTTTTTTTATATTGAGATTTTTTTTTTTCATTTTGTTCAAGAGAGATTCATGAGAGAGTTTGCACTATTAGTTGTTTTCCCAAATCATATACTTGGATTCTTTGATTTAAATGTTTGGAGCCCTAGATCTAAATAGATTTTTTACACTTTGCTTGAGAAGATCATTTAATATTGTGAAGTTTCATATTTTATGTTATGTTTTCTAGTCAGCGGGCTAGGGTATCTGTTCATTTCAAGGAGAAAAAGAGGTATTAGCGTTTCTCAAATTACCCATGAAAGAGAGGTTTCTTTTCCTTGGTGCAAAAGAAGAGAGGTAGTGAAATTCTAGATGAGAGAACTTAAAGAGTAGATGTAGGTTGATAGCCCAATCACTAAAAATCATATTTGCACATCCTTTTTTCATACTTTTGTATTCTTATACTACCTGAATGATTTGTTTTGAAGGTTTCTGACTTTTTCTAATATGTTGAATCTGATAACTAAATTGTCATCAGAGTTAAAGTTACAATTTTAGATTAAACACATGATTATAATTTTATAAAAGAAAGAGTTTCATTAACTACTAAAAAAATACTAATTTATATATTTTCATTCTTAAATCATCTTAAAAAAAAATCCTTTTTATTTTAAAAAAAATATTTACTAGCTAGTCCATATGTTATTATCAAATTATCTCTTATTATTATTCTATAAATCTTTCCAAAATAATTTTTTAAAAAATGATACCCCAATCTCCCACCCCCCCTCCTCACCCCCCAGCACCCTAATGAGTGCGTCACACTCCATAATCATTATATAGAATTAAGAATTATTCTATAAATTAGTCAATAAGATTGAAAAATCATATTAAATACATAGCTTTAAGTATATTTTCATATAAATTCCATTTTCACTTAAAATTTTAATTAATATTTATTGAATGTTAACATAATTAATAAAAATTATAAATGCACCAAATTTATATGTTGATAGTTTTGTAAAGTTAAAATATTTTTTCATATCTTTATTGAACATACTATTATTCCACTTCTATTGGCTATAACTTTTATATTATTTTTTAAAACTTTTGTGATTTTTCTTTAAAGAAGAAAACCCTCATTAGATAAAATAAAAATTATACAAAAGGTTTAAACTAGTATAGTCTTAAAAATAGTTTTTTTTTAATTGCCTACCTTCTCCTCAAAGATCAATTTAAACTTAATTAAAAAATAAGGGCATTTTCATAAATTTATTCTATCAAAAGTTCAAGACAAAGGTAGATATATCATCTTTTAACAAAATACGAGTAGATTACTAGAGCCAAGCATCTATTAAGTTGGAATAGGAGATGTGGTTGCTCGGCATTATTTCGTAGATAAAAAATGGGAAGTTCTATGATAAAGACTATGTTGCAATATGGGAGACCACCCTAGTATTTTGATGATTACAAATATTATTGGATGATCATTTGCTTTTTCCTACTTTATACATTGCATATATTTCTTGTGTATTATCAACCGTTTCTGGTACAACATACATTGAGTAGAATTAAGTAGTGAAGACTAAAGAAATTATAATATTAGGTTCTAAGTCAATATGTGCCTTTTAAATGCCAATGATGTTTCCATGTCGACAATATGCGTCATGTTTTTATATTTGGTCCTATTGCGATCAAGGTTTGGACTTTTTTTGAGGACATGTTTCAACTGAACTTATATGTTGCTTCTAGTTCTATTTATCAATTGCTTGACCTTTGGTTTCTTAAGTCTAAAGGCCATATTAGAAATGTGATTTCTTCTCTTATCTATTGGTTTCTTTGGTTGGAAAGGAATGACTCTCGGTTCAATGGGGTTGTTATGAATCACCAGAGAATTATTCATAAAATTAAAGACAAGGTGATTGCTCTTTATTCTTCCAATTTGCTTTCTATAAAGAATTTTAAGAATTATTACTATACCCTTTCCTTCTTTGGTATTAATGGGGAGGCGGATAAGTGTCAAATTAGAACTATTTGCATTAATCGGTGTAAGCCTCTTCCTAATTATTTCAAATTGAATGTGGCTTGTGTTAAAGTTGGTAGTAAAATTGGTTGTGGTGGCTCATCAGAAATTATCTGGGCAATTATATTTCTGGCTTTGCTAGGCCGGCTAATGTTGGTGATAGTCACATCGCCTTTTTCACTGGTGTTCTACATGGGTTAAATCTTTGCAAAGCTATTTTCCTTAAGAATATTATTTTGGAGGCTGTTTCTTATTATGATATTCTTTTGTGTCTTGATAAAGATGATAGTATGTATGCCCCTGCTCTATTTTACATCCAGAGAAATATTAGTGAGGTGTTGAATTCTTTTTCTTTCTCCTTTTCTTTTATTAAGGTAAAAGGGAATTCAGTTGCGTAGGCTATGGCTACTTTGGGTACTATGCTTAATATTTTTAATGATCTCCCTCTTGTTCAACTGCCTGTTCATGTTCAGTGTCTTGTTAGATTAGATCAGATTGGTTTACCTTATGTCTTCCGTTAATTTTGGTGGTTTTGTTATGTTTTGGTGGCTATGGTTCTTTTCTTCTCTGGGGGTTACTATTTTGCTTTGTTGTCCTGGTATTTTTGTTGTTTCTTCTAGCTGGGTGTGGTTTTACCTGTCACTGGCCTGGACTGTTTTGGTGGCTTCCAGGTTTACTATACATTTTAATGTGTTCAGCTTGTGGCTTTCGGGTACCTGCTATTGTTTATGCATTATCTGGGCGATGTTTACTGCTGAGCTCTATTATAGGTTGGACATTTTTCTGGAGCCTGGGAGTCTTATGCCTCTAGCTTTTGGTGTTGGAATTATTATTTGGTTGGTTGGTTGAACTCCCTATATGCTGCCTTACGGACTTTGCTTGCTCTCCTCTCGGATGGGTGTTTGTATTTCATTCTATAGAGGCCATTTTTCTACTGTCATAAAATGGTTTGCTGGTTATATCCTTGGGTTTATAATTTAATTAATTATTATTATTATTATACTACTTTGTTTTCTATTTGGTGGGTTTTGTGTTGTTCTTGCAGGTTTTTTGTGCAGGTTTTAAGGATTATTGGTTTTTTGCTGGGAAGCAGATCGTGTAAGCTCGTTTTCCTTTTCTTCCTTATTTTTGGGTGCTTATGCTTAAGCACCGTAGAATGTACCTAGGTTTTCTTATACTTTTGTGTAGTAAGGACCATGTGCTCGTAGGTTTTTTGCCTTTTATTTTTATAGCTCTTTTGAGCAGTAGTTAGTGCGAGGACCTTTTAAGGACTTTGTACTATTTACCTTTAATTAACGTGTAAGTCCCGCCGTGGGTTTTCTTAAAAAAAAAAATTCAATATGTGCCTTATAGAATCTATAATTTTCTTTTTCTTAAGTCTTTTTATGTATTAGGTATATGTTGGCAAGAAAGCTGAGCTCCACTTGCAAGTTGGGATAATAATTAAGTACTTGAAATTTTTTTATTGTCATATTATATGATCTTAATCATAATGTATGATCAATTTAATTGGAAATAAAAGCAAAAAGATTAAATTAAATTATAATTATTCATACTTTATGATCTCCAATCATATAAGATGATTAGCTATTTTTTGCTAAAACCCCATCGTTGTTTCTAAATGATCAAAATTAGTCAATTTTTATTTTGATTTTTGAATTGATCATAATATTAGAAGGAGTTTGTGTTGTATGATTTTTATTTGATATCACTTAAATTTCTCCCCTATATTAAGGAATTGAATTAGAACCAAATCCTAAGTAATGGTTAAACTATACTATCTATATCATACACACCAATCAAATAAAGAACACGTTGGCATATCCTTGGTTATCTTTTCTAATTTGTAATTTTATATAACTAATTTTAATAAACAACTATACATCATACATTATGTAATCTATTTCTAACATGTACCTTAGGTTTAGAAAAATTAAGACATCTCTGCATGCTTTTGGAAAATATAAAGTAGATTTTATGTCATTTACCTGAATCTTTAAATGCCATTGTTACTTAATTTTTTGAGCCAAACGATTTGAATTCCTATTATACTGAAATCCAACTTCTTTAATCATCGTTGAGTTAAAGGTTAGTCATGGAAATAAATATACAGGTGAAAGAAAAAAAAATAGAAGAGTGCTAAAAGTTAATGATATAGAAAGCAGTGATTCTAGAAAAGTTGGAAATGAGATTTTTAAAACTTAAGCAAAAGCACCACTTTAGAAAACATATTAGTAAACATACAAAATCTAGTAAGTTTTCTATTGATGTTGTTTATTATGAGTGTGAAAATCAAGATCATATTTAATCTAAATGCCCAAACATAAAGAACCACCTGGCGAAAGAAAATGGTGAGGGGAAAGGAACTACAAAATGAGGCAATTTTAAATCACATAAGGCTTTTTGGGCAACCTCAAATTTATAATTAGTAAAGATAAAAGCCAAATAGAAGGTAACAAACTTGTGCCTCTTGTCCAAGAATAGTACCAGTGCCTAATAGTGATTAGGTTTGCAATCTAACGTATGATAAATTACTTTCTCTTATAGAAAATTGAATTGTAATTATAGAAAATTTAAAAAGAAGCATTAAAATCTTAAAAGAGAATATTTCACATTACAAAAAGAGCATACTAATGTTATTAATAATTATACAAACTTAATAAATTATTTATTACATTAGAAAGAAATAGCATGATTTTTTGTATAAAGAGCATCTTGAATTAGAAGAAGCATTCAAGGATTTAGAAAGGAATGCAATACATTTGAAAGAAGGTGAACATGCATAAATAGTAGAGGTAGGCATATATAAAAGTGCTAATGAAATCCTTAGAGAATAAATAATAACACTTAGAGAAAATGCAATAAGGCCCAAACGCTACTAAGCCACACATTAGAACACAACATGCACCACCATCCTTTAGAAAGATACATCAGTCTCCATAAATAATAGTACATCAATTTCTAGGAGTGCAATATTTTTCTTGTGATATATTAGGGTATATTGCACACATTTGCACACATAGAATCTACTGTTTATCACATTTAGCCATGAGGTCTAACACATTTTCTATACAGTATAACACGCATTCATTGTTAGACATCACTTTATTAGGAATCACATGGCTAGGGAGATGTACATATATGATATATTGAAACATAAAATTAATTAGCTAATATTTGTACCAAACCCCTAAATTTTTAAATATTCAGCATGATTAGGACTAAATTTGTTGTTATTGATAAAAGTGTTCAAGAAATTGGAGTCATTACATGTTATGATTATTATGGTGTCTTTATATTTTTTTCTAGCGTATGTTTTTATTTCTATATTATCTCATTGTATTGTGGTTTTTATTATCTTATTACTTTGTACTTCTTATTTTACTTTAGGTTGTTGTAGTCTAGCTTTTTGGTGATGCCAAAAGGGGGAGTAACAAGTCATCTTTGTTGTATTATTTTCCTTTTAACTAATGCAATTTTCTTTTCAATTCAAGTGTTTTTGTATTTTGTTTTAAAACATTTCAAAAAGTGTGTTTAGAAAAAAAATAAAAATTTGCATTTCAAACAAAATAAAATTAAAATAAATTTTTTTTTTTTTTAAAAAAAAAAAAAATGTTTTCACATTTTTTAAAAAGAAGCCATTATGTGAGGGAGAACTTAGCAGAAAATTAAACACATAACTTGCAAATTTAAAATTTCAACTAACAATGTTTATCATCACAAAAAAAGGAGGAGATTATTGCATTAAGTCTGACTTAGTATTTTGATGATTACGAGTATTATTGGATGATCATTTACTTATTTATGCTTTATATATTGCATATATTTCTTATGTTTCACCAACCATTTCAAGTATGATATACACTGAGCAGAATTGAAGAATTAATACTCAAAATAATATAGCGTTAGAGTCTAGGTAAGTTTATGTTTGATAAAGTCTGTACAATTTTTATTTTCTTGAGCCTTTTATATATTAAGTGTAAATTGTCAAGATAATCAAGCACACACTCACAAGGGTACATAATAATTAAATACATAAAACTTTTTATTATCATACTATATCGCCCCAATCATACAATATAATATATTATATCATAAACTAATTCAAATGCTTAATTAAATCAAATTAATTAAATTAAAGTATAACTAATCAAATTGTATAATCTCCAATCATACAGGATAATCAACTGATGTTGCTAAAATCCCATCGTCAATTTACATTGCCAAAATAAAGCAAATTTGAATTTTAAAATTTAAACTAATCTTGTTGTATGAAGGAGTTTGTACTACAAGATTATTAATTGATATTGTCTAATTTTATCCTATAGTTTAAGGAATCAAATTAGGATCAAATCCTAATTCATATTCATACTTTACGATCCATATCATATAGGCTAATCAAATAGAAAGTTCGATGGCTGAACCATGATTTATCCTAGATAATTTGTGATTTAATATAACAATTTGTATAAGATGAATAGAGATTGGAACTGAATTAATCAAACAATATGATCTGAGTATCATACTATGCAATGTTTTAGAGGAAACCCATAGAGGAGCATTAGTTAAGGAAAATATTACAAGGTCCTTAAAAGGGACCTTGAGCTCACTACTGCTCAAAAGTGCTACAAAACGAATAAAAAAAACCCTATGTGCTCAAGTTCCCTGCTAAACACAAGTACAAACAAGAAACTTAGATACATTCTATAAGGGTGTCAATCAACCAACACCCAAAAAATAAGAAAGATCCACAAATAATCTTTTATCCCCATCTTTCATGCAAAAAACAAAGATTCAATAAACCTACTTTAAACAGCTCATGCAAAAAAGAGTTATTAGCAATAGGAGAAGGGAAAAGAAAAAAGTGACAGTTACAACCATCACTGACATGCAAATTTATACTTAAATCCAAAGGGTAGCCATTAGAGATAATGACTTGGCATATAAAGTTCATTGTCATCATAATAGAATCATAACTAGAATAGGAGCAAATGACATTGAAAAGAAATATTTCATTTCTCTAATAATAGAATCCCAAATAACACATTGAATTATTATGCCAACATCAACTTAAGGGAATCAATGGGCAAATATCGTACCACACTTGACTGAGAGAAAAAACCTTCCAAGATCAATAGAAACTAAGACCAAATAAAAAAAATCCATCCAGCAAGAAGGAGAGGTACCCAAATGATATCCACAGAAGAGGCTCCTCAATAAATTTAGCAAAAAAAAAAAAAAAAAAAAAAAAAAACAAATAATATGATAACATTACATAGAGTTCCAGATCAGCCAAAAAATAATACAAGATATAAAAAAAGTAATTGTTGGAGACATTAAACACCAAACCTAAATTCATCTTCATTCCAAACATGGAAGAAAATAGCATTACTCTATTCGAGCAAAGGAGAATCATACTATACGATCAGAGTAATTAAATTTAAAATTAGGTTTTAATTAAAAAATCTTACTTTAATTAATTTAATAGAGGCTTGAGTGTCTAAAGTTAAGTAACATGAGACAATTTCTAGGAAGAGAACTTGAGAGAAGGAGAGGAGAGTCTCCTTGTATGTGAGAGAGTTCAGACCACTTTAAAGGGATAGAGAAGGTGAGGTTGTGAGTTCTAACTAAAGGGTGTCATGGGGTATTTGAGTATTTTCACATGATTTATATGATCAATCTACACCTTAGGTCCTAAATGTTATAGTTATGGAGCTCTTAGAGAAGAGCTCTAAGAATCATCTTTGGGTGAAAGACACCGAATAAGGATCCTAAGGGGCTGCATCTTCACCCAGGTGAGAGGAGAAAAGAGGAACAACATTCCTACTATGGTGAGGAGTTGAAGGAGGGATGACATCTCCATTATAATAATGATCTAAAGGATGTAGCAACTTCTCCACCATTACAAAGAGAGGAAGGAGTGTTTGGCTTCTAAGCTGTATGAGGAGAAGGAGGAGGGAGATGCATCTCTACCAAGTTGAGGGGAGAAATGATGGAGATTCTTTAAGATATGAATAGTTTGTAAAGATTATTCTCCACCTTGTAAGGGAGAAGGGTTTTTTCCACCTTGCTGTGTGCCAAAGGAGCATGAGTTAGTGTAATACCCAAAGAAGAGTACCTTTGGGGAGGGGATATAGGTCGATTCAATCAAACCAATATAAATCTTATTAGGGTATTGTAACATTTATTTTATTTTTTATTTTTTTTATTTAGTTTAAAATCCATTGAAGGGGCCTACGTATTTATATAAAAAATGATTACAAGTCCTTAAGAGGAAAGCTAGCTCACTACTTATTGAAAGAGCTATAAAAGAAAAAGTAAAAAAAGGCCTAAGAGCCTACGATTACCACTAACCACGAGTATAAAACAACCTAATAACATTCTAAGAAAAGGGAAGGGAGAGGGAACATAATCACCATTAAACATAGTCTTTCCCGTCCAAAGAGGACCTCGTACAAAATGAGCACTAGTCTTCAAAAATTGTAAAAAAGGCTATAGGGACACTCAAGAAAGCAATAATTAAAACCCAAAGGGAATAAACACAAAAGGAAATCTTACTAAAGAAATTGCTCTTACTATCAATAATCAAAAGGTAAAGCACAATGTTATGCCTCTTGACAGAACAAATAAGGCTATTGAGATAGGGCATCGAGTTACACACAGTAAAGGCCATAATAACTAATAGATTAAAATAGGAATAGTTAATAAAGTAATTCATATCCATCCTAAGACATGGCCCACACCCATAAGAAGGGCCAGCCAAGGAATTTCCAGCCAAATCACAAAATAACCAACACCGTAGGAAGCCAGCAGTAAAAGGCCCACAAAAAATGATCCCCCATAATAAAAATAGCCAAATGGATAAGCCATTAGAGCCCAGGAAGTTCCAAACCAAACATCCATCACCTAGGTAAACCAAGTGTCACTCGATCCTACCACAATAATCAATCAGCCACAACCGAGAACTTAGGCCACTATTAGAGTAACAACATTAATAAGAAAAATACCAAAGAACAAATGAAACATAAAAAAGATAGCAACTTGGGAGGAGTACCAACCCAACAAACACCAAATATCACAAACCACCCAGTAACAAGACAGCACGAAACACCCCATCTGAGCCAACCGACAAAGATCACCTCTAAAATCTGGAGGCAAAGTTCATGCACAAGCTCCCAGTAATAGCAAATTGAAATAACCTGAGCCTAAATGGTCCAACTATAGGATAAAACCAATAGAGCATCAAAATAGAGATAATGAAACATTCCCCCATCCACAGCTTTGCTCCAAAATATACCCGTGAATTGCTAGGACTTAAAACACCTCAAGAAGGTAGGAGAGAAACAAATGGCCGGGTATACCGTCAGCAAATGATAGGGCTAAATCATAGCACAAACCCATCACCATACCACTCACAAAAAAGATGTAAAGAAACAGAACAAAAAACCAAAACAGAAGCAGACCCCCCAAAAATACAGAGCCAAACAACATGAAAACAAGAAAATCAATACTAGCACATCAAACCAAAACAAGGAACTATTTTTTGATATAAGGCAATCCCAATTTATCCAACCTAATCATTCCTTTAATATTCGAAGGAAGATTAGAAATAGAAACATCAGTGAGACTGTGTAACATGCAACCCAAATTTGCCAACCAATCGATGCATAAGTTGCCTTCCATATACACATGAGATATGGAAAAGTTAATAAACATCAGCATCTGATTAATATCTCTAATAAGATAGAAAACATACGAACTACAAATACTATTTGACTGCTGCAAAATGAAATGGATCATGGACATGGCAATCCACTTCAATCCAAATATTTATTATACCAAGAGATAAACATAATTTTATGCCATTGAGAATGGTCGAAAGCTCAGCATAAACCACATAACACTTTTCCAAAGCACCAAAAAATGCCATAACCATATTACCCTTGTTATCCCTAATGATACCTCCACACCCAAAAGCTACCGATTTAACAGAACCATCAATATTAAGTTTAAAAATATTGAAAGGGGTTTTTCTCTAGTACACCAAAATAGGATCCTCCAAATAACAACTTGTCTGAAGAGTAATACTAAAGTGATGGGCAGCAAAAGAAAAATTCTTAAAACTTTTTGAAGTAAGAAGATTAGCATAGAAAAGTTTAAAAACTTTATACTTAATATTCTTAATAATATGATCGACATCCATGCGAGATTATTAAACCTAGCATTAATTCTAGCAAACCACAGGTACCAAAGAATCAAAGAAGGGATCATGTTTCTGATATGACATTTAGAATTAATGAACCAAGCCTCGAGCAAAGATTTAATGGTCATGTTCACATTAAAAATGTTTAACTTGAAAATGTCATCAAAGTGATATCAAGTTTTCACAGTAATCAGGCCAAAGACAAACACATGATACATGTTTTTCACATGAAAGCAACATTGACATTTAGAAGTAATAATGAAACCTTTTTTTCTCAAAATGTCATCGGTAGAGATATACTTATTCAAAATTCTCCACATAAAAATAGAGATGGTCTTAGGAATACTTTTATTCCATATCATAGAAAATACCTTTTTTACATCTTTTTTTACCCTAAATGTATGCCAAGCATTAATTATGTTGAATTTACCATTATGAGACAAATCACATGAAAGCAGATCATCAGAATCAATGATAATGGGCAAATTCAAAATTTTGAAAATAGCATTTCCCAAAAGATTATCAGCCAATTTGATATAATACCATGTGTTATTAGTGATAAAATAGGCAACTTTAGTGGTAGCTATGGAAACAGAATTAAAAATAGAGGTTATGGACATACCTCCAAGCCACTGGTCTTGCTAGAAAGAAATATTAGCTCTACCAAGCCCCCATTTAAGATGGGGTTTCACAATCCACTTGATGTTACAAAGTCTTTTCCATACTTTGGAGTCACCAACTTTGTAATACGATATAGAGGGATGCTTCCCCACACTGTACTTATTGTTCATAAATTTTGGACCAAATAGAAAGCTTGGCATGAAAATTTAAACCACAATTAAAAGGAAAAGGCTTGAGATAAACCCAACATATTCTTACAACTTAACGCCCCCTTCATTCAAAACCCCATAACACTTGGCCCAAGAAGACCAAATAATTTTAGAATTCCTATTAGAACCACCCCAAAAGAACTTGCTGATTAATTTCTCAATTCTACTACACATGGTAATTGTAGGTTGTAAAGTTTAAAAAGATTAAACAAGTTACAAGCATAAAACATTTTTAATGAGAGTTAATCTACCACCATAACTAAGAAAATTAGAGTCCCAAGAGAGAAGCCCCTTTTGCCCAGAAGTAATAAGATCATCAAAAAGAAAGTTTTTTTCCTACCAATGTAAAGAGTGACCCCTATATACTTCAAAGGTAAAGACCCTTTAACAAAACTAGTGTTGTGCTGGATAATATTAATGAGGTTATTGGGGACCTTATTAGACACAATAAAGCAACTTTATTTTTATTGATAAATAGACCACTACACTTTTCAAAGATGTTAATAAACCTCATGAGATTGTTAACACTATTAATTGATGCATTAGCAAAAACAATAACATCATTGATGAAACATAAATGAGAAACATGAAAGCCAAATAGGTTAGCAAGACCTCCAGAAAAATATTCCATGGAAATAATGAAAAGGGATGGTGAGATAGGATCACCTTGTCTCAACCTATAAGAGGAATTAAAAAAGTCATGACTATTTCCATTAATGATGACAGAAAATAACAATTTCCAATCAAATGTTTAATCAAATTAACAAAGCCAGTATTAAAACCAAATAAATGCAACATGTGATAAAGGAAATCCTAGTAGATATTTTTGCAAGCTTTGGCAATATCCAATTTGAAAATAATATTCACTAGCTTAGAAATGTACATAATGATGGGTCTAAAATCATTCCAAGAAGCAGCTCCATTCTTATTAGGAATGAGCACAATGGAAGAAAGGAGAAAAACTTAGGAATATAATTACCAGCAAAAAAATCAAGGGTTGCATTAAAAAGATAAAAACTCACAATAGCCCAAGCTTTTTTGGAAAAACATAGTCGTGTAACCATCGGGGCCAGACAGAGAGTCAGGATTTAATTCAAACATAGTTTTTTTAATTTTCTCCAAAAAAGGAGGATTAGTAAGAGCCAAATTATCCTCATAATTAATAAGATTAGGAATAAGACTAGGAATATCAATAGGGTTAGGACTAAAATTGTTATTAAACATATTTTTTTTAAAAAATGCACACCTAACTAAGCAATCTCCCTAACATCATCACTGAATGTCCCATCATCAGAAGCAACTTTATGAATCCAGTTCCTAGCTCTGTTCCTTTTAACCATTGTATAAAATTACTTCATATTATTATCCCCATCAATAAGGTGCTTATAAGCCACTTTATACTTCCAAAAAAATTCTTCTTATTCATGTAAATTACACATACGAGTTTTAGCCGATTGCAAAGCACAAACATTAGCATCCGAAGGATAGTCTTGCAACCCCTACTCAAGAACAATAACTTTTTTTTAGTCGTCACAATGTTAGAAAACTAATTTTTGAAAACATTTTGGTTCAACCAATTGATTTTTTGTTATAGTCTTTTCAGCTTGAACCACATCCTGTTTATATAAAAAATAGAGTTATCATGGTATAGGGGCACATTCCAATTGTTCAGAACCACACCCATGAAAGAATGATCTAATAACCACATATTTTGGAATCTAAAATTGTAAATGAAAATGTCATTATGAGGCTTAATTGTGATAAGTAAAGGAGTATGATCAGAAAGAGTTCTATTAAGGTGCTAACAATGAGTATAAGTGAAAGTATTAATCCAACTATCATTGAATTAAACACGGTCCAACCTTTGCCAAATATTTCCACGGTTCATAGTGAAATTACTACCAGTAAAATCAATGTCAGTGAGGTTATAATAAAAAATCATACTATTAAAATCCTCCATAGATTGGTAGATAGGGGTAGAACCCCAAAGTCTTTCACTAGGAGAGTAGATAGTGTTTAAAGCACCACCAACCATCCAGGAAGAGTTAATACTATTGTGAAAAATACCAAGTTGGTCCCACAATATCTTTCTACCGCTATGAGAGGTGGTTGTATACACAAAGGAAGCAAAGCTATGAAATTACATGTAACCAATATGATAATAAATCACTTGAGTGAAATCACCCAAAATATCAATAGTGAAAGGATCTTTCTACAAAACTCAAATCTTATTAGAAACATTAGCAATATCATGACTAAAACCCAAAAATCTAGCAGTACTATTCATTTTATCGTGTGAAATAAAAGGCTCAATGACAATCAACATGTAAATAGAATGAATATGGTACAAGTTCTTGACTCTAGCTCTAGTAGAAGGACAACCAATCACCTAACATTCCAAATAATAAACTTAATCATGAGATTTAAAATGAGCAGCTTGAGATCGGGTGGTCTTGGAGATTTAAGCACAACATTCTTATGTTTCTTGTTCTTTTTAGTAACCACGGGCTAGATATCATCTTCTTCCTCACATTTTTCTTTAGATTTATTGACCTTATTGTTACTACCAATCTAAGTAGTTAAATGTTGAGAAAAATTTTGAGGAACCTTACTAAAATTTTATGTAGGGGTTTCCACTAGCTTCCCTTGCTCAAATTCACCTTCCTCCAAGCTTTGTTCACCATCAACATGCACAAGATAAGTACAAACATTATTAGTATGTAAATTGGCCTCCAAATTAAGAGGATTACTACCAGTCTCGACAAAGGTCTTATTAGTAACGCAACCTTGTGAATACTTCACAAATTTCACTTGCAAGACCTCTCTATCCTCACTCCCAAATGCTTTCACGAAACACTCTCACTCTCACGCTCAAAAGATAATTCGTAGAAGACTCTTGGACAGTCTGTCTTTAGGACTCTTGGATGCTCAAAAGAACAAGAAAAATCATCAAAAAAAATTGAAAATTTTAATTTGACTGTCTTATAGTATGATCGTACTTCATGCATATGAAAAATTCAAAAAATCCTTATACGATCCTGTACGAACTGATTTCATACTCTGGTAGTCATATGTATGAATTGACATCATATTATATGAATAGTTAAAAATGAACTTGTTCTTCCAGTACTACAATGTATGAACCCATTTCAAACTCTGGTCATCATCTATACAAACCTTACATTGTATAGCATGAACTAGTTAAATCAAATCATGCTTTGTATGGTACAAAAATGGATCAGTCCATTTCATAATCTAGACATCATTTGTATGAAACTAATTTTATACAATATAAACAGTTCAAAAAATTTACATATTCATATGGATGAACTGTTACGCACTCATTTCATACTATGGACTTCTTTTGTATGAAACTAATTTTGTACAGTTTGATCCATTAAAAAAAAGGTGAGTTCATTTGGGATGAACTGGTATTATCCATTTCATACTCTAGACGTTGTCTATATGAATCTAACTATATATAGTACAAATAGTTCAATAAAAAATGTCTAAGTCATGATTCAAATAACTTCTTTCTGGAAAACCACTCAGGTTAAATTATCCCATACAATTCCAAAAATGTATAATACGATTAGTTTCAAAAATATAAGTTTTGACTCACTTCCCTAGTGTGTGTGTGCACAATTACCCAATTACAATCACACTCTCTCAGACTCAAGAAAAATAAAAAAAGGGTACATACTTCAATTATAAGAAACCCTAATCTAATATGTCTTGAAGTCTTCAACAGTCTGGAGTATGATTTCTCTGAAACTTTAGTATATACAAACATCTTAAGTATAATTTTCTAATATGTGCTAGGAGAAATAATTATCAATACAATAATATTTTGGTATCATAAAGAACTCACATGACATAAAATATATATTTGAAAAACTAAGTTGCAATAATTGAAAGAGTGAATCACACGTGTTAGTGTTGACGGAAGTGATCAAATGAATCTGAAAAATTTTCATTTTGGTTTAGAGAATTTTTGAATGCCAAGAGTCTTTCTTCTTAAAATGACTATACTAGCTCATTAATATTCTACTAGAGATTTAAGGTTGTCATGCATGCCTATATCTTAGTAAAAATGTTCAATAATATGGAATTTTAAAAGATCACTAGGAAAGGAGCCAAAAAGTTTTTATCCTATACTGATAATCAATGTCCTAAGGAAAAGAAGCACTAGGTATCAAACCTAATCTTAACCGACTAAAGATGACTAAGCTATGATGGGTCTAAACTTAAATAAAAAAAATAGTCAGCCAAAATCCTAAAAAATAGGAAACTCAGGGACTCACACCTTTTCCTAGAAGATTAGGATTTCTATTAATTTTAATGTAGGATGGTGCCTTGAAAGGGCTTGCTCCAACATTAGTGAATATAATAATAAGTAAAGGAAACAAATGGACTCACACTTAACCATAAAATACTAGAAGGAGACTAAGTTTTGATAGGGCCTACCAGGCTTGAAGCCAACACTAGCTAATCCATGTGTTCTGATAAGGCCAACAAAAAGTTTTTAATTTGAAATATTCTAGATTTGGAATTATGAATTTGAAGATTTTTTATTAGTTTTGAACTTTGATTTACCTCATGCATAGTATTTCTTTCCCATTAACAAAAACATTTGATGGTATCCCTTACAATCAATTAATTGATAGGAAACTCCCTTATAGATTGTCTCTATAATGAATGATCTTGTTGACATTGGTTCAAACATTCCATCAATTTTGTGATGGACTAAAATTGGTGTCCAAATAGCAAAGATCAAGTATCCTACTTAGAAAGTTTTTAGGATGAAATAATATTTCATGAGATAGAAACATTGATTACTTATACAATTTTAAATTTTGTTAAGCTTGTAAGAAGCATTTTTCAAGACCCTGAACTTCCACTAACCAAAGTCAGGAACTTTATTCAACTATGAATTAATTTTGAACATAATTCTCAGTGATGGAAATTACACTTCTAAAGGGAAAATAACTTTAGACCTATTTTAAAATATGATTTGTAGAGTGGATATGAAAGAAAGTGGAGGTGAATTTCAACTAGAAAAAAAAAATGGAATGAATATTAAGCTCCTCACTAACATCAGATTTAATTTGCTTTAAGGCTTCCAATTCAATAACTTTTTTTGCCATGAGAATTTTCTTTCTAATTCTTCTTAACAAGTTTCTAATTTGGATCTTGCTCGTAAAATGAGTAAAAGCAGTGGATCCAGTTTCAGAGACTGAGGAACTTTTATTGTCATCACTAACTGTAGGTATCATTTTTCTTATCCTCCATAGTAAGATGTGCATTAGGTCCAGGAGTAAAACCAACTCACTTTTGAAGAAGAGAGGACTGAAACCCTGACCCTAAAATAATCTCTTCTATGGGATTATAAGTTTCATCAACAATATTGAGATCAATTTCCATTTATTCAATACTACTATCTGAAAGTTCACTACAAATATAATTTTTTTTTAAAACTATCTCCTCATCAGTAAGGTTCTTATCGAAGAATAAGATTTATTTTCCATTTCATCATTCTGAAAAGACCCCCAATTAATTTCTTTAGAAATAATCATTTTTGTAACTTTAAATTTATTTTTGAAATTTAAAAATTTTCAAATCTCAAGACATCCATTGAGTTATAAAGGACTATAATTACAACATACACTAATGAGGAATTTTTTGAAAAGAAAAATTTTGGATTTTTATTTTTTAGATAATTCTATATTTTAGAATCCAATGCTCAAGAATTTCATCTAATATAAGGTTAATAGAATCTATCAATGCTCAATAAAAATTTTGAAAGAAATGTGTTTAGCACTCTCTTTATACTAATTGACTTGGAAAGGGATGCTCAGTTCTAAAATTTTATATAAATTCTCATATTCACCTCTCAAACTTTTAAGATGTTGATCTCGCTTACCCATGAAAGAAATTGATAAGGCAATTGACAAAAGAAAGAAAATTTCAAATACTATTGTTGTTAAAAAATATTTAGCCACAACTATAGATGGAAAGAGGAACCATCTCCAGCAGAGTAATAAAAAAAATATATAAAAAATTAGTTTAAAATCCACATAGACATAGAGTTCTCCTATTCTAATGAATGAATATGGTATTGAGAATAAATTAATATCACAAAAGATAGACAAACTATTCTATAATGGATTCACATACAAAAATAGGATTTTATAAATTATTTACATTCATAATCAAATATAAATAGATGAATAATGTATCATCTTGAAAGATTAAAATATTATTTCACAGTAGTATTTAAAAATGAAAATGGGGTCTTGAAAATTCTCCATTTTTTATATCAAATATCACAATAATTGTATCATATCACCTCGAGAGCTAAAAATGATATTATACAAAGTTATTTAAATAAAAAAATATATTTATATAAAAATGTATACATTCTTAGAGAATGTTTTTTTTATCTTATGAAAATAAGAAATGGTTTATTTTAATTTGTAGTTATTGCTATGCCATAAAGGCAAACATTTATGGCTAATCACATCTTAAAAAAATGTATTCTTAAAAAGAGAGAAGATAGGTGTATGAAATATTCAAATGTCTAAGTACTTTATTACTACATTTCAATGTTTGCATTAGTTGAATAGTAATTATCTTTGTTAAACTATGGCTATGAGGTTTATTCCACCCTCCTTTGGGTTATAGTAACAACTTTCTAAGCCTGGTTTACACAATGATTACATATTTATTTATGTTTGACGGTTGATTAGTGATTTTTAATTAATTAAGTTTATAGATTTCTAAGTTGTAATGTTTACAATTTAACACTTAAGTTCCATCAACTCATTCTTGGCTTTATTACAACTGACATGAGACTGTGTAACATGCAACCCAAATTTGCCAACCAATCGATGCATAAGTTGCCTTCCATATACACATGAGATATGGAAAAGTTAATAAACATCAGCATCTGATTAATATCTCTAATAAGATAGAAAACATACGAACTACAAATACTATTTGACTGCTGCAAAATGAAATGGATCATGGACATGGCAATCCACTTCAATCCAAATATTTATTATACCAAGAGATAAACATAATTTTATGCCATTGAGAATGGTCGAAAGCTCAGCATAAACCACATAACACTTTTCCAAAGCACCAAAAAATGCCATAACCATATTACCCTTGTTATCCCTAATGATACCTCCACACCCAAAAGCTACCGATTTAACAGAACCATCAATATTAAGTTTAAAAATATTGAAAGGGGTTTTTCTCTAGTACACCAAAATAGGATCCTCCAAATAACAACTTGTCTGAAGAGTAATACTAAAGTGATGGGCAGCAAAAGAAAAATTCTTAAAACTTTTTGAAGTAAGAAGATTAGCATAGAAAAGTTTAAAAACTTTATACTTAATATTCTTAATAATATGATCGACATCCATGCGAGATTATTAAACCTAGCATTAATTCTAGCAAACCACAGGTACCAAAGAATCAAAGAAGGGATCATGTTTTTCTGATATGACATTTAGAATTAATGAACCAAGCCTCGAGCAAAGATTTAATGGTCATGTTCACATTAAAAATGTTTAACTTGAAAATGTCATCAAAGTGATATCAAGTTTTCACAGTAATCAGGCCAAAGACAAACACATGATACATGTTTTTTCACATGAAAGCAACATTGACATTTAGAAGTAATAATGAAACCTTTTTTTCTCAAAATGTCATCGGTAGAGATATACTTATTCAAAATTCTCCACATAAAAATAGAGATGGTCTTAGGAATACTTTTATTCCATATCATAGAAAATACCTTTTTTTACATCTTTTTTTACCCTAAATGTACGCAAAGCATTAATTATGTTGAATTTACCATTATGAGACAAATCACATGAAAGCAGATCATCAGAATCAATGATAATGGGCAAATTCAAAATTTTGAAAATAGCATTTCCCAAAAGATTATCAGCCAATTTGATATAATACCATGTGTTATTAGTGATAAAATAGGCAACTTTAGTGGTAGCTATGGAAACAGAATTAAAAATAGAGGTTATGGACATACCTCCAAGCCACTGGTCTTGCTAGAAAGAAATATTAGCTCTACCAAGCCCCCATTTAAGATGGGGTTTCACAATCCACTTGATGTTACAAAGTCTTTTCCATACTTTGGAGTCACCAACTTTGTAATACGATATAGAGGGATGCTTCCCCACACTGTACTTATTGTTCATAAATTTTGGACCAAATAGAAAGCTTGGCACGAAAATTTAAACCACAATTAAAAGGAAAAGGCTTGAGATAAACCCAACATATTCTTACAACTTAACGCCCCCTTCATTCAAAACCCCATAACACTTGGCCCAAGAAGACCAAATAATTTTAGAATTCCTATTAGAACCACCCCAAAAGAACTTGCTGATTAATTTCTCAATTCTACTACACATGGTAATTGTAGGTTGTAAAGTTTAAAAAGATTAAACAAGTTACAAGCATAAAACATTTTTAATGAGAGTTAATCTACCACCATAACTAAGAAAATTAGAGTCCCAAGAGAGAAGCCCCTTTTGCCCAGAAGTAATAAGATCATCAAAAAGAAAGTTTTTTTCCTACCAATGTAAAGAGTGACCCCTATATACTTCAAAGGTAAAGACCCTTTAACAAAACTAGTGTTGTGCTGGATAATATTAATGAGGTTATTGGGGACCTTATTAGACACAATAAAGCAACTTTATTTTTATTGATAAATAGACCACTACACTTTTCAAAGATGTTAATAAACCTCATGAGATTGTTAACACTATTAATTGATGCATTAGCAAAAAACAATAACATCATTGATGAAAACATAAATGAGAAACATGAAAGCCAAATAGGTTAGCAAGACCTCCAGAAAAATATTCCATGGAAATAATGAAAAGGGATGGTGAGATAGGATCACCTTGTCTCAACCTATAAGAGGAATTAAAAAAGTCATGACTATTTCCATTAATGATGACAGAAAATAAACAATTTCCAATCAAATGTTTAATCAAATTAACAAAGCCAGTATTAAAACCAAATAAATGCAACATGTGATAAAGGAAATCCTAGTAGATATTTTTGCAAGCTTTGGCAATATCCAATTTGAAAATAATATTCACTAGCTTAGAAATGTACATAATGATGGGTCTAAAATCATTCCAAGAAGCAGCTCCATTCTTATTAGGAATGAGCACAATGGAAGAAAGGAGAAAAACTTAGGAATATAATTACCAGCAAAAAAATCAAGGGTTGCATTAAAAAGATAAAAACTCACAATAGCCCAAGCTTTTTTGGAAAAACATAGTCGTGTAACCATCGGGGCCAGACAGAGAGTCAGGATTTAATTCAAACATAGTTTTTTTAATTTTCTCCAAAAAAGGAGGATTAGTAAGAGCCAAATTATCCTCATAATTAATAAGATTAGGAATAAGACTAGGAATATCAATAGGGTTAGGACTAAAATTGTTATTAAACATATTTTTTAAAAAATGCACACCTAACTAAGCAATCTCCCTAACATCATCACTGAATGTCCCATCATCAGAAGCAACTTTATGAATCCAGTTCCTAGCTCTGTTCCTTTTAACCATTGTATAAAATTACTTCATATTATTATCCCCATCAATAAGGTGCTTATAAGCCACTTTATACTTCCAAAAAAATTCTTCTTATTCATGTAAATTACACATATGAGTTTTAGCCGATTGCAAAGCACAAACATTAGCATCCGAAGGATAGTCTTGCAACCCCTACTCAAGAACAATAACTTTTTTTTAGTCGTCACAATGTTAGAAAACTAATTTTTGAAAACATTTTGGTTCAACCAATTGATTTTTTGTTATAGTCTTTTCAGCTTGAACCACATCCTGTTTATATAAAAAATAGAGTTATCATGGTATAGGGGCACATTCCAATTGTTCAGAACCACACCCATGAAAGAATGATCTAATAACCACATATTTTGGAATCTAAAATTGTAAATGAAAATGTCATTATGAGGCTTAATTGTGATAAGTAAAGGAGTATGATCAGAAAGAGTTCTATTAAGGTGCTAACAATGAGTATAAGTGAAAGTATTAATCCAACTATCATTGAATTAAACACGGTCCAACCTTTGCCAAATATTTCCACGGTTCATAGTGAAATTACTACCAGTAAAATCAATGTCAGTGAGGTTATAATAAAAAAATCATACTATTAAAATCCTCCATAGATTGGTAGATAGGGGTAGAACCCCAAAGTCTTTCACTAGGAGAGTAGATAGTGTTTAAAGCACCACCAACCATCCAGGAAGAGTTAATACTATTGTGAAAAATACCAAGTTGGTCCCACAATATCTTTCTACCGCTATGAGAGGTGGTTGTATACACAAAGGAAGCAAAGCTATGAAATTACATGTAACCAATATGATAATAAATCACTTGAGTGAAATCACCCAAAATATCAATAGTGAAAGGATCTTTCTACAAAACTCAAATCTTATTAGAAACATTAGCAATATCATGACTAAAACCCAAAAATCTAGCAGTACTATTCATTTTATCGTGTGAAATAAAAGGCTCAATGACAATCAACATGTAAATAGAATGAATATGGTACAAGTTCTTGACTCTAGCTCTAGTAGAAGGACAACCAATCACCTAACATTCCAAATAATAAACTTAATCATGAGATTTAAAATGAGCAGCTTGAGATCGGGTGGTCTTGGAGATTTAAGCACAACATTCTTATGTTTCTTGTTCTTTTTAGTAACCACGGGCTAGATATCATCTTCTTCCTCACATTTTTCTTTAGATTTATTGACCTTATTGTTACTACCAATCTAAGTAGTTAAATGTTGAGAAAAATTTTGAGGAACCTTACTAAAATTTTATGTAGGGGTTTCCACTAGCTTCCCTTGCTCAAATTCACCTTCCTCCAAGCTTTGTTCACCATCAACATGCACAAGATAAGTACAAACATTATTAGTATGTAAATTGGCCTCCAAATTAAGAGGATTACTACCAGTCTCGACAAAGGTCTTATTAGTAAAGCAATCTAATTGGACACTATTAATCATGTTATTATGCACAAAGACCATGCCTTCCATTTGCTCCTCTAGTTGAGTTTCCACCCTTTGCTCCTCAATAAAATTTTTGATCAATGGTAAATAATTATTATTGGTAGTACCACATAGAGGATCCCCCTTCCCATCAGCCTTGGGGGAAAGACACTCGGGGATCACAACATTTAGAACCAGATCGGAAGTTTCTCCTTGCTCTTTAGGAACCTCAACAAATCCATGCATAGGGTTAGAATTTCTAATAGTTTCCCCTTGAAAATCATTAGCCGCATCCTTATGCTTACGTAAATGAGGATGTAATTTAAAACATTTTGAGTTACCATGAGCATTCATTTTACAAAAAAACACATAATATAGGGAAATTTTCAAATTCAACTTTTTGTTTATACCCATTGATCTCAGAGCCTATCCAAATTTCCATAGGATGCTTCTTTGAAATATCCATTTCAACCAAGACACGAGCAACTGACGGTCTAAAAACTGAAGTAGTCACTAGTTTGGTCCATTTGCAAATGTCTACTGAAGATGGAAGCTAATGCAATGAGAATTTTTGTATTTAAAAAATGCAGCCTCATATTAGGAAAAGATATCTAAACAAGGGCTATAGGCGATTCTTCCCTAACATTAAAATTTGGTGTCCATTTAAGAAGACACATTTGACAACCGACAATGTAATAAACTCTTCTAAAAAAAATGCGGCTATAGTCAAGGTCGTTATAGAGTTGTATATGAACATGATGTTGATCCATCAAACCTCCTGAGAAGGTACCAAAAAGTTTAAGATTAACAAAAAACTTATGAATAATGTCCAAATTAGGTCGGCGTAGGACAAATTTACCAACGAGAGTAACAGCAAAAGGAGCAGTGTGGTTAGCAATAATGTTATCATCAATGATCAAAGCTTGTAAACCTTTTAAAGAACTGTGAATGAAATCATTTAAAGATCCAACGAAAGAAACACCCCCTTTAAGAACATCATTGAAAGAGCACGATTTACCTTCCCCTTTCGCATTAAGCCCTGGATTAGATGATGATGGTGTCATCATCACCCAAGACCACTGAAAAAGAATGAAACACCAAAACCCATAGCAAAAAGGAAAAATAGAAAAAGCACGAAGAGAAAATAAAATTAGCCATGAAATCCACTCCATGATGAAGCAGACGAGGGAAGAAGGAAAAGCTCTAGAATTGCCTTCTTTCCCTAGTTTTCATCTATTTAATTTCTTGTATATTAGTTTATTTGATTGATCATTGGGAAAGTTGTTGAGATTATTTTTATTGAAATCTTGGTTAAAAGATTAAATTAAAAAAAAATTAATATTTTTTAAAAGATTGAAAAAATAAAAATATTTAGTTTTCATTTTTTTTGAATTTTTTTTAAAGTTTATATACATTTCTCTGATTTAATTATCAATAATAATAGTTTTAAATACAAATTCACACCCCCACCCCCACCAACCCTCTTGGTGCATCATAACACTTTTAAATTAGATAACCACATAAAAGTTTTTAAGACACAAGATCTTCCATGGCACCCCTTCTAAATCTCATGATTAATGACTAAATGATTTTCATCTTTTCAAGTAGAGAAGAACCTTCTATAAGTTGGTAGTTAGTAATAAGAACACATTAGGGAAAGAGCTTGACAGAAGGTAGAATAACCTCAAAAATAAAATATACACTAGAAGAAGGATCTCCAAGGTTTAAAAATATTTTAAATGAGTAAATACTTCTAGCACAATCCTCATGGTACATTGATGTTTGGAAGGGAAGAATAAATGGTGAAATATTATAGCCTCTAATAAAAATAATGAAAATAACTAATTTGTCTAATAATGATTAAGATTTGTTTGATCATTCTTTAAATAAATTTATAATTTTATATTAAAAAAAAAATTGCTCTATGAAAGAAAGAGTTATTTTAGGTTTAGAAGTTTATTTTATTAAAAAAAGATTTAAAATAATTTATGTATTTCTCTTATCATGTTTCGAATTGTCCTCAAATAATTTCTTTTCATAAAAAAAATACATTATTTACTAACTTATTCATCAAATCATTGTCAAATTATTTATTATTATTATTATACATTTTTTTACAAATATAATTTAAAAGGATGCACTAATTCTTCCCCCTCTTGGGTGTCTGACACTCTATATAAGTTATTAAAGCAGGTTACTTATTAAATACATTTTTCAACATCAAGTAGATCTAATTACTACATAATTAGGAAATATAAACCCCTAGAAGTGTAATCCATTACTTGACCAACACTATTTGATGGCATTTCTTTTGATTTTTGAAAATTACATATGGTTACATTTATAAATTCTATCAAGTATAAGATGATAATTCAAATAGGATACACTTTACCTTACAGATCCAAAAAATAAAATAAAAAAAGTTAAAATTTCATCTATTGAGTAGATTCAATTAAAGAGAATGTGCACTAGCAAATTCTAAAAGTTTGAACTATATCTTTTGTGTATTGAAGATTGAAGATTATATGCATGTATTCACTTAGAAAATGGGGAATTATGATATGGACTATGCATTTCTTATGATTCCTTAATGAGATTAAAAAGCCTGACATGAATATTTTATTCATTGATTAAAAACTATTTTACATGAAATATAATAAAAGTATTTCTAATATGTGCACTAAATTCAATAAAATACCACTTCTTTGCATGCCCTAGCAAGAGAAATTTTAACTCTAAAAAAGGTGAATAAAATATTAAAATGTTTGCCTTAATCATGAGATGTCATGATGATGATAGTTTTTAAATCAAAAGATTTATCTTATATTCTATAAGTCATATTTTTAACTCTTTGATAGAATATAAATAACAAGTGAGCTAGAGATAAGCAATGTGGAAAAAGAAAATTTTAGTTTAAAATCCCTATAAATTTAGGGTGCTCCTATTCTTGTAATCGAATACGACATTAAAAATAAAATATTATCTCAAAAGATATGCAAGTTATTATGTAATGGATTCAAATATAAAAATAGGGTTTTAAAAATTATTCACTTTCATAATCATATACAAATAGAGGAATAACTTGAAAGACAAAAATGTTATTCCACAATAGTATGTAAATATAAAAATGAGGTTTTAAAAATTTTCCATTTTTTGTTTTCAAATATCACAGCGATCATATAATATTGTCGTGAAAGGTAAAATGAATATTCTAGAGAAGCAATTGAAAAAAAATGTTTTTATAAAAATATCACTATTTCTAGAGATTTTCCTCCATCGTATGAAAATAAGACAGGGTTTATGAAAATAAGATAGGGCTAATCACATCGTCAAAAAATTAAATCTCCTAAGAATACTCTTGATGAAAGTAGTGGAAAATATTTTCTTGGATTTCAATGATTAAGATAAGGATGAGAGTTAAAAGATTTTTAAAGGGGATTAGATCAATCTTGAATATTCTTAAAGCCAAAGGATTGAAGGGTAGGAAGCACTTCAAGATTTTGGGATCCCCCAAAAACACTCCAATCTATACTATATTAAGATTTAATATTTTTGAAAGAAGATTTTATATTTGAGTTAGCATTTTATTAGATATTTGTGATTACCTTCCCGATGGGTAAGAACTTATGATTGGAGGTCTGCCTGAAAATTTTAATCTAAGTTTGGCATTTTTTGAGGTTTTCCTCAGAATCTTGATCTAGGTTGGCATTACACAATAGTAACTTAAACCTATTCTAAGTGTAGTGAATAAATTTTTGGACTTACTTCTGCTTAGAGTTAAAGGCCAGCTAAACCTTCTAATTATTTAAAAACTATGATGTATAGTCTTTGTGAAAGATGGGTAATCTGTTATTTAAGTTTTTCAAAAATAGGGTCAACATCTAGAGAAAATTGTGACCTAATTCTAAATGGATGGAGAGTTATGATGTTCCAAAGTTTTGGGTCAAAATGCGACAAAGAACTTTATAAGTTTAGTTCATAAAAATCCAATGCTTACCAAGGCCAATAAAAATTAGTGTTTATAAGACACACACCTTAATATACTCTGTCCAAATTTGAGCTCATTTTTATTACTAGATAATGACTAATTAAGGAAAAAGATTTTCAACCAAACATAATTCACTCACATCTCCTATTACAAAACACTTGAAAAATTAAATTAAAATAATATTTGGCTCAAGATGGTTTCAACAAGCATGAGAACAATCAATTTGAGTAAGAATTGAATATATGTTGATTTTATGAATTTCTAAGCATTTGTTTAGAATTTTTAATGTATTTAATTCAAATTTTAAAGACATTTGAACTCGAACTTTAAATGATCATAACGTCTTAAATACTCATCCAAATTTAATGAAATTTGAAACACAACTTTCCCACCCTTAGATAAAGAGTGGGGAAGTGTTTTATGGCATGGTAAAGTACTTTTTAGAAAGCACTTTTAGAGAGAGATTTTATTCTTATTTTGAGACAATAGCTTGATCCAAATAGAAAAATGTTTTGATTTTGGGGAGTTATTTGGAGCTCATAGGGAGAGGAATGAGGTCTTGAAAGGCTATGAATTGAGTGTGTTGCTTGAATAATATTTTTTCCCGCTTTTTGGACTTTTCTTCATAATTAGAGCCATAATGCATTCACAAAGGGCTAAGATTTGTGTGGATGCTAGCCCTGATATTTGTCACATGGAAAGGGTTATTGGGGGACAATTCTTTTTGGTACATAAAGGATAATGCAAGAATAAATGATGCAAAAAAGAGATATTTTGAGTGTTTTGGGAATATAGAGCCAAATTAGACCAATGGGATGCTTTGGAAAAGTGAAAAGGATAATCTAGAACATATTTGAAATCTTTGCAATAGCCAATTTAGACGGTGATGCTTTGGGTCCATGAATTTGGATTTTTAGCAACTCATTTCAACCTAATTGGTTGACCAAAGTCAAACCATGGGTTAGGCTTGCTGGGTCATGTGAAACCCGCTTCTATAGTTTATAATTTTTTTATAAGGGTGCATATTTAGTCCATGAAAACACCATTTGGTGCACTTGGTTGAACTTAATTGGATAACCCATGTAAGCCCAAGTGGTGGAATTTTTCAGGCCAACTCATGGAGACCCCATGGAATGTTCCTAGGAGTTTGGTTCAATTGTTTTGTCAAAATCATAAGTTTTTAATTTTTAAAGCCCATATACGTGTGTTGGTCAACATAAGGTTGACATGGTCAACATAAGGTTGACATGGTCAACCAATATTAGAAAAGGCTTGGGGTTTGGTTTAATACACTATATTTCACATATAAGATGTATTAGAGGAGATTCACGATTTGGTTTCACTAAGCCATGTTGAAGTTTAAAGAAAATTCAAAATTTTAGGAGTTCTAGGGTTTTAGGGCCTCATGGTTCACCATACTCCACCAAGGATCAATGTTGGATCAATGCATCATGATAATAATTAAGAGCATAATTGATGATTTTAGGAATGTTTCAAATTTGATTTTATCACAAGATGCAAGGTCCATTGGCATAGGCTATAAATATTTGATGGTTTTGTAGCCTTTTGAAATTACTTTAGGTTTGGGGGTTTTGAGGCTTGAAATGCTTCCAAATTTATGTGGTTGAACCTTGGGACATGCCTAATTGATATGAAACTAATTGATAATGAATCCATAATCTTTTATTGTTTATTTTGAAGGATTTAACATTTTCCCATAAATTGGTTAGGGCCAATGGGGTTTGGATTTAGATTTAAGCATTTGATTTTTGGTTTTAGACTTTGTATTAGACTTTTGATTTTAATCAAGGGATTGAATTTGATTTGTTGTTCTTGACATCACACAAAAATGAGGTTAACAAATAAACCTTCGATGGGTGTGATGAGGTTGATGAAAGTTCAATAAGTTGTTAAACCTAAAAAGTTATCCCAAGTCTAACCAGAGGGGGGGGGGGGGGGGGGGGGGGGGTGAATTGGTAATTTAAAAAATTTTAAAATTTTATGCACAATGATAAATTTTCTCAAAATATAATTTTAAACCACAAAAGGAAAATGTATAGAAAATAAAATTGGTAAAAAGTAAAGACAGAGAAACACATAATTTATAAGTGATTCGGTACAATTAGACTTACACCCCCTCCCTGAAGACTCCCTCTTCCGGTATTGCACTGTACCAAAGTGGCTTTCCTTTTACTCCCATGGTAAGGTGGAGAAGCCCTTATAATTAACCTCTCTTCCACTTACTCTTGGTGTAGTAGAGTACAGTTATCCTTTTTTACCCTCCTGGTGATGGCAGAGCATCAATATCCTTTTTCACCCTCCTGGTGATGGCAGAGTACTGACGTCCTTTCTCACCCTCCTGGTGATGGTAGGGTACCGACATCCTTTCACACCCTCCTGGTGATGGCTGAGTACTAGAATATTATCCAAAGATCTTCTCTCAAGAGTTTTTAAAGAAGTAGGACACAGATTTGAAAAAACTATAAAGAGATCCTCACCTTAGGGCAACCTTGTGAATACTTCACAAATTTCACTTGCAAGACCTCTCTATCCTCACTCCCAAATGCTTTCACGAAACACTCTCACTCTCACGCTCAAAAGATAATTCGTAGAAGACTCTTGGACAGTCTGTCTTTAGGACTCTTGGATGCTCAAAAGAACAAGAAAAATCATCAAAAAAAATTGAAAATTTTAATTTGACTGTCTTATAGTATGATCGTACTTCATGCATATGAAAAATTCAAAAAATCCTTATACGATCCTGTACGAACTGATTTCATACTCTGGTAGTCATATGTATGAATTGACATCATATTATATGAATAGTTAAAAATGAACTTGTTCTTCCAGTACTACAATGTATGAACCCATTTCAAACTCTGGTCATCATCTATACAAACCTTACATTGTATAGCATGAACTAGTTAAATCAAATCATGCTTTGTATGGTACAAAAATGGATCAGTCCATTTCATAATCTAGACATCATTTGTATGAAACTAATTTTATACAATATAAACAGTTCAAAAATTTACATATTCATATGGATGAACTGTTACGCACTCATTTCATACTATGGACTTCTTTTGTATGAAACTAATTTTGTACAGTTTGATCCATTAAAAAAAAGGTGAGTTCATTTGGGATGAACTGGTATTATCCATTTCATACTCTAGACGTTGTCTATATGAATCTAACTATATATAGTACAAATAGTTCAATAAAAAATGTCTAAGTCATGATTCAAATAACTTCTTTCTGGAAAACCACTCAGGTTAAATTATCCCATACAATTCCAAAAATGTATAATACGATTAGTTTCAAAAATATAAGTTTTGACTCACTTCCCTAGTGTGTGTGTGCACAATTACCCAATTACAATCACACTCTCTCAGACTCAAGAAAAATAAAAAAAGGGTACATACTTCAATTATAAGAAACCCTAATCTAATATGTCTTGAAGTCTTCAACAGTCTGGAGTATGATTTCTCTGAAACTTTAGTATATACAAACATCTTAAGTATAATTTTCTAATATGTGCTAGGAGAAATAATTATCAATACAATAATATTTTGGTATCATAAAGAACTCACATGACATAAAAATATATATTTGAAAAACTAAGTTGCAATAATTGAAAGAGTGAATCACACGTGTTAGTGTTGACGGAAGTGATCAAATGAATCTGAAAAATTTTCATTTTGGTTTAGAGAATTTTTGAATGCCAAGAGTCTTTCTTCTTAAAATGACTATACTAGCTCATTAATATTCTACTAGAGATTTAAGGTTGTCATGCATGCCTATATCTTAGTAAAAATGTTCAATAATATGGAATTTTAAAAGATCATTAGGAAAGGAGCCAAAAAGTTTTTATCCTATACTGATAATCAATGTCCTAAGGAAAAGAAGCACTAGGTATCAAACCTAATCTTAACCGACTAAAGATGACTAAGCTATGATGGGTCTAAACTTAAATAAAAAAAATAGTCAGCCAAAATCCTAAAAAATAGGAACTCAGGGACTCACACCTTTTCCTAGAAGATTAGGATTTCTATTAATTTTAATGTAGGATGGTGCCTTGAAAGGGCTTGCTCCAACATTAGTGAATATAATAATAAGTAAAGGAAACAAATGGACTCACACTTAACCATAAAATACTAGAAGGAGACTAAGTTTTGATAGGGCCTACCAGGCTTGAAGCCAACACTAGCTAATCCATGTGTTCTGATAAGGCCAACAAAAAGTTTTTAATTTGAAATATTCTAGATTTGGAATTATGAATTTGAAGATTTTTTATTAGTTTTGAACTTTGATTTACCTCATGCATAGTATTTCTTTCCCATTAACAAAAACATTTGATGGTATCCCTTACAATCAATTAATTGATAGGAAACTCCCTTATAGATTGTCTCTATAATGAATGATCTTGTTGACATTGGTTCAAACATTCCATCAATTTTGTGATGGACTAAAATTGGTGTCCAAATAGCAAAGATCAAGTATCCTACTTAGAAAGTTTTAGGATGAAATAATATTTCATGAGATAGAAACATTGATTACTTATACAATTTTAAATTTTGTTAAGCTTGTAAGAAGCATTTTTCAAGACCCTGAACTTCCACTAACCAAAGTCAGGAACTTTATTCAACTATGAATTAATTTTGAACATAATTCTCAGTGATGGAAATTACACTTCTAAAGGGAAAATAACTTTAGACCTATTTTAAAATATGATTTGTAGAGTGGATATGAAAGAAAGTGGAGGTGAATTTCAACTAGAAAAAAAAAATGGAATGAATATTAAGCTCCTCACTAACATCAGATTTAATTTGCTTTAAGGCTTCCAATTCAATAACTTTTTTTGCCATGAGAATTTTCTTTCTAATTCTTCTTAACAAGTTTCTAATTTGGATCTTGCTCGTAAAATGAGTAAAAGCAGTGGATCCAGTTTCAGAGACTGAGGAACTTTTATTGTCATCACTAACTGTAGGTATCATTTTTCTTATCCTCCATAGTAAGATGTGCATTAGGTCCAGGAGTAAAACCAACTCACTTTTGAAGAAGAGAGGACTGAAACCCTGACCCTAAAATAATCTCTTCTATGGGATTATAAGTTTCATCAACAATATTGAGATCAATTTCCATTTATTCAATACTACTATCTGAAAGTTCACTACAAATATAATTTTTTTTTAAAACTATCTCCTCATCAGTAAGGTTCTTATCGAAGAATAAGATTTATTTTCCATTTCATCATTCTGAAAAGACCCCCAATTAATTTCTTTAGAAATAATCATTTTTGTAACTTTAAATTTATTTTTGAAATTTAAAAATTTTCAAATCTCAAGACATCCATTGAGTTATAAAGGACTATAATTACAACATACACTAATGAGGAATTTTTTGAAAAGAAAAATTTTGGATTTTTATTTTTTAGATAATTCTATATTTTAGAATCCAATGCTCAAGAATTTCATCTAATATAAGGTTAATAGAATCTATCAATGCTCAATAAAAATTTTGAAAGAAATGTGTTTAGCACTCTCTTTATACTAATTGACTTGGAAAGGGATGCTCAGTTCTAAAATTTTATATAAATTCTCATATTCACCTCTCAAACTTTTAAGATGTTGATCTCGCTTACCCATGAAAGAAATTGATAAGGCAATTGACAAAAGAAAGAAAATTTCAAATACTATTGTTGTTAAAAAATATTTAGCCACAACTATAGATGGAAAGAGGAACCATCTCCAGCAGAGTAATAAAAAAAATATATAAAAAATTAGTTTAAAATCCACATAGACATAGAGTTCTCCTATTCTAATGAATGAATATGGTATTGAGAATAAATTAATATCACAAAAGATAGACAAACTATTCTATAATGGATTCACATACAAAAATAGGATTTTATAAATTATTTACATTCATAATCAAATATAAATAGATGAATAATGTATCATCTTGAAAGATTAAAATATTATTTCACAGTAGTATTTAAAAAATGAAAATGGGGTCTTGAAAATTCTCCATTTTTTATATCAAATATCACAATAATTGTATCATATCACCTCGAGAGCTAAAAATGATATTATACAAAGTTATTTAAATAAAAAAATATATTTATATAAAAATGTATACATTCTTAGAGAATGTTTTTTTTATCTTATGAAAATAAGAAATGGTTTATTTTAATTTGTAGTTATTGCTATGCCATAAAGGCAAACATTTATGGCTAATCACATCTTAAAAAAATGTATTCTTAAAAAGAGAGAAGATAGGTGTATGAAATATTCAAATGTCTAAGTACTTTATTACTACATTTCAATGTTTGCATTAGTTGAATAGTAATTATCTTTGTTAAACTATGACTATGAGGTTTATTCCACCCTCCTTTGGGTTATAGTAACAACTTTCTAAGCCTGGTTTACACAATGATTACATATTTATTTATGTTTGACGGTTGATTAGTGATTTTTAATTAATTAAGTTTATAGATTTCTAAGTTGTAATGTTTACAATTTAACACTTAAGTTCCATCAACTCATTCTTGGCTTTATTACAACTGACATGATGACCAAGGCCTCCTTAAGACACGTAGCCCCGTAGCTCAAGATAATCCGGCCTAAAAACTTTTTGTGATAGAATGTGAAGTGTGATTATTATTTATCTGATTTAATTCAATAAGTAAATGATTTTTTGAGTTTTTTATAATTTATTGAATTTTCATGTTTTTTATATTTTTAAATTAATCAAGTTTGATAAAAAAATTAACTTTTTAATTTAATTTAAATTTTAGAAGTTTTTTATTTTTAAAAAATACTAGACCTTGAGTTGAGTCCACTATTTATGAGTTTATGTCATTTTGAGTGTATTCATAATTAGTAATTATTTTTATAATTTCAACACATTTAAATGAATTAAAGTTGATGAAATCTTAACCTTTTGATTTATAATGATTTCTAGAAGTTTTAAATTCTTCAATAATATTAGACCTAGAGATGGGTCCAATGCATTTAAGATTGTGTGATTTTATGTTTTCTATAATTAGCTATGATTTTTGCAAGTTAGTCTCATTTAATGAATTTTTTAATTTTTAATTAAAGATGATTTTTTTTGTACCAAATCAACTCCAATCTCTTAAAATATTTTTCAAATATCACTGATGACTCCTAGGGATGATTATAAGCATTTAAAATTATTTAATATTTTTGAATATGTTTTTTTGTTTTTTTTTAAATATTGTATAAGTTTCTCATTTTTTTAAAATTTCTTTTATTTTGAGGGTTCATGATGAGGCTTTTAATTTTCATTTATTATGCTCCTTATTTTGAGCATGTAGACAATTAATTTCTATTTTCTAATTAATTTGGATTTATTATGAATTATTTGTTGCGTATCTATGGCTTATGATTTTGATGATAACAAACATTCTTTTTTCTCTACGTCTGCCTTATCTACTGACATTTCAGGTTCACACGATTGTACTATAATTTGGAATCAACTCAAGATTGGGTAGACTAGGTCTGAGTTAGTTTGTACACTTTTTCCTTTCTTGAGTCTATTGTATTTGGTGTGGCTCATGATGCTTTATAACTTGGAAGATTTTTTGAGTGTTCCCTAGAGTTTACTTCTTTTGGTAACATCGTCCGGGGAGATATTTATATCGGCCTGGACGATCTGTTCAAAAGAATTTGTAAAACACATCGTCCTGGATGATTTTGAATCGGCCAGGATGATAGCCTTAAAACAGAAAGAATCTGCCGCCAGATCTATTTAGAAATTAATTATTTTTGGACATCGGCCAGGTGGATCGTCCATGACTATAAAATATTGTCCAAGACGATCCAGGGAAATTTTTACAAAATTTCTCTAGAATTTAAGGAAAGCAATTATGACTTGATTTCACGATCAAATCATCCTGGACGATCGCAAAATTGTCCAGGACAATACGCTGGACAATTGGACATTAGAAAGCTATTTTTCAGGGCGATGATCAGGACGATATTCCACGATTTGTTCTGATTGTCCAGGATGATATATTATCATCTTGGATGATATGAACAAACTTCTTCTGATCGTCTCAAATCATCTCGGCTGATTGGGCTTATTTTGCACTGATCATACAGGATGATATTAGTATCGTCCTGGACTATAAAGTTGGTAACTTGCATTAATGAGCTTGTTTTGAGATATTCTATTTAAGCTATGACATGAAACTTGGTAAGTGTCTTTGGAAACAATTGTAGCTTCATTCTTTTGGGGGAAACTTGAAGAGAAAGCTTGAATGGGAGTGAGGAAAGGGTGGAGTTTGAGAGAGGGAGAAGATCCTGTAGGGGGACTAAAGGGAGTGTGGAGGGGGTTCCACACGGTTGCTCTGGCAAGCTCGCACCTAAATACCATCGGATTCAAGGCTTGTCTCGAGGGAAGTTCACCAAAGAAGAAGATCTCTTTGGTGTCAAAGGACCCGGTGACTCCGTCGCACCAGGGAAGGTGGAAGTGATTTTGTAAGGGCTTCTCCACCTAGCTATGGGGGCTAAAGGAGAGACACTTGTTTTAGTGCAATACTTGGAGGGTGCCTCCAAGGAGTGGACGTAGGTCATGGTTTGACCGAACCACTATAAATCTGATGTGTTCTTTCTTTATTACTTTCGCATTTAATTTCCGCATTTGGTTTTTATTATGGTGATATTGGTTTTGGTTTGTGTTTTGATTTAAAGATTCTTCTTTTCCAATTCACCTCTCTCTTTATTAGCCTTGGGCCAGTTCATAAGGGGCCTAACATTCCTAACAAACTTTCAAGTGGTATCAGAGCTATTTTCAAAAAATAAGTTTTTAAAAGCTTTTGAATTTTGATCCATGGCTAATTTTTCAAATCATAATATTAGGGAAGGTTATTCAATCACCAGACCACCTTTATTTAAAAATATTACATTTGATTTTTGGAAAATTTGCATGTCTATTTTTTGCAATCAATTGCTTTTCGTATGTAGAATATGATTTTAACTGGTTATTCATTACCGTCACATATTTTAGATGGAATTAAAAATGACATTCCTTTTAGTCAATGAAATAGAGATGAACGAATTGATACTCAATTGAATGCAAAATCTTTAAATTACTTTTTCTGTGCTTTAAATTATGAAGATTTTATGTTAGTATCCACGTGTACTACTTGTAAGGAAATTTAGGATAAACTACACACCATATAGTCGCTAATAAAGATAATTTGGTCGCTAAAACAAATAGCGACCAAAAAATTTTGGGTCGCTGGCTTGTAGCAGTAGCCCCGTCGCTGAGCCTTTTAGCGGCCAAAATTTCTTTTGGTTGCTAAATTAGTGACCACCAATTAAATTGGTCGCTAAAATGGTACATTTTAGCGACCATTTTTTTTTGACGCTAATGATTAATTATTTGGATGCTATTTAATATTTTAATTATTAATTTTATTTATCACATTTGTTAATAGCGACCAAAATAAAAATTGGTCACTAAAAAAATCAACAAAGTAAATCACAAGCCCCTTTAATTTCATGAAATGTGGTTCTTAATGCATATCAATTTTGGTCATATTTAGTAAAATTTCTTTATTATTTAATTATTATACATTTTCTAAAACATTTATGATTAATCAATCACTCTTTGATATTATCACATCTAATTACTTCTCATTAATTAGACATATAAAATACATATTAAATAAAAAACACTAATTTTATTACATTGAGGTAACAAAAATAACAAGTAATGAATTAAAAAAAATCATTCTTCAATGTAGTAAACAAGAATTTGCTAGAAGAAAATGAAAATTGTATTCATTCATATACTTTTAAAAATACATTCATCAATTAAAAAAACAAAATATAATATTTGAAATATCAATTCTAAAATTTTAATGTTTACAAAATAATCAACTATAACTTCTATAGTTGAACATTGCAAAGGTCATCAACTATGAAGGTTGTCACATTAACAGCTTGTCCGACAAGGAATCTCACTCCCATAGTAAAAGATGATTCCTTATTCCCACATGTTGTAATCTCTAGCTACAACGCCATGAACAACCCTGCATGCCCATTACCATCTTCAAATGTTCATGTTTGATTAACAACTTCTTATGCAAAGAATTTGGCTTTTTAGCATGAAGACGTTGGTATCTTCTACTTTCTAAAGCCTCTTCATCAATGCCAATCATGCTATCTTGAGGATGCTGATCATTGCCAACAAAATTAATAGTTAACAATCTGCAGTTAAATACTAAATTTAAAGCTTTTTAATTATAAAAATGGGCTTTGAGGGAATGCAAACATGAAGACATCTTAGAAATTAATGTCCACAATCTAGACAAGGTTCTAGCTTTACAAAGCAAATAATAATAATTTTTAAGATTCAAAGAGCATGTTATTTAAGATCTCGCTGCTCTCTTTTGATGGTTTAGCTAAGAGAATCAATCACTAATATTTAAATATGAATATAATATCACGCCTATTATGAAAGGGAACATGTGTTCAAAGTGCAATATATATATATATATATATATTGTTATTCACTGTTGAGAAGAGAATGGAGTGTACAAGCCAATATTCAATTTCATTGAAGATGCAAAATTTTCAAGTTCGTCATAAATATTACATGTAAATGATAAGAATATGTTGGGTTTCTTCTCTCAGTTTTTACAATGGGCATACTGATCAATAATAGAATAAATAGAGAACAAAGATCATACAACAATTGGACAATTGGCACAATTCTCCACCATTGAACAAGAAATCAATAATTCACAATAATATTTGAAGGAATGACATGAAATGTAAAACTATAAAATTCACACTAGTTTAGTTCGCAAGGAGTAGCTGTCACCGGCCAAGAGAGAAATTTTATCAAGCAAGCTCAAAACATATTAGTTAACAAACATTTTTTAATAATACCTGAGAGTGAAAGGATTCTATATTTACCATCCACATCAACATCATCTTTATCATCGTCGTCCTCATCATCATCTTCGTCACCATCATCCTAAACAACAGGCTCATCAAGCTGTAGATGCAAGAATTTAGGAATTTACATTGGCAAATTTAGCAAGGCAGCAAAGCAAAAAGGAGCAAAAATTATCCAATGAAGGATATCAAATGCAAACTATGTAATATTTAATTTAAATGTAGTTTCACACACTTAAATTTCAGAACAAGATCATTGAAAAGTTTGGATAAACTATTTTGAAATAAATCGTTTAAAACTACTTCAGCTGGTATTCTAGTCACAACTCGTATAAAAAGAGTGTATGAGTATTGAATTCTTTGAGATGAGTATATACACTGAATTAGTTGGGATATGTGAATACACAGAATTTCTTGATGCAATGTCATTCTTACCATTTATGAAAACATACTTCGATTAAAAAAAGGAAGTCAGCTCTACAATTAAGAACAATCAATTCATTTTCATGCCTTTTTTTCTCTTTAATGATGCTAACAATCAATTCATATAATATTTGCTCACATTCATTTTCAATATCAATGAAAATCTGAAGAGAATCATTCATATCCATATGTACATTTCCAATCATTGCCTTGGACAATTAAATAAAAGGATACAAAGTTTTAATTATAAATCTGTGAGTTATACCTCCTTAAGGATCATCTTTGAGACTTCAGGAATGTCCAGTATTACTAACACAATAAGCAGTAAGCCCAAAAATGAAATAATGTAATGCCGCATGAAACAACAAAACTATTAGACAAACTTGAAAATTAAATGAATCATAACTTCGGGTAAATATCCTTACTGGTTATCTAGGTAGAAACTATTTCAGAATTAAACTTTCCAGAAACTACTGGCTTGGCAAACTCTATAAAATATAGATACAGGCGGGTGTAAACATCATATAAAAATATAATATACCCAAAGGTGTATTAAATTTGAGGATTGCTAAAAGACATGCAAAACGTTATGCTAGTAAATTAATAATGAAATAACTTCACCTGTCAAAAGTGAGCATAAAGTACTATAGATATAAAAGCTGATAATAGAATTGACTGAAAAGAAAAGCTACCAGTGAGCAGAAACATTATTTAGGTTCATTGAGGACGTCGATCCTTTCCTTCCCCTTTCAGTTTGGGGTGCCTATGTGCCTCGTTACAGAAAACCTGCAGACGACCATTGAAACCACCAAGATACTGGTTCTCTGAGGAGGCTCCCTCTGCTGCTGCAATTGGAAGAGAAGAACCGAAGAAGAAAGGCAAGTTTGCACCATCAACAAGGTGGTGATGATGCGGAGAATTGGACTGAAGGGTCCCCCTATTAAATCCAGTAAATACAGAAGAAACGGAGACGTTAAGGTCATAATCTACCCCAGGCGCCACGGCTGCCACAGGAATTACGTGATCCTGCATAAAAGAATACTGTTGCATATCCTGATGCTCTCCCACAGCAGCAGCATTGTATGACATCATCCCCATTCCCATATGAGTGTTGTTTCCTACATGCAGCATCGAAGAATATCCTGGCGCCAGACATCTCTTCACCATTAACAATGCACCCTGAATATACAAAACAAGGCTTCCCACATAGATATAGACATCTCTTCACTATGAGTCTTCTTCTTGTCTGAATGAGAGTAGGTTTTAGCAATCCATTTTATATAATGCAATAATCACATCAACTGAAATCCTGAAGGAAATAAGAGGGAAAGCATCTTACCTTAACAGTGGCATAAGTTAGATTCACTGAGTACAGCTCTGTATATCTACAGTCATTAAGAAAAACCATTAAAATCATTAATTATTCATTTAACCATAACTACAAGAATATGCAAAACAGCTAGCAGACAGATTAATTAACAAGTTCTCCATTTGAAAATTCACCAATAGATATAGACATCTCTTCACCATGAGTCTTCATTGTGTTGTCTTCTTGGTCTGAATGAGAGCAGGTTTTAGCAGGATCATCACGAATGCATTTTTTTCAAGCCCAAACTTTGTACATAAACTGTGAACCTGCTCCCTATACCACAATAGACTAGACTTATATTTCCACAAGTCAAAGGCTCACAGTACAAGTTTAAAAATTCAGGAAACTTGGATTTCAGCAAGAACAAAAAATTCTCAACCTTAGAATAAATTAAAACAAAAAGTTTCCATGTCAAAATTATGTTTCTAACAACGTTCAAATTGCTACTACGAGAATATATTATAAATAGAGAAAACAACCATGTGTTAAAAAAAGATGAAAAATGATACAATAAATATGTTAGTTCAAGAGCTAAATTGAAAGCGAATTATTAACATTATAGTTTCAAAAAAAAAAAAAAAAAGAAAGAAATAAATCAGATCTCTAATCATCATTTTCTTCATTTTGAGAAGTCTGGACCTACAAGAAGAAATTTATAATATTAGTTAAACAAAAAATTTTCAATTTTATTAAGTCAAGCTTAATGTGCATATTTTAAATACTTACCATCATCATTAGGGGGTTGCATGCCCATTTTTTCTGCTATCATTTTTAACCAATTTATAGTTTTTTGTTGAGATTTAATGATCTTACTCTGTTCCTCATATTTCTCTTGTATAACTTTTAAACTGGTTTCAAGCTCAATCTCTCTCTCGGACGATGCATTTGATCTGGCAATTTTAGTTTTCTTTATCGGCTTTGGCCCATAACCAAGGCCACGAATATATGACGATGTTTCACCTAAAACTTCAGCACAAATGATTGTCTCGTCAACTATTCCTCCATCGTCAATAATTTTCTCACGAATTTCCATCATCTTGTCCTGCATGTTTTAAGAAAAATCAACACAAAAAAATAAAAAAAATTTGCTAATAAATCAATTCTAAAAAAAAAAAAATTATACTAACATATTTTGCCTGACAATCTTCAGAAACCCATTTTTTTTCTTTGTTTGTAAACTCCTCCTTGTATAACTCAATCCTGCTTAATTTCTACACCATAACAAAATATATATCACACATTAATAGTTTTCAAAATTTAAGCAACTAAAAAATGATAAATACCTGATCATATAAATGAGCTACGAGGGACTTTGTGCCCATTCGGTGAATGACCTTCAACATTGAACGATTTCGGCAGTTTGTTTCCGATTTTTTCTGTATAAAAATTTTAATTAAACATAATATAAAAAAAGTAGCGAGAAAATTTGATCTTCATATGCTTGAAATTTAAACATTTTAATATGGATGTCTTTTATATATATGTTCATCTCAATTTTTGTTATATTATCTTTAATACTCAATTTTTTCCCCACAAAATCATAGCATAATAAAAAGTTTCATCAATCACTAATAGCAATATAAGTAAATTAGCAAACCCATAGTTTTTTTTTGAATTAAAGATATACCTTAAATGTTTCCGAGTCAAAAAAATTACATAACCAAATCCAATCATCTGGTCTGTCAATAAGTTCTTTGTAAGGCTTTTGTCTTGCTAACATTCCACCTCCATGTTTTTTATAATGTACATAAGCCTTTGAGCGAAAATCAGAAAATCTCTTGCTCATCGTGTGCATCACACAATCTTTTACATGTGCTTCTTCAATGGACAAATTAATCTTTACCTACAAAAAAAAAAAAAAGAGACTCATAGATGCAAAGTTCTGTGCACTGAAAAGAGAAAAACTATTGCTCATCGTGTGCACTGAAAAGAGAAAAACTATTGCTCATCGTGTGCACTGAAAAGAAAGATAGGATTTCTGTTTAAATTTAAAGGATTTTGTAAGGTCACCAGCTCTGCAATAACCATCAATCATTGTGTTGAATGTAATAGCATTAGGATCTAAACCCTTTTCAGGAAGCTTATTAAAAAGCCTCACAGCTCGCTCCAAATTGCCAGACTTACACAAGCCATTGATGAGTGCATTATATGTCACAATGCTAGGAAGGAAACCTTTTTTAAGCATCTCATCACGCAGTAAAAAAGCATCATTTACATTGCCACGTGATGAATATCCATGAATTAAGCTGGAATAAGTAAATTTATTGGGCAAGAATCCTCTATTAGACAAGAAGGAGATGAAACTTTTTGCATCTTCTACCCCACCCGACTTGCAAATTCCAGCAATAGCGACATTGCAAATGACGTGATTAGGTTCAATGCTAATTGAAACCTCATGAAAGAAATCTGTATTTTTGTTCACAGAAAGATTATTCGAATCAAGATTATAAGACCTCTGAAAAAAATCATACTTTGAGGGTATGTTGAAATCTACAAGTTTCTGCAGCAATGAATTGGCCTCATTGATTTTATCTTGCCTGTACAAGCAACTTACAAGGGTGCTACAAATAAACAAATTTGGTCTCAGGCCCTTCCTAGTCATTTGCAAATAACAATCAAAAGCTTTGTTTATCATTCCTTTGTCAGACCAACCAGATATTAAAGCTCCATACGTCACAACGTTGGGAGTCAATTCTTTTGCAAGCATGTCAGCCATGAGTTCATTAACTCTGTCATGCTTATTTGATTTGAAAAGCCCAGAAATATTGTATCAAATCATATTATGAGATAGAGCAACTAAATTCATTTGGAAATCATAATATGCATTGATAAGATGAATGTAAAACAACAAGTCAAACTCATAAATCAGCTCCAAATTCCTGGTGAAGAAAACTAAATGTCAATTTAATGATAAACATAACGAGACTAGTTTTGACTAAGCAAAACTGGACTAAAGCACAACAGGTTTGGTCGAACCTCAACAATTTATTGGATGCTGGTAAAAAAGAGTCTAAAAATTCTGATTTAGACTCTTATAATAAAAGACATATAGGATACTTCCAGGCAACAACAGCAGCTAGATACTCTTATGGGCATCTAAAGTTACAATTGTAGAAGCAGGTTTTATTGATATTGAAAGAAGATAAAATAATACAAATCTATGAGGTAAAAGACAACCATTGTATCCATCACACATTACAGCAGCTGTATACTCCTGTTATAAATACATCACAAATAGTAAACATAAATGTATCTAACGGTTATATATGAATTACTGAGATTAAGACTTCGTTTGGGACGGCTTTCTTGTACTAAAAAGCTGCACAATAGTTATTACCATCAATTTTGTCTCTAAAAAAAAAAAGAGTGCTATGTAAAAGTAGAAGAAAAGCATAATAGTTATTACCATCAATTTTTTAGCTTCTATGTCGAAAGTAACAAAAGGTAAAACATAAAGATATATGATATTCATAAACGGAATTGAATTTTTGATAAAAAATAACTAAAAAAATCTTTAAATTTATTACCATCAATTTTTTTAAAAGTATTTCTTTATCAGCATCACTAACTTGATCCCATCTTTCGACTTGCATGGGTGCAAAGTTTCTAATTATAATACCCGCTTCTCTAGACAACTTTGAGTGATGCTCTCCAACTGGCCTATTCAAGCCCTCTGGAATGATTATTGATACCTTACCTTTTGTTCTGTAATGCTCCTCTAATGCTACGCCTCTATTAGGACCTCTTTTTTTATTAGAACTTGAAGCTGAAAAAAAAAAAAGTAAATAAGAAAGTCATTTATATTTATCATTATTATTAAATTTGAAGAAGCCATAAGTAATAATACCAATGATAGTTGTCTCAGTCTCTGGTACTGACGGATGAGGTAAACTTGGTCTATTAGCTATTGGAGATGCTTCTCCTATAGGCAAACCTCCTTCAATTGATACATGCAAACAGTTAAGAGTAAGAGCTACTAATGTACAAAAGAAATTATATTTATCAAAGGATAGTATTTAAGCCTGAAAGAGAAAAAAAAACATTAAAAATAATTTAACTTAATGAGATAAAAAAAATACCAACTTACCATTATTAACAGTTGATACGACATGTGAAGCATCATTTTTTTAAGGAAGACTGCACATTATTACTTGTTGATGGTGCAAATAAATGCGAGTAATTTGCAATTATTCGAGCGCTTATCCGTTTTCCTGGAGCCATGACTTAATAAACTGCAAAATGAAACAAAAAATACATTATTGAAAAGCAAATATATCAAGTTATTATAATATATGAAACAAATAAGTCATAAAGAACAACCTAGTCTTTATCAATATCAATGTTGATATGTACATCAACATCATCTTCACTAAAATATTCAGCTAATGTTGCATCATATTCCTCTTCTTCATCTTCATCACATAGAAAATCAGTAGTCTGAGTTGGTTGTAAATGCACATTTTGTACAGATTCCAAAATTTGTGGCTCTACATCTTCTCTATGTAAGAGACCAATCTCACCAAAATCATCTTGGAAGTTTATATCATTTTGCTCATCTTCTTGATATGTTATATTTTCTGTTAGCTGATCAGTGTTAAGTTGATTTTCATTCAAGTAATTCAAGAGGGTGGGATCAAATAAATGCCTATGTTGCACTTTCTGTACAACATGCCAATCACCTCTTAACTTTGTATCTTGAACATAAAATACTTGAGTAACTTGACCTGCTAATACATAAGGATCATTATCATACCAAGTTTTACTCATATTTATAGATGTGAAATCATCATCAATTACAATGGGCTTTTTATGCTCAAGATCAAACCATTTGCACTTGAACAATACTACATGATTTCCATCAATATAGCTTAAATCAACAACATCAGTTAAAACCCCATAGAAATCAATACTTTCATCTCTATGAGAACCCTGAACTGATACACCACTATTCTGGGTTACCCTTCGAATGTCACGTTGGTTGACTAGAAACTTAACTCCATTAACAATGCACCCTGAATATACATTAACACGAATATCTGGACCCATTGCTAAAGAATAAAGATCTTCGTTACCTTCTAGTGATTTATGAAGATTCAAGCTCTTCATCTATAAGATAGAAAAAAAATCAAATTTTGTGAAATTGTTAACATTAGAAAAAAATTTAGAAATATAAATAACAAATAAAATTAAGAATTGAGTATCTTACTCTTTGTTCAAACCATAATGGAAACTGATCTTTTTGCTTTGTTGCCACATCTTGAATAAATGAATCTTCTTTTCTTAACTCATTCTCATGTTCACTGATACATAATTTTTTATAAGATTTAATCATAGAGTAATATATTATTTGTAAATAAGTTTAATATCATCAACAATTTAGTTAATTACGTACCTGAGGTATGGCTTTAACTCTTCACAATTGTTCAGAACATACCATCGAACTAAATTGTACTCACTCCAAGATAATGTAGTGAAATGTGGTTGACCAAAAGGATGAATTCTTCTAGAGAAAATTGAAAGTTGATTTTCATGCAAATGAACATCATCATTATATTCTTCATCTTGATTATTTTTACTATTCATGCCACGGAGGTATCTAGAACAAAATGTTAATGCCTCGTTAACAACATAAGCTTCTGCAATTGATCCTTCAGGGCGAGCTTTGTTCCTAACATTCCCTTTATGAACACTTAGATTTCTAGCATATAAACAAATTTTAATAAAAATTTATGCAAATAATGAATAAAATATATGTAAAAAGTAAATGTTACTAGTACAAGAAGTAACCTTTCAATTGGATACATCCACCTATACTGAACAGGTCCAGCAAGCCTAGCCTCACGCGGTAAATGAACAGCCAAGTGAACCATTATGTCAAAGAAAGCAGGTGGAAATATCATTTCAAACTGACAAATTGTATTAACGATCATATCTTCTAATTTCTCCAACACATCCAATCTCAATGTCTTAGCACATAATATCCTGAAAAATCTTGACAAATCACTTATAGCATTATGCACATCTTTATTTAAATATCCACGCAATCCTAAAGGAAGGATTCGTTGTAACAACACATGGCAATCATGACTTTTTAATCCCATAAGCTTGCCATTTCGAATATGAACTGATCTAGATATATTTGCTGCGTAACCATCTGGAAACTTTATTGATCTAACAAAGTTGAGAAACCCTTCTATCTCTTTTGGAGTAAGTGTGTAAGAGGCTGGAGGTTTAAGATACTTCTCACCTTGTTTTTGCAAATGTAGCTCATGCCTTATGCCCATATCTTGTAGATCCAAACGAGCTTTCTCTGTATCTTTTGTCTTTCCTTCTATATTTAATAAGGTCCCCAGAATGTTGTCACAAATATTCTTTTCAATGTGCATTACATCAAGATTATGACGTAACGTGAGACTTCTCCAATAAGGCAACTCAAAAAATACACTTTTTTTTTTTGTCCAAGTTGATTCATGAAGATTACGTTTTCTTTTTTTGCAGCTAGGATGCTTTCCAAACTTCAAATCCTTTAATGATTCCATTTTTGATAATATTTCATCTCCTGATAAAATTTGAGGTCTCACTCTAACTTCATGTTTTCCATTAAATTTTCTACTTTTTCTCCATTTGTGCTCCTTAGGCAAGAAACGTCTGTGACCCATGTAACAAATTTTGTTTCGTAAATATTGTGAAGTAGTTTCATTGTCACATATTGGGCAAGCTTTATAACCATGTACTTTATGACCTGACAATATACCATAAGCTGGAAAATCATTTATAGTCCATAAAAGAGCAGCATGCATTTGAAAGGTATTCTTACTAACAGAATCATAAGTTTTGATACCATTCACCCATAAGTCCTTTAATTCTTCAATAAGGGGCTTTAAATACACATCTATTTCTTTCCCAGGAGCAACTGGACCAGGAATTAATAGTGTCATAAACATAAACTCAGAAGACATACAGTTCCAAGGAGGTAAATTATATGGTATAAGAATGACGGGCCACATGCTATAAGAAGTGCTCATATTACCAAAAGGATTGAATCCATCTGAAGCTAATGCAAGGCGTACATTACGAGAATCTTCTGCAAACCAAGGAAAGCTAATATCAAAATCCTTCCAAACTTTAGAATCAACTGGATGTCTTAATAAATTTTCATCAACAAAATGATTTTCCTTATGCCACCTCATTTCATGAGCAGTTTTTCTTGACATAAATAATCGTTGTAATCGAGATGTAATGGGAAAATAGCATAGAATTTTATGAGGAATTTTCTTTCCTTTTACATCATTAACTTTCCATCTTGATTCCATGCACTCAGGACATTCTTCTTTATCCTCATTATCTTTCCAAAATAAAGCACAATCATTTTTGCAAGCATGAATCTTTTCACATCCCAATCCGAGGTCTGATAGAATCTTCCTTGATTCATAATATGAAGACGGAAGTGTTTCACCCTTTGGCAAGATAGATTTTATGAATTCAAGGATCATGTTGAATGATTTATTTGTCCAACGATTAAGAACTTTAATGTGTAGTAACTTTACAAGAGCAGACAACATAGATAACTCTGAACCAGGGTATAAATCACGTTGTGCATCCTTTAGTAGTCTATCAAATATATCTGTTTCATCTTTGTCGATAATATTATCACATTCCTCATCTGGTGATTTATTGGGAGAAGAGTTCATAAAAGTTCCCCTATGTATATCCTCTAAGATTTCTTGAATCTCATCAACCCCTTCATTTGAATTATTAAGATCATTCACATCTCTTCTGCCTAAATCTGCATCACTGAAAGCTTGAGATGTTTCCCCATGACAAGTCCACTCAATGTATGATGTTTGCATTCCATTAATCAGTAAATGATTCTCTACGTCGCCATAAGTCTGAGAAAAGATATTTGCACAGTATCGACATGGGCACCGAATCTTCTCCTTTTGAGGATTATTTTCACGGGCAAACTTAATAAATGCAGTGACTCCATCCTTATATTGTCGCAAACGTCTATCGTTGAGATTAATCCAGCTTTTATCCATTGCTTTGACCTGACAAAATTATGAATAAAAATAATTATTGCATGAAAAATCTTACACCTCTTTTAAAAAATTATATAATTTTGAGAAATATTCATAAATAATATGCTTCAAATCATTTCTCATTTGAATTTTTTTGTGTGAAGACAATATAAAATTCAAATTATTATGATGATACTATGATTTGAGGGACTAAATTGAACACCTCAAAAAGCTTATGACTAAAATTGATACAGTTAAAAAACTTAAGGGATTATTTTTATCATTTGCTTGTTTTAAATTCATATCCTCTAATTATTTTCCTTCTTTACCATAATTTATGAGCAATAGGTTCTTATGGATCAACTCTATGATACAAGAGCGTGGAACGGATAAAGCCTATTAGTAAACATACTCTACTTGGTGCAAGTGGAGATATTAGTGACTTCCAAGAGATCTTGCATTATCTTGATGAACTAATGTAAAGTCCATTGAATCTATTTTTCTTTATTCAAAATTTTCTTCCCTTTCATATTTTGTGAAGTATATGCTTAATGATTTTGAATATCATCTTTTCGCTTTCCTTTTCTTGTAATCCTAATAAATTAATGTATGAATTCAATAAATTATCTAGTTATGATTTTAAGTTAAACTATAAAAAGATTTAAGCTGCTTGTATTCAATCCTTAAATTTACTTATTCATTTGTAATTCAATTGTCAATATAAGTTGATGTATAGTTTCAAAATTAAAATTTATGTCAATAACTTAAATGATTAAGATTAGTTAAATGTTAGGTTTTCAAAGTAAAAATTGTTATGCAAATTTCATTCAAATTATAATCTAGGGTTTTATTATTATTCTAATTTTAGTTAATTTTTAATTGAAATTTTTTATTTTGGCTAAATATGAAATGAAGTTTAATAATTATAAAGAACAATATGCAATAATTTAACCATAAGAAAATTTAATAAAATGTAAAACAAACATTAAAAAAGACAATGTACTAACAGTAACTAAAAATTTATAAAATATGTCTATCGATGAATGATAATATGCTCAAAGGTAATAATACAATAAAAACAAGTAATAAAAAATAACTAGTGTTTTAGACACCATTCCGCTAATCTTAAACACTATGGCTCTGATGGCCATCACTAACATCATCACGAATATAGCATCGCAAGAATAAGTTATTATAATGTTTTAGATCTCCCTAAATGAAAAGAAATGAAAAAAAAAAAGAAAGTCCTGCGATAAATAAAGTTGCAACAACAACCAACTCTCTCTCTCTCTCTCTCTCTCTCTCTTTCTCTCTCTCTACTAATAATACAAAAACTCCTAAAAGTCAGAGTTTGGATCCTCCTCCTCCTCCTCATCATCATCGTCATCATTTCCTTTTCCTTCAGGCTACCAAACAAAGGGCTCATAAACAAGTTCATAATGAAACTAAAATTGGTCTAAGTGCTCTATAAATGGACTTCTCTTAAATGCCTACATTTGAGCTTCATTGAAATCAGATCTATACCAATACTTCTTCTCTTACTAATCCATAGTGTGGGCCATTCTCATTCTCATTTCAAACTGACAGTATTTAGATTCCTCATAAAAATATTGAACTACCTCCATTTGAGTTTTAAGATCAATCACCTTCTCTCTTATAATTTTTAGGGATACTAGAACTCCTACTACTGCTAGCCATTCTAGAAGATACACAAAACTCATAAAATTTCCTCTACATTAATTGGAGTCCCAAAAATGGTAGTGTACTCATCATATGCAAATATGTTAACTTGTATAGGCGGTTAATGGCAACAGAATTCATAAAGGGCACCTACTTACCTCTTACATAACATTTATTATCTATAGCTTCTTTCTCATTGTGGAAAATCTCCCTCATAATGTTAATAGTTATAGCATAAGGCTCGTCACAAAAATAGTCCCAACCCCTACTCACTATAGTCTACATGATTGGAAGTCTAGGGCTTTGAAAACCATGATTTGAGATAAGCTGTTTAGTGGCTTAAAACATGACAAACCTTCCTTCAACCTAAGCAAAAATGAACCTATGTTTATCATAACATGAAGGGAATAGCTTCTTACCAAACATTTTGGGGTCCATTACATGAAAAGGAATGAGGCAATAAATAATAAAGGGCAAGAAAATTTATAAGGGAATAATAAAATGAGTGAATATAATGGATTCATATTTATAAATATAATAAGCATTGCAGTGTTGTAGGGATGAACATTGCAATGCTAAAATACAAAAGTAATAGATGGGTCAAACTGATATTTGTGTCTCAGGGTGGGTCAAATGGCATAACAGTGCTTTATGGACTTATTTAAGCACTATAGTGTTTGAAAAAGCTAACACCATGGTTCTATAAGTAAAATAATAATGATTTTAACCTAACATCATGACACTAGCAATAATACTGTTGCTCACCAAAGTTTCATAATGGAAAAGTTATGATTGTATAGTTACTTTTTGAACCATCAGTGTTGCCATTTGACATTTAAAACTGATGCTGCATTGCTCGAATGTGTAGTGATGAGGCTCTGTATGGGTAACCACAGCACTATGGTGTTAAAAAAACATTATGTTGTGGCAGTTCAAATGAATAAATTTTTGAGAGCTTGGTACTACAATGTCAGTTTTGAATGTCACAATGCTCATCATGCAAACATGACAGTGCTTTATTGCCAAAAACTTTGGCGCTAAGTCAATTTTGCAGCACATAATTCTTCTCAGGACTTAAATCATAACTTTAATCAAAATCAAATATGGAATAATAAAATATAAAACATAAATATGAAAGCTAAAACAAATTATAAAGCATAAACTATAGATAAATATAAAGATTGGTTGCCTCCTAAATTATGCTAAGTTTATATTCTTTGTTATATGCTATTGATTGAGAACAAAAAATGGGTGGGGAATGGTTGAAGGAGAAGAGAAACGTTGGAGAATGATGGATAAGAAAGGGAGGGGAATTTTTAGAGAAAAAAGAGGTTACTTTGATTTAATCCAAGCTTAAATTCATCAATCAGCAGAGAGTCCCAATGAAGAGGAGTTAGGAGCCTAGCCTGTAAACTATTAAAACACAACAGGATTTGATATTTTTTAAGAATCCTTAGGTTTACTTTTCAGCTTCATAAGGATGCTATAAAACCTTTGAAAACCACCCAAATTAGTAAATGATGCATTAAAACTCAAGAGATCCAACACGTCCATTGGAAACCTTAATGGAACTCTTCGAGAGTCTCTTTTTGACTTTTTTTACTAGTTAATTCTATGAAAGACCGTAAAGCTCTATTGTTCATTATTCTTTAATAAATGGAAAGAATTCTGACTTCAACGGTGATCAAAGAATTATCATAGCAACATTGTTGGTGCCAATCCATGATGCTCTTCCAAAGAAAATCATAGTATAATTAATTTGGATGGTCTTTGCAATTGATGAGAAAGTGTTGAAAGGGTTTTGTAAGGTCAATATGATCATTAAGGCATTAGTGGCTACTTAGGTGGACAGTTATCTCCAAAAGCACTTGTACAAAGGAGGTTTAAAATTCAGAAGTGGCACAATAAGCAGTGCTACGATGCGATCATGTACATTAAATCATACATCCATTGCCCAGAGATGGTTGTACCCTATTATTTGTCCTCATTAAGTCATTCATCGAAATTCTCTATCAATACTCTTCATTGATGCTCTCCATTAATATCTTTGTCCACAGTTTGTATCAATATTCCTCGTTGAGTCTCTCGGCAAAACTCAATTGTACGTTCTATAGAATCACAAGCCTTCGTGAAGTTCAGATTTTGTAATTTCAACAAAATACTAAGGAAAGATGGTACACCATATAAACAGGAAACAATAGGATTTCATTTCTTTTTATTTTTCATGATAAAGAGGTGAAAGAATCAATACAACAAAAAATCAACCCTAACCTCTTAAAGCAAAAATAACAACCAATAATGTTGAACAATGCCATAAAAATAAGAGGAAAGCATAGTTTAAAGAAGATCATATAATTTTTGAAATTAAAACAAGAAGAATGGAATTAGGGATAACCTGTGAAGAAGAACCCGACGGACCCGACGGAGGATTTTTTGCGGGATTGTCCGAAGAACTGTGAGTGAATAAACTCATATCAACGCTTAGAGGTCGTGGCCGCTAGCGTCGATTCGCGATTGCAGTTGGCGATTGCAGTTTGAGGCCGTCGCTAAAGAGCTAGGGCGAAAACGAGGTCGCGTGCGGGAGACAGATCGCTAGTAGCTAGGTTTTGGTATAATGTTACTTAATGTATACTTTTATTTAAATAAGTGATTGATGAAATTTAGATAATTTATATTATAATTTATTTCATTAATAAATTAATAGATTTATCATCATAAAATTATAAATATTAAATTAAATTCATCATTTTATTTATTAATTTGAATTTCAAAAATATTATTACAATCAAAAAAAATTTCGGGGGCGCTGCCCCCTAAAACCCCCGCAGGGGCGCTGCCCCTTGACCCCGTGACCTGATCGGGCAGGTCGAACCCCGTTAGAGGGTGCTACCCCCTTGGACCCTTGAAATATTTGAGAAGCATACGATTATGTACAAGTTTAAAAAGAATAATTAGTCACTACAATGACATGTGTATATTTTTAAGAAAAAAAATTTCTAAATTTTTAGTGACAAAATTAGCGTCCAAATTTTTTTTGCGGCTAATATCAAACCTATTATTTAGAGGCCTTACTAATTTTTGGTCACTAAAAGATATATTTAGCGACCAATTTATTTTTGTCTCTATTTTTTTTGTCGCTATTGACCCATTTTCTTGTAGTGGTAGGAAGCATGGACATATGAAAAATCAGTGTCCTAATTTAAGAATTGTTCCTGCGAAAGAAAAGGGTAAAGCCAAGCAAATTTTAAACTGGGGAAATAATGAAAAGCAAAAAATCTCTTGGGCAGACCTGGTTTCTGAAGCATCAGACCAGGAGAAAGATAATGGTTAAAAGCCTTGTTTGTGTGTTAGTGTTGTGTTTTGTTTTTAGTTTTTTTTTTTGTTTTTTTTTCAGTTTTATTTTGTGTTTTTGTCTTTTTTATTCTTTGAATTTTTTTGTTTCGTGAAATTTTTTCTCTGATCAACACACACATTCACTTTTCTAAAAATGAAAAATCTACTTCCTGTTTTTTCTTGAAATCTTTGGTAAGTTGTGATTGACTTCTCTAAAAACAGTCAAAGGAAGAAAACTCATGTTTTTGACTCTCAATCTCTATTTTCTAAAAGTGGTTATTATACTTTTGATTTAAAATCTTTTTCATATTTTAAATTAGTCTTTAAAACTAAAATTTTTTATCTTCCTACATTTTATTTATCGCATAGAGATCCTTTGCAAGTTGTTGAATCTAACTCATAATTTCTTAATCAATAATTTGCTTTATCAAAAGGATGGGTTTACTTTTGTTTTTAAGGTTTCATAAAGGTAGCATATTAAAAAAAATGGCCAATGATGCCAAAAATAAAAGATACGTAAATACGCCAAATTGAAAAATATACACAAAGTGTATCAAAAATAAAAAAATGTGCAAAGAGCGCCATTCAAATTGATAAGAGGCATAAAATGAACCCACAAAATTTAATGCTTACCATTCTTCTACTTCTTAAAAGCTTAAGAAAACCCTTGATACTTTTGATACTTAATTTTGAAAAACATGATTCCTGATCTAACAATTCGTGCATTAATCTTCTATTAGATATATTTTATGAAAGGAGTTTTGAAAAATTAGTGTTTCTTTTTCTAATTTATTCCTTGATTTAGATATTGAATTAAAAAGTTTTTTAGCATTTTTAAAGAACTTGAGTTTGGATTATCAAATTCTGAATTTCTAACATTTTCTGGGCTATGCGTTGTCAATCCAATTCTACTAAGTTTTTGATTAAAACCAAGAGATAACTTTCTCATTTTAAGAATATTTATTTTTCACTAGATCAAGGAACGTTTTTATCTTTTGGTCATTTTGTTTTTTGTTTGTGCCTCCTCTCTTTTTGATAATGTCAAAGGGGGAGAATGTATTGTTGGATTTTTGTACTGTTGTCAAATTTTTATTTTTTTTTTCCTTTTAAAAAAATTAAAAACAACAAAAATATTTTTATCTCGCCTATTTTTTAAAGTGTTGTTCTAGTGAGGGGGAGATTAGGAGAAAATGCTCCTTTTTGCAAATTCAAATTGAAATATTTGCCATCATAAAAAAGGGGAAGATTGTTACGTATCTATAGCTTATGATTTTGATGATAGCAAACATTCTTTTTTCTCTATGATTACCTTATCTACTGACATTTCAGGTTCAGACAATCAGACTATAATTTAGAATCAACTCAAGATTGGATAGACTAGGTCTGAGTCAGTTTGTACACTTTTTCCTTTCTTGAGTCTACTGTATTTGGTGTGGCTCTTGATGCTTTATAACTTGGAAGATTTTCTGACTGTTCCCTAGAGTTTACTATTTTTGGTAACATCATCAGGGACAATATTTATATCATCCTGGAAGATCTATTCAAAAGTAGAAACCCTAATTAGGGCATCCTCATTAAAAAAGCTGTCATTATGCAAAACACATCGTCCTGGATGATTTTGTATTGGCTAGGACGATAGGCTCAAAATAGAAAGAATCTGCCGCTAGATCTATTTAAGAATTACTTATTTTTGGATATCGTCCAGGTGGATCGTCCAGGACTATAAAATATCGTCTAGGATGATCTAGGGAAATTTTTCCAAAATTTCTCTGGAATTTAAGGAAAGCAATTATGACTTGATTGCACGATCAAATCGTCCTAGACGATCACAAAATCGTCTAGGCTGATACGCTGGACGATTGGACATCAGACAGCTATTTTTTAGGGCGATGTTCAGGACGATATTCCACGATTTGTTCTAATCGTCCAGGATGATATATTATCATCCTGAACGATATGAACAAACTTCTTCTGATCGTCTCAAATCATCCCGGCTGATTGGGCTTATTTTGAACTGATCGTACAAGAAGATATTAGTATCGTCCTGGATGATAAAGTCAGCAACTTGCATTAATGAGCTCATTTTGAGATCTTCTATTTAAGCTATGACATGACACTTGGTAAGTGTCTTTGACAGCCATTGTAGCTTCGTTCTTTTGGGGGAAACTTAAAGAAAAAGCTTGAAAGGGAGTGAGGAAAGGGTGGAGTTTGAGAGAGGGAGAAGATCCTGTGAGGGGGGACTCAAGGGAGTGTGGAGGGGGTTCCACATTGTTGCTCCGGCAAGCTCGCACCTAAATACTGTCGGATTCAAGGCTTGTCTCAAGGGAAGTTCACCAAAGAAAATGATCTCTTTGGTGTCAAAGAACCCGGCGACTCCGCCCCACCGGGGAAGGTGGAAGTGATTTTGTAAGAGCTTCTCCGCCTAGCTGTGGGGGCTAAAGGAACACTTGTTTTAGTGCAATACTTGGAGGGTGCCTCTAAGGAGTGGACGTAGGTCAAGGTTTGACCAAACCACTATGAATCTGGTGTGTTCTTTCTTTATTACTTTCGCATTTAGTTTTTATTTTGGTAATATTGGTTTTGGTTTGTGTTTTGATTTAAAGATTCTTCTTTTCCAATTCACCTCTCTCTTTATTAGTCTTGGGCCAGTTCATAAGGGGCCTAACGTGAGTACACTAATTGATAGACTAAATGAACTTCAAATTCTATAAAATTTGAAGCCGTTAAGATATCCATAAGTTACGTAATTAATCCACAAAAGTGAATACATCAATATCTTTGGGAATTTAATTTGAGTTCAATTCACAAAAATGCAATGCTCACCAATGCCCAAAAAATTATGGTATATAGGACACACACCTTAGTATACCCTTTCCAAATTTGAGCTCAATCAAACCACTAAATAATTAGTAATTAAGGAAAATATATTTTAAATCAAACATATATTACCCATAATCCACTGGTCCAAATCACCAAAAAAAAAATCAAAATAAAATTAGGCATGGGATGACTCCAATGAGCCCAAGATAACTAAATTTGGGTAAGAATTTGATATGGTAATTTTCTAAAAATTTTAGAATTTTTTAGATTTTTTTAATATTTAATTCAAAGTTCATATAATTTTGAACTAAAACTTTAAATGCTCATAACATTTTTAATATTCTTCAAAATTCAATGAAATTTGAGACAACTTCCCCACACATAGATGATGAGTGGGGATATGTTTAATTGCATTGAGAATCACTCTTTAGAAAGCGCTTTTATAGCGATATTTTAGGATCACTTTAGGAAAATTCCTTGATCCAAATGGTGAAATCCTTTGATCATAGGGATTTTCTTGGAGCTCAGAGGGAGGGGAATGAGGACTTGGGAAGATATGGATTAAGTGTGTTTCTTTTTTTTTTTTTTTTTTTTTGAAGATACCTAAATAGCTTTAAACATAAAGTGAAAGATACAAGCTAATATATGATAGTTAACCTATGACTTTCCTTCCTAATCAAGTCAATAAAACTTGAAGGAAGTTCACTATCTACAAAAACATCCTAAAAAAATCACCTTAGAGGGCATGATGAGAACAAAAATTAGCCACTCTATTGTAATATCTAGAAATAAATTGGAAAATTTCATTCTTAAAAACTTTTTGAAAAGAAAAATCCCTTCTTTGAATTCATTTATTCCACTCTATGGTTTTCTTTACCAAACTTTGCAACAAATTAAAAATGTTAACATGAGAAGTTTCTATAAAATATGTCAATATCATCTAAAACAACTTTTGGAATCAACGAATGAGGCACAATAAATGAGGGAATTGATGAAAATGCATTTTTAACAAACAAAATTCTTCCAACTAGAGAATGTGAATGAGAGCCCCATGTGTTAAGTCTTTCCATTGCCTTATCTAATACAATTTGATACTATGTAGCCTTCAACCTTCTCAACCCCATCATGACAGCTAAGTAGGTGATTTCAACAACAATATGAAATCTCAAACTTTTACTTAGTTATCTCTTCCTTCTTTTTGAAACAACTATTCCAAACATAACCATGGATTGATTTATATTGATATGTTGTTCATTCCATTTTTAATAGTTGAGCATAATTGTATAAATCAGTCTAAATTTATTCATCTAAGCATTAGATACAACTAAAACATCATCAACAAATAGTAGATGAGAAATGTTTTATGTATTTGATGCAATTTAAAGCCAAGCTAACTTCCTTCTTCATGAAATACTTTAGAAAGTAATTAAAAACACAAGATAAATAGACAAGGAGACAATGGTCAACCTTGTCTAAAACTATATTCAGCTTTAATACAATAACACTTCCTTCCATTGATGATAATTAAGAATTTTGGATGGCTAACACATTGAATAATCAAGTTTGAAATCTTCACTAGGAAACCCATACTCTTTAAATCTGATTTAATGTGGCCCAACTCATACTATCATATTCTTGGTCCATGTCTTATTTAATTAACATGAATCTTAATTTAGCTATAAAGAATTTAAATCTATTCAATATCTCATGTGCTAATAAAAATTATCAAAAATAGTTCATCCAAGTAAAAAGTACATTGCAGTTCAAAAATAATAAAGGAAGACAGATCTTCAATTTATGTAAGATCATCCCAGCAACTATTTTATAGATCATTTGACATAAACTTATCGGATGAAACTTAGATAATTCTAAGGCATTAGGAAAATTAGGAATAAGAACAACCAAAGTTTCTTTCTAGAAATCTTGCATAATACCCATAATAAAAAAGTTTTCTATAGTATTCCAAATTTCATTATTTACTATATTCCAAAAAGATTTAAAAACATGCATTAACACCTTCTCCTCCAAGAGATTTATTATTATCCAAATTCATAAAAGTAGAAAAAATATATTCTTTAGTAAATTCTTCATTCAATAGTTGTTTCATATCATCTTTCAATTGATCCTTAACTTCACAGGATGGTCAATTAAATAAAATACAATGTCTCCTTGTCTATTTATTAATAAAAATTTTCTTGAAGGCTGATTGAATTAAGTCAGGATCCTCCTTTACAACTGCATTAAGATAAAAAATTTGATTATAATATTTCCATTTTTTCTAGCTGTAGCATAAGCATGAAAAATTTGAGAATTTTGATCACCTTCTTCCCACGATTGTGATTTAGAATGGTTTCTTAACCAAGTTGCAAGTCTAACAAGAGTACCATTCAATTCTTGAATTTTTTTCTCAGTTCAAGTAACTTATTTGGATTAAGACCATCCAAACCACTTTCCTCCTTTGCAATAATAATATATCATTTTGTAACAAAGATTTAAGATTATTCAACTCCTTTAATTTATTTTAAATCCAATAAAACAAGCATCTAATAGATATATTAACCTTCCTTTGATGAATATAAGCTACAATTCCAAAATCTTTTTTTCTCCAAGCTTTATTAACAATACCCCTAGAAGCTTTGTAAGAACACTTGACATTCTCAAATCTAATAACTTTTTTATTATAACACAAGAAATTATTTAAATTGAGCAATAATGGACAATGATCTAAAGAAACTCTTGGTAAATGTCTTATCTTAATGAAAGAAATCTTTAATAATGCTTTAGAATTTAAACAAATTTTGTATAATCTTTCCCATATACGATCAAGACCTTCTTGATTGTTACACAATGTAAGGACCAACTTTACCAATATCATGATAATCATTTTGTGTTATGAACTCATTCATCTCTTGTAAACCTTGGGAAAACAAAAATCTTTTACCACCTTTCTTCTCTTTCTTTAATAGAATATAGTTAAAATCTCCAACCATAATACATGGATTATCATTACAAGTATATATTTTCATTTAATTTCCAAAAAATTTCTTCTTTAATGATGATCCTTATTACCATTGACTATATACAATCCAAGTTATACCATTAGGACACTTACAATTTCCAATATCACATTGATTGGAATAATTTAAAATAGTAAAAGATGAAATACTCTTTTTCCATAAAGAAAGAATACCACTTAAAGTTCCTCTAGAAGAAAATAAAGGAAATGCCATTCATCCCAAATAATTCTTCTAACTTCTTTATTATCCATGGAATCTAATATAGTTTCCATTAAACCAACAAGAAAACACCATTTTATAACACAAAATTTCTTAAATAATAGGAAGCGTCTTTTTTTTCTTCGCTCTCCTACAATTCCAAAATAAAAAAATGGACATTAAGACAATAATGGAGTAAAGGACCCAACCCCTTCATTACTTCCATCACCTTTTCTTTCTTTGGCTTACCTTAATAGGACCTAACATTCTAATTTCCTTGTGTAATTTATTCTTATTTTGAAAAGATTTTGGAGAAATATTTTCCAACAAATTAGATGAAGGAGACACATCCTCAACAATTCCATTCCCATTAAACCCATCAACTTTCTTAGGATTAAAATTAAAAGACTTTATAATAGAAGTTGACTTAGTACCTAAAAATGCTCTGGAGGCTCAACCAAATTTCCTTCTTTGGAAGAAAAAATAACCCTCTCACCATTGATTTTTTGGTTATTTTGATCAGAAACATCAACAATATTATCTTTATTTCCAACATTAATAACATCATTTCTTTTAACAACATTACAACATCTTTCTCAAACTCATCTTCAATTCTTTTTTAGTAGCAATAAGTTTTTGAGAAATCTCCTTACACTACAAGAAATTCATTAAATACTGGCAAAACTTCTGGCAGTCATTTGATCACCGACTGCTGTTATTAACTGGTGGTTAAATTGCTGGCAATTAAGAGTAAATAATCAATATTTTTGGCAACCATTTGAGAGCTCGAAGTTCTTACAGTTTTTTTTTTCATGTCAGTATTTACCGAGAATTTAGCTGCCATTTTAAAGTAAATTTTTTTTGGTGGTTTTAACCACTGGAAAGGACCCTAAAAATGAACCCCTACTCTTCTTCCTCATTTCTTCGTATGACTCATTTCATAATGCTCGTGCTCGCAAAAATTTTCCCTTGGTTGCCATCTCATTCAGTTCCTTCAGAGAAGACATGACCTTCCACCCTCGTTAGACTGACCTTTATAGCCGACCCCTTGACATATCAAAAATTTTCTCCCCTACCTTACTCGAAGGTGATTTCCATGCATCTCTTTTGTTTTTTTGTTTAATCTTTATGATAAAACTATGTAAGCCTTTTAATCACCTTACATCTCTTGAGCCTTAAGCCTGTATATTTTGGCTTTAGTTATGGATGTTCTCACTAGGCAGTTGCAAGAGGATGTACCTTGGTGTATGCTCTTTGCTAATGATATTATTCTTGTTGTTAAGACTAGAGATGGAGTCAAAGGTAAACTTGAATTATGGAGGTCAACCTTAGAGTTTAAAAGTTTTAGATTGAGTAGATCTAAAATTGAATGTATGGAGTGTAATTTTAGTAGTAATAGACCTAGTAAAGGGATTATGACTTTGGGCAATCAAGTCATTAATAATAGTATACATTTTAGATATCTTAGATCAATTATTCAGAGTGATGGTGAAATAGATGGGGTTATTATCAATAGAGTTCAAGTTGGATTAATGAAGTGGATGAATATATCAGGCTTTTTCTGTGATAGAAAAGTCCCCCTCAAACTTAAGGGAAAATTCTATAAGATGGTGGTGAGACCTACAATTCTTTATGGTGAAGAATGTTGGACATTAAAAGAGAAGCATAATACTAAGTTATGTGTTGCAGAAATAAGAATTCTCAGGTGAATGAGTGGAATTACCCTTAGAGTTATGATACGAAATGAGTATACACGTGAAATGGTTAGAGTAGCTCTACTGGAAGATAAGATTAGAGATAGTCTCCTTAGATGGTTTGGTCACATAAAGTAACGACATTCTGATGACCCAGTTAGGAGTGTAGATGTGTTATATTTAACCCATGTTAAGAAAGGTAGAGGTAGTCCTAAAAGACTTGGTTAGAAAATATTAGAAATGACCTTTCTTTGTTAGATCTAAATGAGAATTTGACTCTTAATTGGACACAAGGGAGAAAAGGATTTATGTATTTTCTACCTTGATGCATTTAACACACCTTTAAGGATGCACCTTTATTAATATTTAATTTCACAACTTTGTAGGCAATGTTCTTTAACATCCAAATGACAACACAAAAATAGAGATATAAGATGCATAATAGATTGTTACCATATCAAAAAGGATTGACAGATGAATTTATCGAGGGAGTTGAGACTTTTATTCAAGTTGCATGTCAACTATTTATTTAAGTCTGATGGAATTTTAGATGTCCATACTTGAAGCATAAAAATTAAGCATTCCTTAAGTCTGATGATGTAAAGGTTAATTTATATCATAGGGGATTTATTTCAGGATACTAAAGTTGGACCTCACATGGAGAGTTTGAGCCACACAGAGATACTCTAGTTGGTCCATCCATAACTTTTAAAATAGTCATTGAAAATTAAAAGAGTAGACAATATGAAGAATTTTTTTTGATGCAGCAGGTCTTAATTTAAGGGCTAGCATGAAAGAGTCACCAAACCTAGAAACCAAAATACTCATTGAATTACTACTTGCTACGAAAAAAATAATTTTAGGATGGTTGCATAACTCATTTAGAATTATTGATCGCTATTAGGATGCTAAGTTTCAAACTAAAAATAATATTCCTCATGACTGCTTCAATGACTTCATTCTTCTCAAGAAAATAGATCCAGTACTCAATTTAATCCCCATAGATTTGTATCAAACAAACAAATTACTATTCAAGTTGGGTCTCACCTCTACAAAAATTAATTATTGTTATACTATAAAGAAGATGTGACAAAAGTTTATTATCACACCTCAAATGAACCTCGTTTCAAATCCTTGGGAAAATAATGTTGTCAAAAGAAAGATGTTCCATATTGTCATTTATTTTATTCACCCATTATTACAAGACCTCAATAGTTGCATCAATGAGTTCACCAGGTCATATGAGATGGCATAAGGAGAAATTAGCATGCAATGGTGTTCTTTCTCATCAATCAGATGCTAAAGCTTTGAAACATTTTCATCTAACACATGCTTTATTTATTGCTGAGCCACATAACATAAGATGGTTTTACTCCATACAATAAGGCAGCTTCACCGTATTCTTTTTAGCTAATTATATTAACACCATATAACCATCCTCCAGAGATGTGTATGATTACCCTGTACATATTCTTAACACTTATAATACTTGGACCACATAATCTAAAAGCAAAATTTAATTTTTTTTGCGACCATTAATTAATGATCTTAAGTTCTTATGGGAAGATGGTGTCCTCATATATTATATCACCAAACAAAATTTTCTCATTAGAGCTGCATTGCTTTGGACCATTAGTGATTTTCCATCTTATGATATGTTATTAGGCTAGAGCAGAGGAGGAAAATTAGCTTTCCCTTACAGCATGGAGAATACTAAATCTTTCATACTAAAGTATGGAGGAAAAAATATTTGGTTTGATTTTCATTATATGTTCCTTCCTTTTGATCATCCATTTAAGAGAAACAAGTTTGCATTTGTTAGAAGAAGTGAATTGTTCGATAAGCTCTTCAAGTGAAAATGAGGAAAAAAGTGAAGATACATTGGAGAGGAATGAAATTATTTTTGAATTAGAAGAGTTCTTGTAATTTAAATAACTATTTTTTTTGCAATGTACTTATTGTAATGTAGTTTTTGAAAAGTAGGTTAGTTCTTTTAATCATTTATAAATATGTTAATCCTATTTGTATGTAAATCATTATACATTTTGTAACTATATATTTTGTAATTATTTATGTTTGTTTCAACTTAATAGTCTACATTATATATATATTTTTTTATTTTTACTTATGCAAATCTTCATATATGTTACAACTTCATTTTTATATATTATAGTGGTTTACAATTACTTATTTTACTACAGATGGCTTCAGGTGACGATCCTCCTCAATGATCCATTATTTTAAAGTTTGCTCATAGAAAATAATTGAGCACTATACCAAGTTGGTCTAGAGAGGGTGATGAAGGTTAGGGACAAATCCATCTATGGTTGGAGTTCCACCCCTTCCTAGATACTTCCCTCCTCCTACATCTTTGATTCCTTGATTTTCATCTCTAGAGCAAACACACTCAGCTCCATTCTCTCTATATTACCCACGACCAATATCATAAACCACTCCATCAACCTACCCTTACCCTCCTTACCACCACCCTATTATTACCCACCTGATGTGCAACTAGAATAGGGTGGACCATCAACATAAGTAGAGGTTGGTGCTAGGGAGCTTACAATTGAAGAAGATAAGCATGTATATATAGAGACTGAGGGTGATATATAAGTTTAATTTATTTAATAAAGTTATTGTAAATTGTTATGTTATATCTTTTTAACAAAAAATTTTTACCTACAACTTCAATCCCTCAAGGCATCCTAGCCACAAGATTCGTGATATTATACGGAGCAAATATGATGCTCCTTAATTATCATGGAAGAATATCCCAAAGGAAGTTGGAGATATGTGGTTCAAAGAATTTTAGGTATATTTATTTAGCATTACTTAAAATTTTTTATTTTATTTATATTAATATTATTTATTATGATTATATATTGTAGAAAGATTTTAAGTGATTCTTTGAGTATGATATGAGGATCATAATAAATTTAGAAAGAAGTGACTCTACTTGTCTTAGGGACTTATTCACAGGCATTAGAAAGTTTAGAAAGCATCCATTTTGGATTGGCGAGGGAGTATGGACTGATTTGAGTAGGGCCCTATGATCATAAAATTGAGAGAGCATAATAAGAAAAATAGAGAATATGTCTATAGGGGTTGATGAGGCTCTCTTCATACCGGTAGTTCAATGTCTTATACAGAACGTAAATGACATATGGTAAAATATTATTTTTATTAGTTTCATAAATATAGGTATATTATTTTAACAAAATTTTCTATTGGTAGAAAGAGTGTCTTAGTTGAGAGCTGACACTATTGGAGCTACATATGAGGACTCACAAACATCATGCTGATCATAAGTGGGTTGATGAGAAGGTGAGAAAATCTCGTGTGAGTATAATTTTTTTGAGTAATAATATGAAATAAATAGAAAATTTTTTTATGGATTTATTCTCATAGGATAATTTTATATGATTTTGAGATAGTCAGCAGTCTACTAGTGAGGTGTCATCTTTAGATTAACCCAATATTTTGAGTATCATACATGGTTAGATGTTGTTGGATGAAGGCAGAGGGGGAGGGTTTATGTCTTAGGTCCATATGGATTTTCTTATGAGGGTAGTATATCTACTTCAACATTTTATGATATTAGTGGAGCTAAAGAAAATGCTATATAGAGGGTTGTTACCCTGACAAGAGAGATAGAGGAAATGAGAAAGATTTAAGATGAGATGCAGGCGAAGCTACGATCATATCGAGCTAAAAATCAAAAGAAAAAAAGGGAAAGAGCCTATACTTGAATAACTAGGTAACGAGGACACAAATAATGGTTAGTTATTGTTACTTTTTTAAAGAACTAGTTGGTGTATTTTGAACACATGGATGTGAAAGAACTTATTTTATATTTTAAATATTACTTTATGTTTTATTATTATCACTTATTTTGAACTTTATATATTTAATGTTTTGAACTTGTTGAACTCCTTTTTGTGTGAGGTTATAAGGAATTTTTCCAAACTCTAGATCAATTATGACCCCTGTTCAATCAAGCTTCTAAACCAATCTAAATACTAGGACCCCCTAGACTTTATACCATAGGATTTTTCTAGACCCTGGGATTCTTCTAGACCAATCCAAACCCTAGGATCTATCTAGACCCTAAGATTCTTCTAGACTAATCTAGATCTTCGGATCTATCTACACTAAAGGATCCTTCTACACTCCAAACCCTAAGATCTATCGAGACCCTAGGATTGTTCTAAACCAATCAAGACTCCAGGATCTACACTAACCCTAGATAATTCCAGGCACTAAGATCTATTTATACCCTAAATCAATCAAGAACATAGGATCTACCCTAACACAAGATCAAGCTAGTCCCTAGGATCTACCCTGACCCTAAATCTATCTAGAACTTAGGATCAACCTAGGTTTTTGATCAATCCAGTTTCAAATTAAACCCAAACTTTAAGCTTAAATCATGTTCAATTCTAGAAATTCAGACCAAATCCATGGCTAAAAGTGTTAAGTCCTGAAAGCCTTTTCTAGTGATTTTTAAAAACACTTTAAACACTAATCAAATGACCTCTTATCCAAAATATATAAATTACACATTGATAGGACATATCTTTAGAGAGGTAACCCACCAAATTTGAGTCCATTGTGAGGTCTCTAGCCTCAGAAACTAAATCTATTTTCAAAGGTTATAAAACCTTCAAATATTTATAACATATGCCACTAAACCTGCCACCTAGTGGATCATGACCTTAGAGCCTTCTTAAAAACCCTCTAATCACATATAGACCCTTGATTATGATGTGTTAAGCATTAAATCACATTTTAATGTACCCACTTTGACCCTTAGTTGAACAGGGTGAAAATGACCAAAATGCCCCTTAAAGGCAATTTTGTATTTTTCTTTAAACTTCAACTTGGCCTATCCAAATAAAACTCCATAACCTCTTCGAATATATCCTAATCACCATTAAGAGTGCAATGTACTCAAGTCTAGACTCTGGTCAAACCTGGTTGACCTATTCAACCCTTTTGACCTTTTAACCAAAATACCCTTTAGGGGTTTGAATACACATTTCAATCCTAATGATCTCCAAATTACATGAGACCACTTACAACAAATTTCAAATATCAAACCAAACTTGTTGAACCCTAACCCAGACCCTAGGTCAATCGGGTTGACCAAGTTAACCTAGGTTGGCCAAATAGGCCCTTTAGGGTCTAAGCAATCATTTTGATTAAATTGACCTACCTAGACCTTGGTACCATTACTAACAGATCCAAATGTCATTTAAAACCCATTGAGTTCAAGATCCGATCTTTGGTCAACCTGGTTGACCAAGTCAACCTGGTTGACCAAGTCAACCTAGGTTGACCAAATGATCCATTAAGGTTTAAATGGGTCAATCTAACCCATTTGGCTAAGTCAACATCCTTCAAGCTCTCATACTTATTTCAAAGAATGATTCAAACATACTTAATCCCATATGTGGTCAAAAAACACTTGATTTGATTTGATCAAAGTAACAAGCTTGGTGAAAACTCCTATATTTTGATCAAATAATCATCTTTTGCTAATTAAATCCCTCTCATGCTTCAAGATTAGTTCATTCCACCCCTTGAAGCCCTTTTGGCTGGTCAACATGGGTTAGCAAAGTCTCTAATGGGATTTCAAGTAGTTAAACTCCATAAAAAACCATGATCCCATTTCCTATGTATTGAATCCAATGCATATAATCAACTCCTTAAGCCCCTCCCATGCCACCTCAGTTTCCATGTATTGTAAAAACCAATTAAATTATCAAATGAAGGGTTTGAAGTTGTCAAACCTGGTCAAATTGCCCATTAAACTTAGATCCTTCTAATCCAAACCATTTCTAGTAGCTCTAGGGTATTTTAGAACCTTTATAGATTCATTATTTACCCTTGAATTAGGATCAAAAAGCTCCAATCACTTCACATGTGCAAGTGGGGACCAAAGATCTTTACACCTATAATGTCCTTATGTCCTTTTTATTCCCCTGCTCTCTAATCGCTTGGGATTGGTGGTATGCATTTAGGGAAACTTCCAAAGCCATATGGACCATCCAACTGAGCAAGGGCACTTTAGTTGAGCAAAAGACTCAAAATGAGTCTTATTCTCCCTTAAACCTTCTCTCACTACCCTCAAGCTCTCCAAGAAAATTCACTACTCATCTTGACTCTCCGACCTCTCTCCACCTATCCCCAGCTTAATCCAGCCAGTTAAACCTCACCGACAAGTAGATTATGACGAGCTCAAGAACAAGTATGTCCAAGCCTACATCCGTTTGATCCATAACTCGTCTAGTCATGGTCTCAACTAGAGGATTATACAAGGGTAGACTACAGTTTCAGAGAAAGAATTTTTTCTTCAATCCAATAATATAATATCTCAAAAACTTTAGACCTAGGTCACTAGATTTATGTTTAATTAGCTTTCTACAAAGTGCTTTTTAAGCCATCAAAATACTCACCCATGGTTTTTATTTATTACTAGAACTTAGATTTAAAATTTCATTTATTTTGGTTCATCTTATCCAGCAAATGATGCAAAAAACTCATTCTAGGGTTCTTTCGTAATGTATGGCTAGTATATGTTTTTTGGGACATTTATTACAAGATGAATTACCCAAATCAAGCTTTTATGTAGCTTTATTTGACTGTGGATTCAATCCCACGGTCAATTTCTTCATTCGTTTCCATCCCAGCCATTCATTTCAAAATTGTAGAAATCTAACAGAGCGGAGGATACACTGAAGTAGTTAAGAGATCTACAACCATTGTAATCATTATAATGATTGTACGATGGTATAATCATTACCAATGATTTGCTGTGGTTTAAAGTGGCTACTCAAGGGTTGCCACATGGCCCTCCTATTTCTGGTGTTGATTTTTTTTTATATTTATTAATTAAAAATTTATTTAAATTTGAAAGTTTGTTAGGATTGCCACACCTTTATGAACTAGCCCGAGGCTAACCAAGAGGGGGGGGGGGGGTGAATTTGTAGTTTTAAAAATTATTAAACAAAAAGAAAAATCTTTTTGAAACCTTTTTGAATATTTTAAAACAAACAGGATCAACCCTTGATGTGGAAGCGATTAACAAAACAAGAGATTTTAACTATACAATCAACCACAGAAAATTAAAATGCCAAAATTAAAATATGAAAAAGTAATTAAAAACAACACAAGATTTAAAGTGGTTCGGTTAACTTGAACTACGCCCACTTCTTGGAGACACCCTCTCCAAGTATTATACTAAACCTTTAGTGACTCTCCTTTTGCTCCCACATCAACGTCGAGAACCCATTACAAAATCTTTCCACCTTCCCAGTGAGGTAGAGAACATCGAATCCTTTTTTACCTTCCTTGTGAAGGCAAAGAACCTAAAATACTTTTAATCCCTCCTAAAGTAGAAAGAGAACCTGATTTAATGCAAATGATCATCTCCCTAGATCCACCACGGAACTAAGGATGAAGTTTCAAGAAGATGAATGAATCCTTGTTCGAAGCAACCTTTCTGATTCCCTTCACAACCTCCCCCTCTAGATTCTCCCTCTCTCTCCCAAACTCACCTTCTCCTTCTCTAATCTCCCTTAGGTTAGAACTTCAACGAAAGATTATGTAAAAAGAACATATACTTAAGCTTAAATAGAAGAGCTGCAAAAAAGCCCTAATTTTCAATTCTATGCAAGTGATCATCCAGGATGATCAGTATATCATCCTATATTATTAATTCAAAACAACCCAATCCGCATGTACGATCTATTGAAGAATTTGCATAGATAATCCTAGATGATTATGCGATTGTCCATTACTATTAGTTTAATATTGGTGGCAATTGACAAATTATCCCATAATTGTCTTCGGATGTCCTGGATGATCGACCAGAATGATATGAGGAAAATCATGGTTTTCGTCCAACAAAAATATAATAGATCATCCAAGAGGATCATAGTGGATCATCCTATACGATCTGATTGAATATTTTACTATAATTACCCTACTAATCATCAGATCAATTTAGGAATTATTATCTTTCATCATCCAGGATGATGTCAATCGTCCAGGTTTATTATACAAAAATTGTAATTTAAAAAATATGCCTAAAATATAATTATCGGTTGAATTTCATACATATAATTGATCATCCTGGATGATCTGTATCACCCAATATGATTTATTAATTATCTCATCTTAATATTATGCCCTAATTAGGGTTTCATTGTTTAACAAATCATCTAGGATGATTTAAAATCATCCTGTATGATGTGATTAAAAATAGAAAAACTCTAACTCACCAAATTTTTTCCCCTGAGTGTGTGTGTTTGTGCATGATTACTTAGCTCCAGGATCCATCATAATACATTTGACTCAATAAAAGGTAAAATATGTATTTGAATAGAAATTACAAACTAACTAATTCCTAGTCTATCAGATCTTAAGCTGATTGATATTCCAAGTGATTTTATGGACCTGAAAGGTTAGTGAGAAGGAAAAATAAAATAGATAAGAAGGAATAGTAGTATTCAAGGAATAAGAATATTTGTTATCATCAAAATCACAGTACTTGGGTCCAGATTACAATAATCTCCACCTTTTTTATGGTGGCAAATGTTATTGTTAAAAATTTTCAAAGCAAGAAAAACATGTATTTTTATTTTAGTTTTTAATTGAGACATAAAAAACGAACAAAGAAAAAATCCACTAAAATATAGGTAAATAAATACAAAACACTACTCCCCCTTTTGTCATCATAAAAAAGGAGAAAAAAGAAAAACATTAGTAGAAAAAAAAGAATAAAGTACATAAAGAAAGACCAATACAAACATAAAACAAAAAGATTAAAAAAATATAAGGAAGAATAATGATCAGGTGGAGGTGGTGGAGGTTGAAAGTTTTGGTAAAAAGATGCAAACCACTTGCCAAACTAGGCCATATCCTAGTCATGCTACTACTGCGGCTGGGTGATGTATTTTTCAAAAAGAGTAATATCCTCTGCATGCTATCACTGCTGCTCGGTGACATAAGATTCAAATCTATCCTTCAATTAATATAATCAATGAACCAGTTGAACAATATGAGACTACTGGTAGAGAGGGTCAGGTGTAAGGAATGGGTCATTACTCTTCTTCCCTAGGCTACTCGCACGCATTTTGGTGATGAGTACTATGAAGGGTGTGGAAGGAGCTATTGTAGTATAAGACATGGTGATAATTATGTAGAGCAGGGAATTGAAGGATATATTTTGATTCTAGGACATAGGTAATGAGATGTCCTACGGCTAGGTTTGGCTTCCTTTTGTGACATGGATCCCTAATACAGGTTAAATCTTCAATGTATAAGATGATAAAATTAGTTGCATTAAATTAAAGGTTGGACATGATGTAGTAGGTGGTGAGTGAAAGGATAGGAGTAATGTGGATCTGGTCCCTAGCTTTAGGAATAATTATGTTACGAAGGATGTACTAGATGGTATGGGCATCATTGACTAAGGTATTGATAGTGGAATAATGAGAGTGAGCATTTCTTTCCCTAATAATTTGGTTGATATGAGTCCAATTGAAATCAGGATCAGAAGCTAAGATGTGAAGCTTGTAACCAGTGGTATATAAGTGAAGATATTCATAAAAAGTCCTGATAGGTTATATCTACAGGCCTTCTATTCATATAGGGTTATAGAGAAGTAAAATTAGAATTAAGATGAAGGCTTGCAAATAATTTGAATAATAATTCAGAGTTGAAAGGGAAGGCAAGAGTAAGAATGAATCCAAGAATTGTGTTGGCAAAGTGGTGTACTTGAAAGTTTAGAGTGGATTGGCTGATGAGCCTAGAAGGATTGATGCCAATAGCTTTGTAGAGTTTGTAAGCAGCTTCATTAGCTACTTCAGTAAATTTAGGATCGACACCACTCCTTGAAAAGCTACTGGCAAGTGCACGAGACCTTTTACCATCAACCATTGGCAAGACTTGAGAGTTTGAGTTAGAGGTAGGAAGAATTGGAAGATTTTGTAGTGAAGAAAAATGGTTCAAATAAACTATTTATATAGGGTCAGGAAAATCATCTAAGATGATTGTGGGATCATCCAGGATGACCAGGAGAAATAATATCATTTAGATAATTGGTCAAAAAAAGGGTCATATCATCTAGGATGATCAGACATCATCTAAGATGATTAGACACAAGCTATCATCCAAATGAGTCAGCTAATATGATCTTTGACTATAAAGATTGTCTAGGATAAATAAGTGGATCTCCCAAGATGATTGGCAATTATGGATCATAACAACCAAATTCAAATTATCAAACTATATTTTCCACATGGATCATCTAGGATGAAGATGGAATCATCTAGGATGATCATCAATAATAGAGTCAGAATTCAATCATATCATCCATGTTGATGTGGAGCATCCATGACATTCATAAATAATTGAGACAGATCAGTCGTAGGATTTGGTTTGATAAAGAATTCGATCATATCATCTAAGATGATATGGATTATTCATGATGATGTGAACAAAAGTTTTTTGATAGATTGAATGATGGAGAGGGATGATCAGGTAGGATCTAAAAAAAAAAAAAATCAAATCAAAATACTAAAAAAAAAGAAGAAAAAAATGATAAAAACCAAATAATAAAAAAAAATCAATTTTTTTTTAAATCAATCAAAAATAGAAAATGATAAATTTCCCTTGTGATTGGATTAAAAATTAGTAAGAAATGAATTAACAACATTGAAATCCAAAAATGGTGGAACAACCGATCTTATTAACCCAAACTCGGATTCCTTACAGGGTAAAAAATCCTTTGAAAATAAAGATCTAACTCAGAAAAGAAATCAAATAAGAAAATTGAACTATTCAAAACTTTATCCTAGAAAAATATCTGATTGAATAATATAATAAAGTAATTAGTCAAAATCATGGGTTTTAAAAATCAAGTGTTTGAAGATATAAAGTGACATAAAAATTCTTCTAAGATTTTAAGGTTTGAAAGAGAAGGAAGCTTATTTTTTTTATTGGCTAATTTTGTGCCTCTTATTAGTTGTTTGGCACACTTTGCACATCTTTTAATTTTTGATACAGTTTGTATATCTTTTAATTATTTGGTGATTATTGCGTATCTTTTCAGTATTATTTTGGGCTCATTTTATGCCTCTTATCATTTTTGCTAGCAAGCTCCCTTTCAAAACCTTAAAAGACTCAGTTTTGAGAATATCTTCAAGATATAAGAGAAGAAAAACTCACCCTCTAATATAAGAAAGAATAAACTATAAATTAGAATCATATTCATATGATAAATGCAATAACCTAATCAAGAAAACTTGAAAGAGATTTAATGACTTTGAACATTATTCATATGAGATAAATTGCTTTAAGAAGATAAAAAAGATTTCTATTTGAAAGTCTAAATTTTAATTCAAAATATATTTTTCTTCAAAGAGAAAATTACACCCTTAAAGGAGTTAGAGGAAGAGAAATAATAAAATGTGTTGCTTCTTTTAACTGATTTAGGGAGTTCAATCATAGTTTATAAATTTTCAAAACCAAAAGGAAGGAAAAAAATATTATTTAAAAAATCAATACCAGTAGTGACCATTGATTAAAAAAAATTGAAGAAAATAATAACATAAAAAAATAACAAATAGAAAATATAAGTATATAAAAAGAAATAAACATGCAAAGAAAAACAAAAGAAAGATCCAAGAATAAAAAGAAATGATTTCAAGCATTGATATCTATGATACCAAATCTGGTTTTCAAGATGTTAAAAATTTCAAAGGACATTAGTTTAGTAAAGATATTAATAAGTTGGTATTTAGTAGCTTCATGATGTAGCTCTATGTCTCTTTTAGTAACATGGTCCCTAATGAAGTGATGCTTATGTCAATATATTTGGTCCTGGAGTGTTGGATTGGGTTATTGAAAATGCAGATGACACTAGTGTTTCACAGAGAATTGAAATTATGCCTACAGGTAATCCTAAATCTAGAATTTATTTCTTTAACTAGAGAACTTGGGCCACACAACTTCCTAAGGAAATGTACTCAGCTTCAGCAGTGGATAAAGAAACTGAGTTCTATTTTCTGCTAGACTAGGAGACTAAGGATTGTCCTATGAATTAACAAGTTCAAGAAGTACTTTTTTATCAACTCAGCATCCCGCAAAATCAGAATCAAAATATCATATGATTTTAAAAGAGGAGTTATGCCTAGGATACCAGATTCCTAAGTCAAGGGTTCCTAAGAGATACCAAAGAATTCATTTAACTGTAGTCAAGTGGGACTCTTTTGGATCAGCCTGAAATCTAGTGTAGAGACAAACACTAAATATAATATAAGGTCTGATAGTAGTCAAGTAAAGAAGTGATCCAATTATCTCTATGTATTTCATTTGATCAATAGATTTAACATTTGAATCCTTATCTAACTCAATAGTCAAAGTCATGAGAGTGTTAATTGGCTTATCTTTATCCATCTCATATTTTTTAAGGATGTCCTTAATGTATTTTATTTGACTAAGTCCCATCATCCTTCTTCCTCATGCTAAACCCTAAAAAGTAAGTTAGTTCTCCCATCATACTCATTTTAAATTCCTTACTCATTATTCTTGAGAATTCATCACATACATTTTTATCAAGAGATCCAAGCAGAATATGATCAACATAAATATGAACAATCAATAATTTATCTCCAACCTTTTTAGAAATAGGGTGGTGTCTACACTCCCCTTAATAAAAGATCTTTCTAGTAAGAATGTGCTTAGCCTTTTGTACCATGCCCTAGGGTCTTGCTTAAGTCTATATAATACCGTTTTTAATTTAAACACATGATTGAGAAATTGTAAATTTTAAAAGCCTGAGGATTGTTCAACATACACATCTTTCTTTATCACCCCATTAAGAAAGACACTCTTAACATTCATTTGATACAATTTAAATCCCTTAAAAAAAGCAAAGGATAGTTGCACTCTAATAGCTTCCAATCTAGTTATAGGGATAAAGGCTTGATGTTATTGTTGTTGTTGTAGTTATAGGGGAAAATGTTTCTTCAAAATTAATTCCTTCTATTTGATTTTATCCCTTATCCACCAATCTTGCCTTATTCCTAACAACTACACTAAAATCATTCATTTTTTTAAACCCATTTTGTTTCAACCACACTCTAGTCCTTAGGTCTTCCAATTAGCTCCCAAACATCATTTCTTATAAATTAATTTAGTTCTTCTTGCATGGATAAGATCCAAAATTCATCAGACAAGGCTTGATTTAGGTTGGTGGGTTTAGTCATTGAAATGAATGCATAGTGGTTTACCTCTTTTCTAAGTTCATACATAATTCTAACACCTTCAAATGAGTCTCCTAAGATCAGTTCTTTAGGATGACTCAAATAATATCTCCATTCTCTAGGAAAAGTGTTTTCAGACTCTATTCTTTCATTCAAATTTGCTGATTCCAATCATTGGGTGACTTCTACAACCTCCTCTTATTCTATTTAAGATCCTCTAGAATTATCTGATTCATCAAACACAATATTAGAGGTCTCCTCAACTATAAGTATTCTTTTATTGAAACTACATAGGATTTCCCAACACATGAGTAACCTAGGAACACTCCATCATCATATTTTGGGTCATACTTCCCTGGTTGAAACTTCCAATTGTTAAGAAAAAACACTTTACATCCAAAGACATAGAGGTGAGAGAGGTTGGGTGTCCTACCCTTCATAATTTCATTATATGTTCTATTTAGTTTGGATCTAACATTCACCCTATTCAGAACATAACAGGTTGTATTCACCACTTCTGCCCAAAAGTATTTTGGATTGAGTATCTAGTATACATGGCTTTAGCAGCTTATACTAGTTTCATGTTCTTCCTTTGAACTATCCCATTTTGTTAAGGGGGTCTAAGAGCTAAAAAGTTATGGTCTATCCCTTACTCCTTATAAAATGTTTCAAAATTTTTATTCTCAAATTCTCCACCATAATTACTATGAGTTTTTATAATTTCACAACCTAGCTTCCTTTGAATCCAAGTGGAAAAAGACTTAAACTTCTCGAGTGATTCACTTTTATGAGACAGGAATATAACAATCATATACCCAAAGATTTTCCCTTCTAAGCTTGCAGTGCTGACAGGTCCAAAGATATCCATGTGAAGGACTTTGAAGGGTTTGTTAGTGAAAATATCTTTAATTAAATGGAAGGAGCATTTAACTTGCTTGCCTAATTGATAAGCATCTCACAGGTGATCCTTAGTGACTCTAGTTTTGCTATCCCTCTCACTAAGTGTTTGTGGGTGATCTTTCTAAAATTTTGATGCTTGAATAGCAAAATCCTTCTATTTCACAACCAAGATTCATCAATAAGTGTTTTTAAGTAAAATGAAGTAGCACATTAAATATTATTTAAATCAAGCATGTAGATATTATTGATCATTTTTCCCTGCAAAATAATCTTATTATTTAAGCTTATAATGTAACTGTTTGAAAAAAAATTTATGTTGAAGCCTATATCACAGAGCTGACTGATGCTGAGCATGTTGTGTTTCAATCCATCAACAAGTAAAACATTTTCAATTAATAAATTCTTTGAATTACCAATTATACCTAAGCCCACCACTCTCCTAGTGGTGTTATCTCCAAGTGTTAACTTGCCTCCTGCCCAGGCCTCTAGTGAAATGAATTTATTTACATCTCAAGTCATATGTATTGAACATTTTCTATTTATATACCACATGCTATCACGAGACATTCTATGAGATCACCCCTAAAAAATCATCAAATGTTAGTTTTGGAAACCAAAATAGGTTTGGGTCCCATCTTATGGAAAGAAGAATGAAGTGTATGAATGCTATGCTGTAAATTTTGAACTTTTGGTCTCCACACTAAATGTGTTTTATGGTGAATGGTGCATATGTGTGAGATATGTCCTAGCATTTCACAAGAAAACATCTAACACTAGGAAAAGGGTTTACTAATCTACTTATGTTATAGTGCCTCTTCCTAGGTTTGAATGATGCATGTTGATATGATGGATTATGAAACTCAAGCATTGTGGGTGATTTTTTATTTTCTTTGAAAGAATTTAATTTAGCTTCTAAAAACTTATTTGCATTTTCATGAATAAAATTTTCTATTTTCAAAGCATACTCCTTACTATCTAAATTAATTGCAAGAGTATGTAAGTCCTTTTATGCATTTTCTAGCTTAACATGTAAACTTTTAAGGAATCAAGCTTATTACTTAAATCAAGATGCTTTGCATTTAATGAGTCAAATTTATCCAATAAAGTCATATGATTTCTATCCAGAGTGGAATGATCTTTCCTTAGAATTTCATGCTCATTTTGTAGATTTATCAATTCAATTTTGAGACTGGCATGTAATTTCTTGAGCTTCATATATAAACAAATTTTTTTTTGAAACATCAAGTAATTGATTATAAGTAAGATTACATACCACTTTTTGATCAGAGTGATTAAGATGTTCATCTTCAATTAAACACAGGTTTGTTTCCTCTTCTTTAGATTCAGCTTTAAAGGAGTCTGAAGCTGAGTCCGCCTTCAAAGCCTTATGAATTTGTTTCTTGTCCTTTAAGAATCTAGACTTTCTTCAAATTTTTCCTTGCTTTGGTGAGCTTTCAGAGTTGGGAAAACAAACTTCAGATGCCCTAACTTCCAATATTTAAAATAAATAACATCAGAAGACACTCTAGAATTTATATTATTCTTACCTTTGTTACAATTTTGATGATACTTTTGCTTTTTCCTTAAGAAGCTCTTATATAGCTTAGTTATTAAAGCCGTATCACCATTTTTAGAATCAAAAGAGTCAGTGTTAGAATCATTAGCCTTTAAGGTTATAGTTTACTCCTTTTTCTTCTCACCTGCATCAAGCTATCTTTGTTTCACTCCGTGCTCGTAAGCAATAAGTGATCCAAGTAAGTAATCAATTAAATAAACATTTAGATATTTTGTATCATAGGAAGAAGGAAAACATCTCAAAATTTTGTTAACTTCTTCATAGTTTATGAGTTTTATTCCTAAGGCATGCAGGGAAGTAGTAATCTGTGTAAACCTAGTATATATTTTAGAAATTGATTTGCTAGGTTTCATGTGGAAATGTTTGTAATCATACAAAAGAATGTTCAGCCTAGATGTTTAACTTTATTTTTACCTTCATAAGTTATGCATAATCTATCCCAAATTTCTTTTCTAGTAGAACAAATGGAAACAAGCATATAATCTTCAGATTTTAAGGCATAGAAAAAATAGTTCAAATATTTAGCATTTAGTTGTGCTAGATCTCTGTCATCGAAAGTCCATTCAGAAAAAGAAAGTTTAATTTTCATGCAATCAACAAGTTTAAATGATACATAATATCTATCCTTAACAAGCATTCACATGTGATAATTAATTGTTTGTAAAAAGGTGGTCTTGTGAATTTTTTTCAAATCAAATATTATAAATAAGAGGTGGTGTTGTAATTAAATATCCTTTCACGGTGTTTCTATTTTTAAAGTTATCCAAGGATCTTAAGTTAAAAGTTTTCTAAAACTTGAATTTATGAATCCCCACTCTGATACCACTTGAAAGTTTGTTAGGATTATTCAGCTATTATGAACTAGCTCGAGGCTAACCAAGAGGGAGATGAATTGATAGTTTTAAAAATTCTTAAAAAAATATTAATCCTTTTGAAAACTTTTTAAATATTAAAAAAAAAAAAATATCAACCCTTGATGCTTAGATTAACAAAATAAATCAGAGATTAACCATACAATCAACCACAAAATATTAAAGTGCTGAAATTAAAATACAAAAAAGTAATAACAAAGAAATAAGATTTATGGTGGTTTGTTCAACTTGACCTACGTCCACTCTATGTAGACACCCTCACCAAGTATTGCACTAAACCTTAAGTGGCTCTCCTTTTTCTCCTACAATATGGCAGAGAAAGCCTTGCTAAATCTTTCCACCATCCCAGTGAAGCAGAGAACCTTGAATGCTTTTCACCCTCCTAGTAAAGGCAGAGAATCTGGAATCCTTTTACTCCCTCCTGGAGTAGGCAGACAACTTAATCTGATGTTGATAATCGTTTCCCTAGAGCCACAAAGGAACTAAAGATAAAGCTTGAAGAAGTCGAATGAATCATTACTTGGAGTAACCTTTGTGATTCCCCTTACAACCGCCCCCTCACAAGATTTTCCCACTCTCTTCCAAACTCACCTTCTCCTTCTCTAAGCTCCCTTAGGTTAGAACTTCAGTAAAAAAATATATCAAAGGAAAAATAGTAAAGCTTAAGTAGAAGAGCTAAAAAAAAGCCCTAATTTTCAATTTTGCATAATTGATCATCCAGGATGATCCGTATATCATCCTGTATGACTAGTTCAAAATAACACAATCAGCTTGTACAATCACCCTTGCTCTATATAATATGTATAAGAATTTGCACAGATCATCCTGGATGATTACGCCATCCGAGATGATTAGTTCAATATGGGTGGTAACCGATAAATCGTCCCACAGTAGTCTCAATAATTAGAGGAAATTCATGGTTTTCATCCTGGATGATAGGAATTGTCCAACAAAAATATAATAGATTATCCAAGATGATCATAGTGAATCGTCATGTATGATCTGATTGAATAATTTAACTATAATTACTCTCCTAATCATCGGATCAATTTAGGTATGATTGTATTTCTTCATCCAGGATGATGTTAATCGTCTGAGACGATTAGACAAAAAATATAATTTTAAAACATTCCTAAAAAATGACTGGCATCTAAATTTTATACAAATTTGATCCTTCTGGATGATCTGTATCATTCAGTATGATTAGTTAATTATATCATCTAATAGGATACCCTAACTATGGTTTTTATTTTTAACAGATCGTCTAAGATGATTTGAAATTGTCTTGTATGATATGATAAAAAATAGAAAAACTCTAACTCACCAAATTACTCCCCCTAAGTATGTGTGTGTACATGATTACTTAGCTTTAGGATCTATCATTGTACATTTGACTCAACAAAAGGTAAAATATACATTCAAATAGAAATTACAGATTGACTAATTCCTAGTCTACCAAATCTTCAGCTGAATGATATTCCAAGTGAACTTGTAGACCTGAAAGATTAATAAGGAGGGTAAATAAAATAGATATATAAAAATAGCAATAGTTAAGAAAAAAATAATATTTGTTATCATTAAAATTATAATACTTGGGTCTAGAATTTCAACAAAATTATTTTTAAATCTATAAAAGATGAAAAAATATTAAAAAATATTTTAAAATTTTAAAAGTTTATTATATATTAAAATTTCAAGAAATTTTAATATTTTAGATTAAAATTAATATTTATTTAAAATATTAAATATATTTTATTTTTTTTAAATAATTAAACATTTAAAATTTAAAATTTATATTTAATTAAAATGATCAAAATTTTACTTTTAAAACATATTTTAAATTTTCTAGATAAAAATTTAAGGGTACTTTTAGCTTAAAATTTAATTTAATTTAAAATGTTTTTATTCAATTATGTTAAATGATTTTAACATATTAATATATAATTAATAAATAATAGTTTAAATACTTTAAAATATTTAAAATTTTTATTTTTAAATATTTTATAAATTATAAATTTATTTTAAAAAAATTAATATTAAATTAAATTAATTGAATATATATTTTATATTTTAAATTATCTTTATTTAATTAAATATTTAAAAATTAATTAACATTTTATTGTAATCAAAGCCAAAACATTTTAAAAATTCTAATAAAATTATTTTTATTAGTTAAAATTTTAGAAACTATCAAGATTTTATTAAATTTATTTTTAGAATTATTTTAAATTTTGATTAATTTTGTATTATTTTAAATGCATTTAATTGCATTAAACTTTAAAAATTCAAAACAAATTCAATTTTAATTAGAAAAAATAAATGATATATCAAAATTTTAAGAATTTTAAATATTTTGATTTAAAATTGAAAATTATTTTAAATAATTTGAATAGTTTTAATATTTTAATATTTAATTAAATAATTTAAAATTAAAATTATATTTTAATATTAAAATTATATTTTAAAATTATTTAAAATAAGTAGAGGATCTCTAAAAAATTATTTTAAGATATTTTTTAAAATTTATTTTTAAGACTTATATATATATTAAAATTTATTTTAAAATATACATTTATATTTAAATATTTAAATGTTGAGAGATTCCTTTGATATCTCGAACTTATGTTGAGTATGTGAATGGAATTCATGGTGAAAGATTAGTGAATAATTGTACTCCAATTATTCACTAATCAAATAGTTGCATGCTTAAGATACACATACCACTTAGCCTAGGATCTCCAAGATTTAATGACTTGAGTGTGATTGTACATGATTTTATATATGTATGTCAAGGGTTAGCTAAACATTTATTTGATCTTACTTAACTTAGTGATATCATTAAGGACAATAATTAAGGACCTTTGTCCAGGAAGCATAGATTTATTTTAGAAATTATAATACACCTCTTATTGACATGAAATTTGAGCAACTTAAACTTAGTGACACATACAACCCAAAGAAAAATACTCACTAATTTTAAAAATCATTAAGATTATTAATTAATTAATTCTTTAATTAAGCACTAAAAACTTCCAAAAATTCTAATAAATCAAATTTAAATCCAAAAAATACAAATAATACCTCTAACATACCAAAATAAAATCTCAAACTTATGAAAAATAAAACCCCTTTGATTTGGTATCATATTTAAGCTTAATTTAATTTTAATTAAACTTATTTTTAATTAACTTAATAAATTAAAAATAATTAAAAATCTCAAAAAATTCTCAAAAACTTGAAAATATCTCCTTAAGACATTCCTAACCTTTGGAGTTGATGTGAAGGAGTTGGGACTTTATTTGAAGTAAAATCAATTGAAAGCCCCTTAATTAAACAAATTAAATAATTCCAATAAAAACACAATTTTTGAAAAAAATCATAACTAATTCTAAAAAATTTCAAATTGAGCGAACTCAAAGGCATTATAATCCAATTGGGGTCTAATATTTAGTAAAAATATTAAACTACCATAAATAATTCAAGTTTAAAAATTCAACAATCTAATCAACCCTTAGTCAAATTCAAGTCAAAACATAAATAAATTTAGAACTAATTGTAGAAAAACCCAAATCTAGCAAACTTATAATCTAATTACTCATCTTAAGATGTATTATTTAACAAAATTATTAAAGCTCTAGAAACCAGTCATAATTTAAAAGTCAAAATTTGACCCCTTTAATTAAAGTAATTAAATAATTCTAAAAAATTAAAAAATTGATTTAAAAATTCCAGAAAATCTTAAGCTAACTTTAAAAAAAGCAGTCAATCAATTTTATTAAAAAATCTTTAATCTTCAAACCTTTTTCAATTTAATTCACTTAACTATATCGATTACGACTAGGTAAGCTAGGCCTATAAGGCTATTAACTTAGCACCAAAAATGTATAATAAACTTCATGGCCCTAGTTTAATAAAGGTAATAATTATCCAACATTTAGAACACATCTAAAAATTAATATTAACACATTAAGACTTAAACTTTAATTAAATATTTCCTTAAGCTATTCAACGAACAACTTTAACTTATTACCATATATAGAACATATCCAAACCACACAACCCCTTTCACACACTTTAGATGGTATACTAGGACCTACTCTAGTATTAGGCTAGACCGGTGTTTACTTTTCTATTATACTCCAAGTTTTTCATGATTTTTACTGCATGCTGCTTTTGATCGATTGAAGTGTTTGTTTATTTAATTTATGCAATCTAAGATGTGATTGATTTTATGATAGATTACCCTTTAACTAAGGATGATTTATACTTGTTAAATCGTATGTAGGTGGTCATGCTTATACAAGGCATAAAAATTAAAGGGGCAAATAAATAATTAAACTTTAAATTAATTATGTTTTTTTAGGTGCTTTAGAAGTTACTAAGTCGCCCTTTAAGTTAAAGAGCATGGCCAAGTGTAGCTGTGATTTGAGCATTTATTTTTAAAATATATAACTACTTGAGATTATTTAAATGTTGATTTATTAGGATAACCTTACAAGTTGTACTTAAGTCTAAATTTTTAATTTTAATAATGTAATTTAATTTCAACTAAGTTGTATTTTAAAGTGCTTTGAGAATGGGATTAAACATCTAATTTGAAATCCAAATAGGATGGACCATCCCTAAGGAGAGAATCCCTCACCATATGGAGATCCAAATTAGTTCAAATTTAAAATATTGAAAGGGAAAATATAACACCCCTTTCAAGGGGGAGTTTTTTTTTTTTTCATTTGAATATCCAAACCCAACGATCTAAGGAGCCCCGCAAAATGACAAAGAAGTGAAGAATGAGAAGGCCCATTCTCAAAGTCACTTGAGTCTTATGATTAGAAATCTAGTCTTGTTGTTAGTGGAACCCATCCACTTTACTTTTTTGGAGACAAGGTTTGTAATACTAAAAGGCCTATGGAAAATTTTATTTATTTGATTAATTTTATTTTTCGGTTTATTATTTAATGTTGATTGTGATATAGGATTGAATTATTTTAGTATTTTTTTATGATCTTATATATCGTATTTGATTTAGCCTAGAACCTGATTCGTGGCTTGTGAGGGAATGTTAAAATTCTTCTACTTAAACAAAATTAAAATTTTTAGCCAATATAGCAACTCTAACGATTTTAAGAAGTTAGATTTGGACTGCTAAGAGTCTGCATAGCATCTTTGTTTCACTTTCTTTCCTTTATTAGGAACCTCCCCATCTATAAGTTTTTGCAAACCAGATGGCCTATGAGGGTAAAAATCTATCAAGGAGAATCTGTGAAACCTCTAGGATAAAATCATTTTTAAATCTTTTTTAAAATTACTTCAAATTTGATTTAAGAATTTTATCGAGTCAACTAGCATGTATTGCATTAAAAATAAATTTTAATATGCCTAAAATTTTAATTATATTTACTTAAAGAATCAAGTTCCCCACATAAGTCAAGGGGACAAATAAGGATATGCTCTAGATGCCAGCCTTGCTTTTCTCAAACATAACTTAATTAAAAGTCCTTAAGACTCTTTCATTAATGATCAGACTCATGGTTTTGAAGTGCCTAGGTGGTTTAGCTAGCTCTCCAATCCAGGTCTGGATAAGTCCAGGTCCTGTATTGTATTAGCTAGGTTTGTGTTACTGATTTTTAGTACCCAATGTAGACTTAGATTCTGAGGCAAGCTCAAGCTATAAGACCTTAACCTTCTGGGAATCTAAACCAAACTTTTTTATAAAATTAACCATTCAAACTTAAGTCTCCTCCAATTCAAATTCAATCCCAACATTTAGGATAAACTGTGACACTTCTGAATTATTTCAAAATTCTAGGTGCCTCCTATCTTTTCTCCTTTGACTCTAGAAATAAGTGCTCAACTTTATTCCAATCCCATTTTAAAATTCCAATCCTTACATCCTTTGACATCAATCTTTGAAATCTAAATAAAATTCATATCTCTATTTTAATCGAGAGTATTAGTAGAAAACTCTTATTTCCCTGCAATGTAAGTAACTATGATGGCTTGTGCTTGTGGGAGATTTAGAAACCCATATCAAATTTTCAAAATCAATTTTTTAACACTTTAATTGATTATCTTTAGGAAAATCAAACTCGATAATCATTATTGTCATATTTAAATGATTGATAATAAATGATATCTTCTTTCTCCAGGAAGATGTATCATTCTATTATCATAATTTTGATTATGAAATTAATAATCTCTTTATCCAGATTATTATAGTCAAACATTCAATCAAATTTAAATTTTACCCTCCAATGTTATATGTGATTATTTCCTGAGTTTGACTATGATAATCAAGATGAATTCAAATTTTTATAATTTGAACACAGTAGGGAATGATATATTCGCCTCTCGATGTAATATATTATTCATAATTAAGTGTTCAATTTTAAAACTAAAAATTCTAGAAATTAAAACTTTTACAAAGAAAATTAATCTTTTTCAAAACTCCAACAAACAACTCTTTTAAATCAAATAAAAAAATGGAGACTTCGCTGGGGATAAATCTCTCTCTTCATCTTTAATAGCGGTATAAATTTTGTTGCATTAGTAGTTTTGACTACCCTTCCTTCTATTGGTCCCTCTACCCTTTTCTTTCTTGGGTGAGTGTGACCAACATCAATTTGGACATGTCAAAATAGAGGTGAGCATAGGAAACCTTTGTTAAAGTTGGGTTTTCACATTTTGCCTCTAAGTTCATTGGTAGAGAAAAAGAGTCAAGCCAAATTTCTTAAAACCCCTCCTATAAATATTATAGACTCACATGCTCAAACATATATTAAGTATGTTAAGTTTCATAACTTATAGAAGGTCCTTTAATTTCAAAATTAAAATTTCAATCTTCTAGAAGAATTTTTTCTTTTTCAAATCCTCCCTATATTCTATCATCACATATGGAATGGTAACTCTTATAACCCCATATGTTCGATAGAATATAAATGTCTCCTTCAAGTCCAATTCAAAAGATTAATCCTTCTGGTAAAGTCAATCTTTGATATTTCACTCCCAAATAGTTCATTAGGGTGAAAGAGTTGAGTCGACTTCTTAGAGTCTTCCCCCTTAAATTTGTAAACCTCTATGTTGAGTGCAAATTCAATGTATTGAGTTTCAAAAATAATGGGAGATGCTGTCAAATTTTCAAATTTTTAAATATTTTTTCAAAATCATTCAATTCAAATAATCATTGTTGTATTTCCTCTTGTAATACCCTATTGTAGTTCAACATATGCAGTGCAAATTGAATCCTTTCCAAAATTGACTTCAAATTTCAATCCTTCCATCAAACCCCAACTTCGACCTTTTACCCCTGAGACATTCTGCTGGGTGAAAGAGTCAATACAATTTTATTAAATTTCCCTTCTAGTTTTATAAACCTTCATGTTGAGTGTAAAATCAACATGTTGAGTTTCAAAAGCTCAAGAACATCTTAAAAATCTCTTTCAAAATCTTTCAAATTAACTTCAACTATTGTTGCAATATGCCCCCACAGATAGGCGGATAAGCCTTTACAAACACCTCTTTTTGCCACACCCGGCAAGGCAGAGAACCTTCCTCCTTTTGCTTCCTCCTAAAGCAGGCAGAGAACCTCGATCGCTTGCTGGAACTTACCTCTCCCAACCCTTCCAAGGATAAGAGACTCTAGGGAAGAAGAAGTGGAACAATGCTTGGAGAAACCCTTGTGAATCCCCTCAAAAGCTCCCCCTCACAAGATCCTCTCTCTCTCTCTCTCTCCTTTAGCTTTTCTCAGGTCAAGATAGCAGCCAAGGATGTTAAAAAAATGTTGAATAAGAGCTCTTAAATAGAAGAGCTTCAAAGGAGCTCATTAATTGTAAGTTGCCGACTATATCGTCCAGGACGATATGGAAATCATTCTAGCCGATCAGTACAAATCCCATGAGATCGGCCAGAGCATTGCCCTGAATGCAAACTGGATGATTGAAAATTGGCTTGATCGTCCAGGACGATATCACGATCGTCCCGGCTGATCAGTTCAAATCAGAGGAAAATCATCCAGAGCATCGCCCTGAATTCAAGCTGTCCGATCCCGATCGTCCAGCACATCGCCCTGAATTTGTGCTGGCCGATATTTATCATCCAGAAGTAACTAAGGTTTTTGAATAGATCGTCCTGGCCGATCCTGTGATCATCCAGGACGATGTGATCGTATCAATCATCCTTAATTACTTCCTTGATTTGTCTGATTAATTAAGGCATAATTGTGAATATCGTCCAGGCCGATCCAAGATCGTCCTGGCCGATTTCCAAAAATACAGAATACCTTAATTGTTTATGGCGGTAATATCTTTCTATTTTGATCCTATCGTCCTAGCCGATACAAGTATCATCCAGGACGATTGGCTAATGACGACTGCCTTAATTAAGAACCCCTGATTAGAACTTCTATTTTGAGCCCGATCATCTAGGCCGATGTAAACATTATCCTGGCCGATTTGATTAAAAATAGAAATTCTAACTCTCTCAAGTGTGTGTGTGTGTGTGTAGGGTTACTTTGCATTAGTCACACCAAAGATTACAATTGACTCAAGAAGGAAAAAAATAAAATTACAGACTGACTCAACCCTAATCTACCCCATCTTGAGCTGGCTCCATTTTTCCGTCCGATCTTTGATTCCTGAAAAGTCAGTAGTAAAAGACAGTCCAAGACAAGTAAGAGTGTTTGCCAATCATCAAAACATAGTTCATAGACCTGAATTTGCAACAATCTCCCCCTTTTTGATGATGGCAAAACACTACGACAAAAATTTAAAAAATAGCAGTGTAACATACGGAATCGAAAGTGCAAAAAAAAAAAAATCCTAAAACTACTCCCCCTTTTGACATCTCAAAAAGGAGGGAACCATGAACAAAAGCAAACCACAAGATCCCCCCTTTTTTTTTAATCAAGGCATGATGATGATGTAGTATTCCATGTGCTTGATTTTAAAAAATTTGTGAGTTAATGAATTAACAGCATCAATAATCCAAAGAACAGTAGAATATTCGATCATGATTACCCTTAGCTCGGACTTTCTCTTAGGGTAGAATCATCTTTTGAAATCAATGACCTAACTCAAAGAATCAATTGGATATGAGGAAAAAGAATCCATTCATCACTTGGTTTAAGAAAAAATATTTTATAGAATAATGACCCAAAGTAAATTTGTCACAATTGCAAAACAATCAAAATCAAGCCTTTGATACATGAAAACTTCTAAGTTTTTAAAATATTTTGAAAGAAGAGAGGAGCTTACTTTTTAGAGGGCTCATTTTATGCCTCTTGTCAATTGATTGGTGCTTGTGCACATCTTTTGCTTTTTGATATATAATTTTTTAATTTGGCGTCATTGCGCATCTTTTGTTGGCATCATTGGCCAATTTTTTTTTATTTTTACAAGCTCCATTCTCTTAAAAAGTTCTTAGTTTTAAGTATATCTTCTAGATATTAGAGAATAGGGGCTCTCTCTCTAACATAGAGAAGAACTATCCACAAAGCAGAATCAATTAACCAATGACAAGAGTAACGAATAATCTTGATGTGACAAAAAAGATTTTAAGTATTATGAATACAAGATAAATTTTCTTAAGCGAGTTTAGAAAGGATCTAAATTTCATACACAATCTTTAATTTGAAATAGATTTTTGATTAGAAAAGAAAAATATCTCACTAAAATAGATTAGAGAAGGAGACACAATCAACAAAATATTCTTACCATCTAACAGATTAAGAGATGTAAAACATTTACTACAAAATCTCAAAAGCAAAGATAAGGCATACGATATCATATCAGCGATGATTTTTGAAGGCTAAAAAGCAATAAAAAAGAAAGCAAGCCAAATTAAACAAAAAAAAAAAAGGAAAAGAAAAACAAAGTGCAAAGAGGAAAAACAATTAAAAACCAAATAAAGCAAATAGAAGATCAAGTTTATGCAGTTATGTCAATCACACCCAATCTGGTCCTTAAAGCGCTGAAAGTGTCGAAGGCCAGTGGTTTAGTAAAGATGTCAGCCAGTTGATTTTCAGTTGTCACATGGTGTAGCTCAATGTCTCTCTTATTCACATGGTCTCTAATGAAGTGATGCCTAATGTCAATGTGCTTAGTCCTTGAATGTTGGATAGGATTCTTAGAGATGCACATGTCACTAGTGTTGTCACAAAAGATTGAGATGGTGCCTATATGTAATCCTAAATCCAATACCTATTGTTTCAACCAAAGGACTTGGGCCACACAACTTCTAAGAGCAATGTACTCAGCTTCAGCAGTGAAAAGTGCAACAGAATTTTGCTTCCTACTAGACCATGAGACCAAAGATTATCCTATGAATTGACAAGTCCATGAAGTACTTTTTCTATCAACCTTGCATCCTACAAAATCAGAGTAAAAAAATCCAATAATCTCAAAAGAAGTGCTGTGTCTAGGATACCAAATCCCTAAGCTTTGGGTCCCCAAAAGATATCTAAAAATTCTCTTAACAGCAGTAAGGTGGGATTCCTTAGGGTCTGCTTGAAATCTAGCACAAAGGCAAACACTAAACATTATGTTGGGTCGGCTCGCAGTCAAGTAGAGTAAAGATCCAATCATGTCTCTGTAGCTCTTATGATCATCAGACTTACCACTTGGGTCCTTATCCAATGGAACACTAGAAGTCATGGGAGTATTGATTGGCTTAGATTTATCCATCTCATATTTCTTCAAAATGTCCTTTATGTATTTTGTTTGATTAAGAAAGGTTCCATCATCCAATTGTTTTATGCTAAACTCCAAAAAATAGGACAACTCTCCCATCATACTCATCTCAAACTCTCTACTCATTATTTTAGAGAACTCATCACAAAGTTTTTTATTAGGAGATCCAAAGAGTATATCATCTACATAAATCTGAACAATGAGTAAATCATCTCCAATTTTTCTAAGAAAAAGGGTGGTATCTACGCTCCCCTTAACAAACTCCCTTTCTAGTAAAAATGTGCTAAGCCTCTCATACCATACTCTTGGTGCCTGCTTTAAATCATACAAAGCCTTTTTTAATTTAAAAACATGATTTGGAAATTGGGAACTCTCAAAACCTTGGGGTTGTTCTACAAACACATCCTCTTTTATTTTCCCATTCAAAAAGGCACTCTTGACATCTATTTGATAAAGCTTAAATCCTTTATAACAGGAAAAGGCTAATAGCACTCTAATGACTTCCAATCTAGCTACAGGGGCAAATGTCTCATCAAAATCTATCCCTTCTATTTGGTTATACCCCTTAGCCACCAATCTTGCTTTATTCCTAACCACCACTCCTGAATCATTCACCTTATTCTTAAAAACCCATTTTATCCCAACTACACTTTATCCCTTTGGTCTTTCTACAAGCTCCCAAACTTCATTCCTAACAAATTGGTTCAACTCATCCTGCATGGCTAAAATCCAAAACTCATCAGTAAGGGTTTGGTTTATGTTGGTGGGTTCAGTCATTGAGATAAAGGCAGAGTGGTTCACCTCCTTCCTAAGTCCATGTCTAGTCTTAACTCCATTAGAAGGGTCTCCTAAGATCAAATCATTGGGGTGACTTGTAGAGTATCTCCAATCTCTAGGTAAGGTCTGAGAAGGTCCAACCCTTTCCTCCAGATCTAAATTTTCTACTCCTTGGGTGACATCTCCTACTCCTTCTATGTTTTGGTGACTTACTTCCTTCTCCAAATTTTCTACTCCACTAGTAATCTCTCCAATATCATCATCATCCTCAACTCCATGCTTTTTAGGATCAGACTCATCAAATACTACATGGGTAGTCTCTTCCACCACTAAAGTTCTCTTGTTAAACACCCTAAAAGACTTCCCAACACTAGAATATCCCAAGAATACTCCTTCATCAGATTTAGGATCAAACTTTACCAAGTGAGACTTCCCATTGTTGTGAATGAAAACCTTATAACCAAAGACATGAAGGTGGGAAAGATTGGGTGTCATACTCTTAAGGATCTTATAGGGTGTCTTTTCTAATTTGGCTCTAACGTTCACCCTATTCAACACATACAAGCTGTGTTAACCACTTCAGCCCAAAAGTATTTTGGAAGTGAATACTCAGCAAGCATGGCTCTAGCGGCTTCCACCAAGGTCTGGTTCTTCCTTTCAGCTATCCCGTTCTGCTGAGGGGTCCTAGGAGATGAGAAATTATGGCTAATCCCCTTGTCCTCACAAAAATCTCCAAATTTTTCATTCTCAAACTCTCCCCCATGATTACTATGGATGGTCAAGATCTTACAACCTAGCTTTTTCTAAATCCAAGTAGAAAATGTTTTAAACTCCTCAAAAGACTCATTTTTATGTGTAAGAAATCTAGTCCAAGTGAACCTTGAGTTGTCATCAACAATCACAAAACCATAGACTTTCCCTCCCAAGCTGGCAATGCTAATGGGTCCAAACAAATCCATGTGCAGTACTTCTAAAGGTCTAGAGGTGCTAATTTCCTTAGTGGGGTGAAAGGTGGAGTGGACTTGCTTTCCTAGTTGACAGGCATCACAAAGGTGGTCTTTTGAAAACTTGAGTTTGGGGACACCTCTAACTAGGTCCTTTTGGGTCACTTTCCTAAGGGTTTTCATACTTGCATGACATAGTCTCCGGTGCCACAACCATGAATCATCAATCACTATTTTTAAGCAAAATGAAGCAGCACATTCAATGTTATTTAAATCAAGCATGTAGACGTTGTTGATCCTCTTTCCCTGTAAAATAGTGTTGTTACTTAAACTTACAATGCATGAATTTGCAAACAATTGCATGATGAAGCCTTTATCACAGAGTTGACTGATGCTGAGTAGGTTGTGTTTCAATCCATCTACAAGCAAAACATTTTCAATCATAAGGTTCTTGGAATTACCAATTATACCTGCGCCTACCACCTTCTTGGTGGTGTTGTCTCCAAGAGTAACCTTGCCTCCAGTCCTGGACTCCAGCGAAACAAATTGATTGGCATCACCAGTCATATGTCGAGAGCAACCGCTGTCCAAGTACCACATACTCTCACGAGGTCTTTTGTGAGAGTCCACCTACAAAATTATCAAATGTTAGATTTAGGAACCCAAGCAGGTTTTGGTTCCTTCTTATGAAGAGTAGAATACAATGCATGTGTGGTATGCTGTGGATCATGCACCTTGGGTCTCCACACCCAATATGTACTATAGTGAATAGTGCAAGTGTGTGAGATGTGTCCTAGCATGCGACATAAAAAACATCTAACTCCAGGAAAAGGGTTTCTTAAATGGTTTGAGTTATAATGCCTCTTCCTAGCTTTTGGCTTTTGATCAAAAGTAGGTGTCATCCTAGTTTTCTTATATGCATCTAATTCATTTTGAATCTTCAAATTTGTGCTTTTTAAGACTTCATTCTCAATCCTCAAGTTTTTTTTTCCATCTCTTTAGACTTCTTAAAATCAGAATCAAGTGAGGTGTGTGTGACTTTTAGTGACTCATGCTCTTCAATTAATTCACAATGTTTTTTGTTTAACTCATCAAATTCATCAAGTAGAGCCATATGATTTGAATCAATTGTAGAATGATCTTTAGTCATAATTGCATGCTCTTTTTGTAACTTCAAAAATTCCAATTTTAAGCTTGCATGTGTTTTCTTGAGTTTCCTATATGATGCATGAATCTTTTCAGAAACTTTAAGAAGTTGATCGTAGGAAAGTTCACATACCTCTTCTTGATCAAGGTGATCGTCTGCCATCAAGCATAACTTTGTTGTCTCATCTTCTAGTTCCGTCTCCGATGAATCCGATGCAGAATCTGCCCAAAACGCCTTTTGGAGTCTCTTCTTGTCCTTCTTGAACTTGGGTTTCTCCTAACCCTTTCCTTTGCTTGAGTGATCTTGAAGTGTAGGACAATCGGCTTTCACATGTCCAGGCTTCCTGCATTCATAACAAACAACATCAGAAGATCCTTTAGAATATTTATTATCCTTACCTTTTCTCCAATGATGCTTTTGTTTCTTCTTCCTTAGAAAGTTTCTGAATTGCCTTGAGATGAAGGCAACTTCATCGCTCTCAGACCCGGAAGAATCGGAGTCAGATTTGTGTGCCTTTAGTGCCACCGTTTTCTCTTTCTTTTTCACACATGCATCAAGATTTCTTTGATTTACCCCTTGCTCATAAGCAATGAGTGAGCCAAGTAAGTTGTCAATCGAATACTTGTTCAAATCCTTAGATTTAGTTATAGCAGTGATTTTAGCATCAAACGATGAAGGCAAGCATCTCAAAATTTTGTTTACTTTTTCAAAATTTGAAAGTTCTCTTCCTAAGGCATGTAATGAAGTAACAATTTGAGTAAACCTTGTATACATGTTAGAAATAGATTCAGAAGGTTTCATACGAAAAAGTTCGTAGTCATGCAAGAAAATATTCAAACGAGATTGTTTTACTTCATTGGTTCCTTCATAAGTGATACATAATTTATCACAAATTTCTTTACAAGTTTTACAAGTGGAGACACGCATGTAATCCTTAGACTTTAAAGCACAGAAAAAATAGTTCAAACATTTTGCTTTTAATTGAGCTAAATCTCTTTCATCGAAAGTCCATTCAGTAAAAGCAACTTCTATTTTAATTCTGTTAATTTCACAAGAAGGTGGAGAATACCCTTCTTTAATAAGCATCCACATGCGATAATAAGTAGATTGTAAAAATGTTGACATGCGGGTTTTCTAAAAATCAAAAGGTAGGTTATCAAACAAGGGAGGTCGTGTAATTGAATAACCTTCAGTAGTGTTTCTATTCCCAAAGTTAGCCATGGATCAAATTCAAAAAGTTTTCAAACTTAAATTTTTGAATCCTGCTCTGATACCACTTGAAAGTTCGTTAGTGATGTAAAGCCCTATAGAACTAGACAAGGCTAACCAAGAGGGGGGGCTGAATTGGTATTTTAAAAAAAATTCTTTAGGCAAAGCACGAATACAAACCAAATCATCACAAAAAAAATAAGTGCGGAAGAAAATAAATGCGGAAGTAGTAAAAAATAAGAACACAAGGGTTTATAGTGGTTCGGTCAACTTGACCTACGTCCACTCCACGGAGGCACTCTCTGAGTATTGCACTACAATCGTGACTTTCCTTTATCCCCCACAGCTAGGCGGAGAAGCCTTTACAAACACCTCTTTTTGCCACACCCGGCAAGGCAGAGAACCTTCCTCCTTTTGCTTCCTCCTGAAGCAGGCAGAGAACCTCGATCGCTTGCTGGAACTTACCTCTCCCAACCCTTCTAAGGACAAGAGACTCTAGGGAAGAAGAAGTGGAGCAATGCCCTTGTGAATTCCCTCACAAGCTCCCCCTCAGAATATCCTCTCTCTCTCTCTCCCCCTCTCTCTCTCTCTATCTCCTTTAGGTTTTCTCAGGTCAAGAGAGCGGCCAAGGATGTTAAAAAATGTTGAACAAGAGCTCTTAAATAGAAGAGCTTCAAAGAAGCTCATTAATTACAAATTACCGACTATATCATCCAGGACGATATGGAAATCATCCTGACCGATCAGTACAAATCCCGTGAGATAGGCCAAAGCATCGCCCTGAATGCAAACTGGATGATTTAAAATTAGCTTGATCATCCAGGACGATATCACGATCGTCCCGACTGATCATTTCAAATCAGAGGAAAATTGTTCAGAGCATCACCCTGAATTCAAGCTGTCCGATCCCGATCGTCCAGCACATCGCCCTGAATTGGTGCTGGTCAATATTTATTGTCCAGAAGTAACTAAGATTTTTGAATAGATTATCCTGGCCGATCTTGCGATTGTCCAGGATGATGTGATCGTATCAATCATCCTTAATTACTTCCTTGATTTATTTGATTAATTAAGGTATAATTGTGAATATCGTCCAGGCCGATCCAATATCGGCCTCGCCGATTGCCAAAAATACAGAATACCTTAATTTTTTATGGCGGCAATATCTTTCTATTTTGAGCATATCATCCAGGCCGATACAAGTATCATCCAGGATGTTGGCTAATGACGGCTTCCTGAACCCCTGTTTAGAACTTCTGTTTTGAGCCCGATCGTCCAGGCCGATGTAAATATCGTCCTGGCCGATTTGATTAAAAATATAAATTCTAACTCTCTCAAGTGTGTGTGTGTAGGGTTACTTTGCATTAGTCACACCAAAGATTACAATTGACTCAAGAAGGAAAAAAATAAAATTACAGACTGATTCAGCCCCAATCTACCCCATCTTGAGCTGGCTCCATTTTTCTGTCCGATCTTTAATTCCTGAAAAGTCAGTAGTAAATGACAGTCCAAGACAAGTAAGAGTTTTTGCCAATCATCAAAACATAGTTCATAGACCTGAATTTGTAACTGGAAGATCCTCCAATTTTTAAAAATCAATCGACGTTGCAATATGTTTTCTATGAAATTCTCTTGTAGATTAATAAATGTAATGCAATCCCAAATCTTTTTCAAAATTTATTTTAAAATTCAGTCAAATATTTCACCACCAAGCTGATTGATGGGATAAAATATTCAAGCAAATTCCTTTTCAGTTTCTTATAAATTTGTAAACCTTTATGTTGAATGCAAATTCAACATATTGAGTTTCAATAGTTTGAGGAAATTCTATCAAATTCTTCAAAATCCAAAATTATCCAGATTCAGCCGTTATTGTCATATGTATACTACAATATTCATTTATAGTTTAATGCAAGCATTGTAACTTTAAAGCTAAATCCCAGCTTTGACATTTTATCGGTCGAGACAATCGGCAAGGTAAAAGAGTCAAGCCAAAACTTTTTGATCTTACATCCAAATTTGTAAACCTTCATGTTGGGTTCATATTCAACATATTTAGTTTCAAAATTCAAGGAAGATCATCCAATCTTCAAAAACTCAAAATCTTTTCAAATAACTCAAATCCACTTTAATTGTCATTGTTATTATTTTCCTATAACGTCCTCTTATAGTTTAACACATGCAATGCAACTTAAAATTCAAACCTAGGCTTCGACATTTTGCCCTCAATAAAATTGGTGGAGCAAAAGAGACAAGTACAACTCTCAAGATTTTCTATTTATTTTGTAAATCTACACATTTGAGTGAAACTCAATGTGTTGAGTTTCAAAATTTAAGTAGATCAGTTCAATTTCAACTTCAAATTTAAATTCAATTTCAGTCATAAATCCAAATCAATTTTAACCTTAAGTTCAAATTTTATTTCAACTTTTCAAATTCGAGTTCAATTCCAAATTCAAATTCAAATCTAGGATTCGACATTTTACTCCAAGCTAGTTGAGGGAGTGAAAGAGTCATGGTTAACTCTTAAAATCTCCTCCTCAACTTTGTAACTCTCTTGGTGAGTAAAAACTTAGCATGTTGAGTTTCAAATGTTTAGAGTGTTGAAACATTTGTTAAATATGAATTAGGTTGTTAGACCTAAGCTTATATCTTAGTGGCTAACCAAGTGGGGTGGTGAATTAGTAATTTAAAAATTTTACCACCCTTTTATAATTTTAAATCGACAAAAAACTTATGATAAATTTAAAAAAAAAAAGATTTTTCAACCACAAATCACAGAAAAATAGTAAAGTAAAAAAGACAGCCGAAAAATAAAAAGACATAAGATTTATAGTGGTTCGGTCAAACACGACCTACATCCACTCCCTGAAGTCTCCCACTTCAGGCATTGTACTATTACCACTTAGTGTCTCTCCTTTTACCCCCACATTAAGGCAGAGAAGCCTTTACAAAAACTCTCTTCCACCACTACCCGGTGCGGTAGAGAGCCGTTTTCCTTTTACACTCTCCAAGTATAGGCAGAGTACCTCCTGCTGTTCACATTCTTCAAGTGTAGGCAGAGAACCTTCTCGCTGTTTACACTCTCCAAGTCTAGGTAAAGAACCCTTCATCCTTTCACACTTCTCCAAGTGTAGGCAAAGAACCCTCCCGCTGTTCACATTCCTCGAGTGTCAGCAGAGAACCGGATCTCCTTGACAAGATCTTCTCACGAGAAATTCGGAAGGATAAGAGAAAAGAGTGAAGTAATCACAATTCAAAAACAAAGATCCTTACCTTTGAGTACCAAGTGAACACTATAAGAAATCTTCTTCAAACACTCTCTCACACTCTCTCCTTCAATCTCTCTTCAGTTTACATGAAGACCAGTGGACCAAAAGATTACAAGATAGATTTAAATGGACCTTTTATATGAAAGGCACGAAAAATCATCCAAAAAAAATGCAAATTTTCAAATATGTACGTACTTGATTGTCCCGTATGATCATAATTCGTACGTATGAATAGTTTAAAAATTGTTGCGTACGAACTCAATGTGCATTGGAATGAAATTACTTCATACCCAATCATCATCCAGTGTGAATATAGTTTGTCCGATACTAACAGTTATTTTCAAGCTTCATTGAAACATAACAACTGCAGGACGGTCCACAAGGTTAAGGAACAGAGGACATCATCCTGGGATGAATGGGCAGAACTGTCTGGATGAATTATTAATTTCAAAAATCAGAGAACATCATCTAGAGATGAATGAGACATTTCGTCTGGACGAACGGTTCAAGGTGAGAAATCAGATGACATCATCAAGGGATGAATGGTACATTTTGTCTAGACGAATAGTATAAAGTGAGAAATCAGAGGACATTGTCCAAGGATGAATGGGACATTTCGTCTGGATAAATAGTTCAAAGTGAGAAATAAGAGAACATCGTCCAGGGAAAAATGGGTAAATTCGTCCGGACGATTAGGACTTGGAAAATTTTTCTTCACTTTCTATTCATTCCATTGCTCTCCAAGGGATATAACTGACCTGATCGTCCCGTACGATCATGGTTCATCCCGTACAATCAGTATGAGAAATTTTGTCTTTTAAAGATCTCCCCTAGTGTGTGTGCTAAGTTACTCAATTACAATCACACTTTCTCTGACTCAAAATGAATAAAATATAGAGTCCAAATTACAAAATAGTATAGTAAGATCTTTATTTGAAGTCTTCACTAATTTGGAGTTTGATTTCCCTAAAGTGTTAGTACACACAAGAGCCAAAAAACAATTCTTCCAAAATGTGTTAGAAGAAATTAAGTAATCAAAATAATAATATTTAGAATCATCAAAATAACAAGTTGCAAGAATATAAAACATGCAAAAGCTAAGTAGCAACTCTCTTAACAATCTCCCCCTTTTTGATGATGGCAAAATAATTATTATTTGTATAATTTTCAAATTCCTAAGTATCTCCTAATCTCCCCCTGAATTAATAAGCATGTGAGAATAAGGGGCATTTAAAAATAAAAAAGAATTTTTGTTTTAAAATTTTTAACATACAATCACTTGAACACAAATGCAATGATAAAACAAACGAAAAATATTTCTCGCCCTTTTTGACAACAGAAAAAAGGGAAGAAGAAAAAGAAAAAAAATGTTATAAGTCATATGAAAAGCCTTTGATAATTGATCCTTGAAAGAAATTGAGATATATTTACAAATAAAATTAAAGAACATTAGAGAGATAAAAGGATTTATATGATTTAAGAAGAGATATAACATAGATAATAAAAAAGAAATTATCAAAATCATGAGTCAATTTATACAATGAGATAAACAAAATCATTGCAAAGTAGATGAATGTAAAATTTGTATATTTTAAATTTTAATACCAAATAAAATCATACAGAAGATTAATTTAAATTGAAAGATTAAAATATTAAGGAAAGAATTTATTAAAACAGATACCACTTGTGGCGCTTTGCATATATTTTCAATATTTGTGACACATTTTGTGCATCTTTTTACTTGTGGGCTTATTTTGTGCTTCTTTTTCAAATTGCGAACTATTGCGCATTTTTTGATTTTTGTATATTTGTATATTTTTAAGTGTATTCTCGATCTTTGCAAAATAAAAAATCTAAAATCTTAAATTTCACTAAGTACAATAAAATTTATATTTATAAGAGAAATACAAAATAAGAAAATTTCATAATTGCAATAATAATATAAAAATTATATTAATTTAATAAGAGACATGAGATTGACATTCTTAATTAGATCATGTTATAATCATAACTTCATTTTTAAAAAATTAGATTTTCTAATGAATTTAATTTTGTGTTGCAATTCAAGATATAACACTTGTAAGAGCAAATATTTTAAGGATGATCATATAGGCTAACACACATTTAAGAAAAAAATTTAAAAATAAGAAAAAATGACTTTTATTGATATCATGATAAAGGATATTACATTGAGAACGATTGATATCAATAAATATTTTTTTTAACACAAAACAAAAACTAAGAACACAATACATGACAATAAAAAGGCTAATATCACATCACAATGAAAAGCTAACAAAACAGGAATGAAGTACAATCACATCACAACACATATGGCAGAAAGAAACAGGAATAAAGTACAATCATCACTCTGAAGGGCCCTGATCTGGAGGAGGCTGAGGAGGGTTGAAGATGTTGAAATAGCTACTCATCATAGCCACATTTATGTTGGCTGAATCTAACTGACCTCTAACCCAATCCATATCCTGCTGATGTTGATAGTCCTGCTGCTGAAGATGAGTTTCAATTTGATCAAATTATTGATCAAAATGACTCTCAAGACGATTAAATAGCTAGACCATATCCTAAAAAATTAGTCTACCAGTAGGTGCAGGTGGAGGTCCTGTTCTTTCCTTCTCTGAGTCATTACTAATAGGTTGATAATCTTTATTAAAGATGGCTAGAAATGAACCATCATTATAGTAGAGAGGCTCCTCTAGATTTTGAACTGGATGGACTAGGTCATATTTCTTCTCTAAAATGCAGGTCACAAGATGTCCTAAGGCTATATTTTCTTCCTCTTGTGGGAGATATGGCCAATCTCAGAAAGTCCATAAAAGTAGTCAATGATCAGTTGGGCTTCATCTATTGGTTTGCTTGTCATAATCAAATAAGTCATTATAGAAATAAGAGGTGTGATATTTACTCTATCACTAGCTTTAGGAATAATGGAAGTGCGAAGAATATGCTAGATGATACGGGCATTGCGGTTAAGAGAGGCTACCTTAAGAAAATGGCCTACTCCCCTACATCCTCTAATGACTTGATTTATTGCTATCCAATCAAAGTTGGTGGAAGAAGTCAAAGTGTGGGCTCTAATCCCTTGAGTCCTTAAGTTTAAAAATATTCCTAAATCTTCTTTAGTGATCTCCACTTTCTTTTTAAAAACATACGACTTAATTACAGTTTGGTCAGAATTAAAGGACATGTTGGCAAGGAAGTAGTGGAAGGTCTCCTTGTTGTATAGGTGGATCTGAGTGAGAATAAGACCAAATTGGGTAGAAGCGAAAAGGTCCATTACCTTGAAATTGAGTTGATCTTAGAGAAGGACTCTAGAGGGGGTGATTTTGGCGGATGCGAATCTAGCAAAGAACTCCTCATTTTCTTTTGACAAAAAGTTTTTTTCCAGAATTTTTAAAAGGACCTTTGGTAAGTTCGTTTTGCCTGATTCTCTTGCTTGAACTAGCCATGAATGAGATATAGGGGAATAGAAGATTGAAAAAGTTTTTAAGGAGATGAAATTTGAGTTCAAAACCTTTCAATTTTAAAGAGAAAATGAGTTTTCATACGAACGAAAATAATTTTTTCGCATATGAATTTGGGTTCGTTCGTACGAAAATTATTTCATATAGACGAATGAATGGGTCCAAAAAGAAATCGCTTTTCGTAATCATGCAAGTTACAAGGCATCCTTTCATACAGACTTTTGACCAAATGATCGTACAGACGAACAGGTGTTCCTCCGGGAAGATAGGTTATTTAAGATAATTTTTATGAAGGTTTGAAATGTCCCCCATATTGAATCACCACGTGTTTGTACATACAAACTGAACCTTCGTACATACGATTAGAAATAAAGAAAATGATCTTATCCATATAACCATCTACATGCGTACATACAATTAAATAAACATCGTCCGGACGATCGTGATGATCATACAAATGAATGGTGATATGAAAACTAAAAAACTGTATGCAAACCATTCAAAATGATAGTTAATATGCTTCATGATTCATCCTGTATGAAAATAATTTCATATAGATGAATTTCACTCTTAAAAATTTTCATGCCAACACTCAGAAATCATGAATCTTGATGTGAAAGTACTCAAAAAAACATACAGACAAGAAATTGAAAAACCAAGCACAAACAAAACACTGAAAAACACATATAGAAAAATACAAAATCAGAAGACAAATAAAAATATCAATGTTGTAGAAACCTTTATTTAAGCATTCAAATCAATCACACCAGGCCTTGTTCTTAATGTAGTAAAGGTAACAAAGGCTAGTGGTTTTGTAAAAATATCTGCAAGTTGATTTTCAGTTGTAACATGAATGAGTTCAATTTCTCCTTTGGATACATGATCCCTTATAAAATGATGCATGATGTGTATGTGTTTAATTCTTGAATGTCGAATAGGATTTTTAGAAATGAAAATAGTACTAGTATTATCACAATAAATGGGAATAATGCCTATTGTTAATCATAAATCAATCAACTATTATATCAACCAAAGTATTTGTGCCACACAACTTTCTAATGCAATGTATTCAGCTTCAGCAGTAGATAGGGCTATTGAATTTTATTTTTTACTGGACCAAGAGATTAAAGAATTTCTAATAAATTGACATGTTCCAGAAGTACTCTTTCTATCGACCCTACAATCTATAAAATCTGAATCTGAATATCAAATTATTTCAAATAAAGAGCTAAACTTAGGAAACCAAATTTCTAAGTTATGAGTTCCCAACATATACCTTAAAATCCTTTTCACTACTGTCAAATGTTATTCTTGAAATTAATAGATACTAATTGAAATTGCTCTGATACCAATTGAAATTACTAAACGATAAGAGGGGGGGGGGTGAATTGTAAAAGTCTTTTTCTTAATAAAATTATCCCTAAACAGGAGTTCTAATTTTTTTTGTTGTTTTTGAAATTTTAAAATAAAGATTTATGCAATTTTACTTTCACAGAATTTCACATGCAATAGATATGACAAATTTAAAATGTAAGCAAAAAGTAAACAACGATAAGGAAAGAACACACTAAGAATTTTATAGTGGTTCGGTCAAAATATGACCTACGTCCACTCCCCGGAGTCCTCCACTCCGGGATTTTCACTATCAAAATAGTTCTCCTTTTGCCCCCCTCGGCAAGGCGGAGAAGCCTGTACAAACCTCCCTTTCACCAACCCAGCGTGGTGGAATACCAAACTCTGTTTTCGCCCTCCTGGCGACGGCAGAGAATCTTCTCATTTTTCTCCCTCCTAGAGAAGGCAGAGAACCTCGAGGTAACGGATGTAGATGAGCCTTTCCCTTGGAGATCCTTCCTCAAATCCTTCTCAGGCCACAGGAGGAGCAAGATGCAGCAAGCTTGGAGCAACTGTGTGATCTCCCTCACACCTCTTCTCCCTCACAACGCTCACCTCCTCCTTCCTCTCTCAACCCTCAAGAATTTCTCTAGAGTTTTCTCCCTTGGAATCCCTCTCTAATCACGTTCACCCCCTCTGTAAATCTTACTCAAAAAGAACTTGATTGATATTAAAAAAAAGGCTCCAAAAACCTCTAAATTCAAAAGTAGCCGTTAATGTTCGTACAGTACGATTACACATCGTACAGTACGATCTTCATAAACAGCCGTCGTCCTGGTACGAAGATGTACGAACAGTACAAAAACAATTCGTACTGTACGATATAATATCGTACGGTACGATTCAACAAGATACTATTCGTACAGGACGTTGGTCTGGACGATCGGATGTTGTCTCTATTCATCGTATGGTACGATTACTATCGTACAGTACGATGTGATAAAAACCAAGAGATCGTCCAGGACGATATCCGGGACGATCATACTTCGTCTCCGTTCATCGTATGGTACGATCGAGTTCGTACAGTACGATGTTCAAATTTTTATTAGGCCTGGATTACATGCACTAATCACGGGTTAATTTAAGTAAGTATTAAAAATGTATCGTACAGTACGAACCTGTTCGTACAGTACGAACGACGCAAAATCACTTACTTAAACTAAGTCACGGCTAGGGTTTTGGATCTGAACATATCGTACAGTACGAAAGACTTCGTACAGTACGATCTATTCACAGAATTGTCCACATAACTTGGATCGTACGGTACGAAATAAAACCGTACAGTACGATCTCCAGAGAAGAATTTTAGTTATATTTTGCAGTTAAAAAAGAACTCTCCCCCTGTGTGTGTGCATGGTTGCTCTTACTCTTATGCATTTTGTGGCCAGACTCAATAAAGTAAAAATACAATAAATTAAAAATACAATGTTTGACTCATACTCCTAATCTACCCGGTCTTGAGTCTTCCTTTCTTCCTGAGTCACATGTGATATTCCTGAAATGTTAGTGCTCAAGAAAAATAACAAATAAAATAATAATTAATGAAAAGCGGTTTCAAAACACTCATTATTTGGCATCATCAAAATCTCAAACTCGGGGTCATGGGTTGCAACAATCTCCCCCTTTTTGATGATGTCAAATAATTTGTTGCAAGTAAGAAAGAAAAACATTTCTTTTGAAAAACATTTCTTTTGTTTTCTTCTTTTTTTTTTTTTTGTTTTTTTTTTAAATTAAACACAAGAAGAAAAAAAAGGTACTACAAGCATGTACGAAACAAAAGATACTGCATTTAGATAAATAGGCATTACAACATTACAACAAACTTCTCCCCCTTTTGACAGCACAAAAAGGAGGATCAACTAAAAGCACAGAAGAAAAAAAAACTACAAAGTAAACACAGATAATCTAGTCAGACGGATCCTGATCAGTTGGTGGTGGAGGTGGATGTGACTGAAAGTATTGAAATAGAGTATCGAAGCGGTGATCAATTGCAATAAAACGATCTCCAAACCAGTGCATATCAGCCTCGTGTTGCTGATGTTATTCTTGAATATGCATGTCGAGACGAGTCTGCAGCTGGTCGAAGCGGGCGACTAAATCATCATTTGGGTGTGCTAGTGCTGGAGCTGGTGCAGGTGCTCGGGGTGCGGCATGGCGTCGTCGTCGAGCTGGAGCTGCGGCTGGTGCATCTTCTCCTTCTTCTTCATCAAAGACAGGTTCTTCAGGCTCATGTCCCCGATGAAAGAGGATACAGTAGGAAGCATCCGTATAAAAAATAGGAAGCATGTCGGGTTCACCAGGGTAGGATAATTGATATTTATGGTAGAGGATATATCCTATTAGGTGACCAAGAGCCAGATTTTGTTTCCGTCGAGTGGTGGGAAGACGAACAAAAGTCATGTGCCGAATATAGTTGCTAATCAAATCGACCTCATCAAACTTAATGTTTGACATAATAAGGTAGGTAGTGACTGACAAGGTAGGGGTCAGATTGATGCGGTCGCCACCTTTGGGTATGATAGAGGTTCGAAGAACATGTTGAATGATACGGGCCTTTCGGGTTAAAGATTGGACTAGAGGCTGGTGTTGATGAAAAACAGTATTTCTAAGGACTCTATTTACATCGCTCCAATCAAAATCATCGGTAATAAATGAGTGAACCATATGTCTTTCAGTGGACAGCCCAATATGTTGGGCGATGTCGGCTCTAGTTATTTTAACGGGGCGGCCACAAACAAAGGAGTGAAAACTGGTGTTATCGACGGTGTAGGTGAGGTTGGCGAGAAATTCAAAAAGCAGTTCAGAATTATATGGAAACGCTAGGGTGAGTAGGAATTGAAAGGTGGTGGAGACAAAGAGGCCCATTACCTCGAAATTTAGAGCGGCCTGATTAAGCATTTTTGAGGGAGAAATTTTGCAAGCCTTGTATCGGTAGTAGGCTTCCTCATTCTCACTATTCAGAAAGCGATCGGGTTGACGACGGGATGAGGATGAGCTTCCGGCAGTCATCCGACCTCGTTTAGACATTGCAGGAGGGCAAGAAAACGAAGTGAAGGCTGAGTGAGGAGAGGGTTGAGTGAAGTGAACAGCCTAGGCAAGGGTATTTATAGAAATTTCCGTAAATCGTACGGTACGATCTGAGATCGTACAGTACGATATTCAATTAATATTCTGACGAGTCGTTTTGGGAAAAGGCAGTCAAATCGTATAGTACGATACGTATCATACAGTACGATAAGGCGAATATCGATCGTCTCGAGGCCCTCAGTATGACTTTTGACCAAAAGTTTTGTACTGTACGAATAGGTGGATCGTATAGTACGATACATAATAAATATCGTACCGAACAGCTATTACTCAAATTGTCCTTTTGTGATGATGTGGATCGTACAGTACGAAGCGAATGGATCGTACAGTACGATACTCAATAATGTCGTACCAACCGGCTTTAATTCGTCCCAATCCGTGCTGATGTGGATCGTACTGTACTAAGAAGAGAAATCGTACAATACGGTAGGCAATTATGCGGGAAGATTATCGTACCGTACGATGTTTATCGTACAATATGATCAACAGAGCTGAAATCTGCCTATTGGTTGTGATATATCGTACAGTACGATATGGATCGTACAGTACGATGAACAGTCAATGTAAGTGTTGATGTGGTGAGTGTGTGGTGATCAGGAGCAGCCCTTTTTTTATTATTATTATTTTTTTTTCTTTTTGTTTTTTTTTGTGTTTTTTGTTTTTATTTTTATGCATTTATATCTATGACACCTAATCTAGTCCTCAAGGTACTAAAGGTGTCAAAAGCTAATGGTTTTGTGAATATGTCTGCCAATTGATCTCCTGTAGCGATGTGATGTAATTCTATATCTCCCTTAGCGACGTGATCTCTAATGAAATGATGTCTAATGTCTATGTGTTTCGTTCGAGAGTGTTGAATTGGATTCTTAGAGATACAAATTGCACTTGTGTTGTCACACATGATCGAGATGGTTCCAACAGGTAGTCCAAGATTAAGAATTTGTTGTTTTAACCATAGTACTTGTGCAACACAACTTCCTACTGCAATATATTCTGCCTCGGCTGTGGAAAGTGCTACTGAGTTTTGCTTCCTACTGGACCAAGAAACTAATGATTGTCCGATGAATTGGCAGGTACCAGAGGTGCTCTTTCTATCTATCCTACATCCTGCAAAGTCAGAATCTGAGTACCCTAGGATTTTAAAGGAAGTGCTGTGTCTGGGATACCAAATTCCTAAGTTTGAGGTGCCTAGTAGATATCTAAGAATTCTTTTGATAGCAGTTAAGTGAGACTCTTTAGGATCGGCTTGGAAATGGGCACAAAGGCACACACTAAACATTATGTCCGGTCTACTGGCAGTCAAGTAAAGTAGGGATCCAATCATTCCTCTATATTTTTTCTGATCTACTGATTTTCCACTAGGATCCTTATCTAATTGGATTGTCGAACTCATTGGGGTGTTCATGGGTTTTGCACTATCCATTTCATATTTCTTTAAAATATCCTTAATATACTTTGATTGGCTAAGAAAGGTTCCATTATCCATTTGTTTTACACTAAAGCCAAGAAAGTAATTAAGCTCTCCCATCATGCTCATTTCAAACTCATTACTCATTGTTTTTGAAAATTCATCGCATAAGTTTTTATCCGAGGATCCAAACAAGATGTCATCTACATATATTTGAACAATGAGAATTTCTTCTTTGACCTTTTGTAAAAAGAGTGTAGTATCTACACTACCCTTTTGAAAACCTCTATCCAAAAGAAACGAGCTAAGTCTTTCATACCATGCTCTAGGTGCTTGCTTTAATCCATATAGTGCCTTTTTTAATTTGAATACATGGTTTGGAAATTGTGAGCTTTCAAATCCGGGGGGTTGCTCAACGTAGACATCTTCCTTAATTACCCCGTTCAAAAATGCACTCTTTACATCCATTTAATATAACTTAAAGTTCTTGAAGCAAGCAAAAGCTAAGAGCACTCTTATGGCTTCTAATCTAGCAACCGGGGCAAAGATTTCTTCAAAGTCTATTCCCTCAATCTGGTTGTACCCCTTAGCTACTAGCCTTGCTTTATTCCTTATTATTGTTCCTGAATCATTCACCTTATTCTTGAAGACCCATTTTGTTCCAACAACACTTTGCTCTTTAGGTCTCTTAACTAACTCCCAAACATCATTCCTGGTGAATTGGTTCAGCTCTTCTTGCATTGCTAGAATCCAAAATTCATCTCCTAAGGCTTGATCTATACTTGTAGGTTCTATCATAGAGATGAAAGCTGAGTGACTAACCTCCTTCCTAAGTCCATGCCTAGTTCTTACACCTTCTGAAGGGTCTCCTAAAATTAACTCTTTAGGATGACTAGAAGAATATCTCCATTCTCTAGGCAAATCTTCCTGAGACTCAACCCTTTCTTCTAAGGTCATAGTCTCTACTCCTTGAATTGCTTCTATTTCATCATCTTCAATTTTAGTTTCTGAGGGCATATCTGATTCATCAAATACCACATGGGTGGATTCTTCTACTACAAGGGTTCTCTTATTAAAAATTCTATAGGCCTTACCTACAGAAGAATAGCCTAAGAAGACACCCTCATCAGACTTGGGATCGAATTTTCCTAAGAGATGTTTACCATTATTTAAGATGAAGCACTTACACCCAAAGACATGTAAATGTGAAAGGTTTGGTGTCCTACCCTTAAGGAGTTCATATGGAGTTTTATTCAGCTTCAATCTAATGTTTACTCTGTTCAAAACATAACAGGATGTGTTGACTGCTTCTGCCCAAAAGTATCTAGGAAGGGTATACTCCGCTAACATTGCCCTAGCAGCTTCTACCAAGGTTCTATTTTTCCTTTCTTCTATGCCATTCTGTTGGGGTGTTCTAGGAGCTGAAAAATTGTGCTCTATTCTTATCTCTTGACAGAATGACTCAAATCTATCATTTTGGAACTCTCCACCATGATCACTATGTATTGTTGATATTTCACAACCTAATTTTTGTTGAATCCATGTGGAGAAAATTTTAAATTCCTCAAAAGACTCATTCTTGTGTGCTAAGAATCTTACCCAAGTAAATCTAGTGAAGTCATCCACAATCACAAATCCATAATTCTTTCCACCTAGACTGGCTGTACTAACGGGTCCAAATAAGTCCATGTGTAGAATTTCTAGTGGCCTAGAGGTGATCACGTCTCTAATTGAGTGAAAGGATGATTTGACTTTTTTTCCTTGTTGGCAAGCATCACATAAGTGATCCTTGGTGAATTCTAACTTAGGTACACCTCTAACTAGGTTTTTCTGAGTGATGTTTCTAAGAGTTTTCATGCTAGCATGGCATAGTCTCCTATGCCATAGCCACGAGTCATCAACTATTATTTTCAAGCAAAATGATTTTGAGTTATCTACACGATCAAGGTCTAACATGTAAACATTGTTAATTTGTTTTCCTTCTAAAATTACTTCATCAAATAAACTAATCAGGCATCTATCAGTAAAAAATTTAACATCAAAACCTTTGTCACACAGTTGACTAATGCTAAGCAAATTATGTTTCAAACCATCAACTAGTAAAACATTTTCAATTAAAAAGTTCTTAGCATTACCAACGATACCTGAGCCTATCACCTTCCTGGTAGTGTTGTCTCCCAACGTTACTTTGCCTCCAGTTTTGGTCTCCAATAGGCTGAACTTCTTCATATCTCCAATCATGTGTCGCGAGCAGCCACTATCCAGGTACCACATGCTCTCACTAGGTCTTTTGTGAGAGCATCCTTACAATTTCATTCAAAGATTAGATTTGGGAACCCAAGTGAGTTTGGGTTCCTCCTTATGCTTGCATGATTGAGATGTATGCATGTTATGCTGTGATGGATGCAGTTTAGGTCTCCATACTAAGTGTGTCCTACGGTGAATTGTGCATGTGCGGGCTATGTGACCTAACATACCACAAGAGAAGCACCTAACACCAGGAAATGGGTTTACTAATCTATGAGTGTGGTGGTGCCTCTTCCTAAGGTTTTGTGATGCATGCTGTGTTGGGGGTTTTCTAGGATGGCCTATTGTGAGTGATGCAATTTCTTTTTCTAGCTCTTTTATTTTTTCACTATAAGTTTTATCTTGAGCTGTCAATCCATCAACTTCTATCAATAGCAAGTGCTCACTATGATCTGCTTCTAATACAAGTGCAGTTCGTTTTTCAAACTCTACATCTAGTTCAATATGCGATGTTTTCAAGGATTCATGTTCTTCAATTAGTTCAATATACTTCTTTTTTAATGCATCATACTCATCAAGAAGTAACATGTGATCTTTATCTAAATAAGAATTTTCTTTAACTAAATTAGCATGCTCAATTTGTAAGGAACTAAATTCAATATTAAGTTTAGCATGCATTTTCTTCAACTTCCTATACGAGTCATGAATATTCTCAGAAATAAGCAATAATTCATCATAAGAAAGTTGACATACCTCATCCTGATCAAATTGATCAAGGTTATCATTAGCCATAAGACACAAATTTGTTACCTCCTCCTCTGCTTCTTCTTCTGATGATTCTGAGGCAGAGTCGGCCCAAAAAGCTTTCTGTGTCTTTGTCTTTCCTCTCTTGTATTTAACTTTGTCATCTCCTTTCTCCTTTGCTGGTTGACTCTTCAGATTAGGGCAATTGGCTAGAAGGTGACCTGGCTTCCTGCACTCAAAGCAAATTATATCAGATGAAGCCTTATTGGACCTTGAGCTCTTACCTTTATTCCAGCTGTTCTGATGACGCTTCTATTTTCTCTTCAGGAAATTTTTGAACTGTCGGGTCATCAGTGCTATTTCATCGTCTTCCTCCCCTACAGAGCTTTCACTTTCTGAGTTGCTAGCTTTTAATGCCACCGTCCGCTCCTTTTTCTTTTCATCTACATCACTTTGCCTTTGGCTCACTCCTTGCTCGTATGCAATGAGTGAACCGAGGAGGTTATCAATAGAATAAACATTAAGATCTTTGGACTCAGTGATAGCAGTTATCTTAGCATCATAGGAACTAGGTAGGCATCTAAGAATTTTATTTACTTTCTCAGAATTTGAAATTTCTCTACCTAATGCATGCAAGGATGTCACGATTTGGGTGAACCTAGTGTACATGTCAGAAATTGTTTTGCTAGGTTTCATACGAAATAATTCATAATCATGCAGTAGAATGTTAAGCCTAGACTGTTTTACTTCGTTTGTTTCTTCGTATGTAATGCACAGTCTATCCCAAATCTCCTTACCAGAAGCACAAGTAGATACTCTCATATAGTCCTCAGATTTCAGTGCACAAAAAAAAAAAAAAAACAGTTTAAGCACTTGGCATTCAGTTGGGCTAACTCCCTATCATCATTGCTCCATTCATTAAACGGTACAGGAGTTTTCAATCCATTAACAGTTTTAAACGGTGCAACATACCCATCTTTTACTAACATCCACATGCGGTAATCTATAGATTGCAAAAATGTAGACATTCTAATTTTCCAGAAATCAAACAGTATGTTATCAAAAAGTGGTGGACGAGTTATTGAATAACCCTCCGCAGTGTTACGATTACCAAAATTCGACATGATCATTTTTTCAAGGTTTTCTAAAACACTATTTTTGAAAAACAGGCTCTGATACCAATTGAATTTAATAGATACTAATTGAAATTGCTCTGATACCAATTGAAATTACTAAACGACAAGAGGGGGGGGGGGGGGGGTGAATTGTAAAAGTCTTTTTCTTAATAAAATTATCCCTAAACAGGAGTTCTAATTTTTTTTGTTGTTTTTGAAATTTTAAAACAAAGATTTATGCAATTTTACTTTCACAAAATTTCACATGCAATAGATATGACAAATTTAAAATGTAAGCAAAAAGTAAATAACGATAAGGAAAGAACACACCAAGAATTTTATAGTGGTTTGGTCAAAATATGACCTACGTCCACTCCCCGGAGTCCTCCACTCTGGGATTTTCACTATCAAATAGTTCTCCTTTTGCCCCCCTCGGCAAGGCGGAGAAGCCTGTACAAACCTCCCTTTCACCAACCCGGCGTGGCGGAATACCAAACTCTATTTTTGCCCTCCTGGCGACGGCAGAGAACCTTCTCGTTTTTCTCCCTCCTGGAGAACGCAGAGAACCTCGAGGTAACGGATGTAGACGAGCCTTCCCCTTGGAGATCCTTCCTCAAATCCTTCTCGGGCCATAGGAGGAGCAAGATGCAGCAAGCTTGGAGCAACCGTGTGATCTCCCTCACACCTCTTCTCCCTCACAACGCTCACCTCCTCCTTCCTCTCTCAACCCTCAAGAATTTCTCTAGAGTTTTCTCCCTTGGAATCCCTCTCTAACCACGTTCACCCCCTCTATAAATCTTACTCAAAAAGAACTTGATTGATATAAAAAAAAGGCTCCAAAAACCTCTGAATTCAAAAGTAGCCGTTAATATTCGTACAGTACGATTACACATCGTACAGTACGATCTTCATAAACAGCCGTCGTCCTGGTACGAAGATGTACGAACAGTACAAAAATAATTCGTACTGTACGATATAATATCGTACGGTACGATTCAACAAGATACTATTCGTACAGGACGATGGTCTGGACGATCGGATGTCGTCTCTGTTCATCGTATGGTACGATTACTATCGTACAGTACGATGTGACAAAAACCAAGAGATCATCCAGGACGATATCCGGAACGATCATACTTCGTCTCTGTTCATCGTATGGTATGATCGAGTTCGTATAGTACGATGTTCAAATTTTCATTAGGCCTGGATTACATGCACTAATCACGGGTTAATTTAAGTAAGTATTAAAAATGTATCGTACAGTACGAACCTGTTCGTACAGTACGAACGGCGCAAAATCACTTACTTAAACTAAGTCACGGCTAGGGTTTTGGATCTGAACATATCGTACAGTACGAAAGACTTCGTACAGTACGATCTATTCACAGAATTGTCCACATAACTTGGATCGTACGGTACGAAATAAAACCGTACAGTACGATCTCCAGAGAAGAATTTTAGTTATATTTTGCAGTTAAAAAAGAACTCTCCCCCTGTGTGTGTGCATGGTTGCTCTTACTCTTACGCATTTTGTGGCCAGACTCAATAAAGTAAAAATACAATAAATATTAAAAATCTACAATGTTTGACTCATACTCCAAATAAAATCTAATCCCGGTCTTGAGTCTTCCTTTCTTCCTGAGTCACTTGTGATCTTCTAGCTGAAATGTTAGTGCTCAAGGAAAATAACAAATAAAATAATAATCAATGAAAAGTGCGGGTTCCAAAACTTTTTGAGGATGTCCTTAATATTACATAAATTTATACAATTTTTAATGTATATCCTTTTCAAATTTCTTCAAAAAGAGAGTTGTGTCCACACTTCATTTTTCAAAAGATCTCTCAAGTAAGAAGGTGCTCAACCTCTCATACCAAGACCTAGGTGTGTATTTTAATCCATATAATGCCTTTTTTAATTTGAAATCATGATTTGGGTGTTTAGAATTGAAAGTTTGTTAGGGATGTTAGGCCCTATAAACAGGCCCAAAGCTAATTAAGAGAGAGAGGTGAAAAGAAGAATATCTTTTAATCAAAATACAAATCAAGACCAATATCACCACAAAGAAAATCAAATGCAGAAATTAAATGTGGAAGTAATAAAGGAAAGAACACACCAGATTTATAGTGGTTCGGTCAAACCTTGACCTACGTCCACTCCTTGGAGGCACCCTCCAAGTATTGTACTAAATTAAGTGTCTCTTCTTTAGTCCCCACAGCTAGGTGGAGAAGCCCTTACAAAATCACTTCCACCTTCCCCAATGTGGCGGAGTCGCCGGGTCATTTGTCACTAAAGAGATCTTCTTCTTTGGTGAACTTTCCTCAAGGCAAGCCTTGAATCCGATGCTATTAAAGTGCAAGCTTGCCGGAGCAACCATGTGAAATTCCCCTCCACACTCCCTTGAGTCCCCCCTCACAGGATCTTCTCCCTCTCTTAGACTTCACCTGTTCCTCACTCCCTTTCAAGCTCTCTCTTCAAGTTTCCCCCAAAAGAACGAAGCTACAATGGCTGCCAAAGACACTTACCAAGTGTCATGTCATAGCTTAAATAACAAATCTCAAAATGAGCTCATTAATGCAAGTTGCTGACTTTATTATCTAGGACGATATTAATATCATCCTGTATGATCAGTGCAAAGTAAGCCCAATCAGCCGGGACGATTTGAGACGATCAGAAGAAATTTATTCATATCATCCAGGATGATAATATATCATCCTGGATGATCAGTACAAATTATAGAATATCATCCTGAACAACTCCTTGAAAAAGAACTATCCGATGTCCAATCGTCTAACGTATCGTCCTGGATGATCCTGAGATCGTCCATGATGATTTGTTCATCCAATCAAGTCATAATTACTTTACTTAAATGCCAGATTAATTTTGGAAAAAATTGTCCTGGATCATCTTAGACGATATTTTATAGTCCTAGACGATCCCCTGGACGATGTCCAAAAATAAGTAATTCTTAAATAGATCTGGCGGCAGATTCTTTCTGTTTTGAACCTATCGTCCTAGCCGATACAAAATCTTCCAGGATGATGTTTTTTGCATAATTATGGCTACTTTAATGAGGATGCCCTAATTATAGTGTTTGCTTTTGAACCAATCATCCAGGATGATATAAAATTGTCCCGAACGATGTTACCAAAAATAGTAAACTCTAGGGAACTATCAAAAATCTTCCAAGTTAGATAGCATCAGGAACCACACCAAATACAATAGACTTAAGAAAGAAAAAAATGTACAAATTGACTCAGACCTAGTCTAGCCAATCTTGAGCTTGTTCCAAATTACATTATGATCTTGTGGACATGAAATGTTAGAAGATAAGGCAGTCGTAGAGAAATAAAAGTGTTTCCTATCATTAAAATCATCATCCATGAAAATAGATCCACAATAATCTCCCCCTTTTCGATGATGACAAACATTATGATTTGAATTTGTAAACAGGAAACATTTTCTCTTAATCTCCCCTCACTATAATAAAACTTTTTAATAATAGGGGAGATAAAAAACTTTTATTTTTAATTTTTTGGAAAGAGAAAAAAGATACAAATACAAACAAAATAATACATTTATCTCTCCCTTTTTGATGATGGCAAATATTATGATTTGAATTTGCAAACAGGAAACATTTTCTCCTAATCTCCCCCTCACTAGAATAAAACTTTTAAAAAATAGGGGAGATAAAAAATTTTTGTTTTAATTTTTTTCAAAGAGAAAAAAGATACAAATACAACAACAACAATATGTCTCCCCCTTTGACATTATCAAAAAGAGAACGAACACAAACAATAAGAACAAAAAAATTAAAAGATAAAAACATTCCTTGATCTAATGAACAGAATAAATATTCTTAAAATGAGAAAGTTACCTTTTGATTTTATTCAAAAGTTTAGTGAGGAATGGATTGACAACACATAATCTAGAAAAATAAGAAATTCATAAATTGTTAATCCAAGCTCAAGTTCTTTTAAAGGCTCAAAAAACTTTTTAATCCAATATCCAAATCAAAGAATAAACTGGAAAAAGAAACATTAATTTTTCAAAACTCCTTTCATAAAACATATCTAATAGAAGATCAATGCACGAATTGCTGAATCAAGAACCAAGATTTTCAAGCACAAGTTTCGAACATATCAAGGATTTTCTTAGGCTTTTAGTAGTATAAGAAAAAATAAGCATATTTTTTATGGGCTCATTTTATGCCCTTTATCACTTTGATTTTTAATATACTTTGTGTATTTTTATTTTCAATTTGGGGTCTTTGCGTATCTTTTGGTTTGGCATCATTGGCCACTTTTTTTTTTTCAAAAAATATGCTTTCTTTCTTATATTTTCAAAACTAAAGTAAACCCAAATTATTGACAACATGAACAACTAGATTAAGAAAATTTTAAGGTGGATTCAACAATCTAGCAAAAGATTCCTATGCGATAGAAAAGTGTAGGGAGATGAAAAAAATCAGTTTCAAAATTCAATTTAAAATATGATGAGGATTTTGAATCAAAAGTAAAATAACCACTTTAAGAAGAGAGAAAGAGAAAAAAAATCATGAGTTCCCTTCCTCTGACTGTTTTTAGAGAAATCAACCATAACTTTCAAGAAAAATACAGGAGGTAGATTTTTCATTTTTTTGAAAAGTGATCGTGTGTGTTGATCATAGAGAAACAAAAAAAAAATTAACAAAAAAAGAAAAGAAAGAAAAAGATAAAAAAAAGAAGATTACAAAAATAAAAGATCAAACAAAACATGCAAAAAAAAAAAAATACAAACAAAAGTTTAAGCACCATCTTGCTCCCGGTCCAATGCTTCAGAGACCAGGTCTGCCCAAGAAATTTTTTGCTTTTCATTATTTGACCAGTTTATAATTTGCTTTGCTTTAGCTTTTTCTTTTGTAAGAAGAGTTCTCAAATTATGGCACTGATTTTTCATATGTCTAGGCTTCCTACATCTAAAGCAAACAACGTTAGAAGAAATCTTGACATTCTTACCATTTTTACCTTTATTCCACTTTTGTTGATGCTTATGCTTTGGTGAGCTTTTTAATTTTCTTGACCACTTATTACTTTTGTCACCAACTAACCTACCTCTATTCATATCTTTAGATTTTAGCACTATCAATTTACCTGCATCTAAAAGCCTTTGACCCAAACTTTGCTCGAAGGCAATGAGTGAGCCATTCAAAATATCAATAGAATACAACAACATCAACAACAACATCATTCCTTTATCCCACTACATGGGGTCAGCTACATGAATCCTTTTTCTCCATTGTGTCCTATTAAAAGTCAAATTCTAGTTAAATCTGATAAAGAAAGGTCATTCCTAATATTTTCTAACCAAGTCTTTTTAGGTCTACCCCTACCTTTCTTAACATAAGTCAAATCTAATACCTCTACTCTCCTAACCGGGTCATCGCAAGGCCGCCATTTTATGTGACCAAACCATCTAAGGAGACTTTCTCTAATCTTATCTTCTACTGGAGCTACTCCAACCTTTTCACGTATATGCTCATTTCGTATCCTATCTCTAAGGGTAAAGCCACTCATCCACCTGAGCATCCTCATCTCTGCCACACTTAACTTAGTATTATGCTTCTCTTTTAAAGGCCAACATTCGGCACCATAAAGCATTGCAGGCCTAACTACCATCTTATAGATTTTTTTCTTAAGTTTGAGGGGTACATTTCTATCACATAACAAGCCCGATGCATTCCTCCACTTCAACCATCCAACTTGAATTCTGCTGATAATATCCCCATCTATTTCACCATCACTCTGAACAATAGATCCAAGATATCTAAAACATGTACTCTTATTAATGACTTGATCACCCAAAGTCACAATCCCCTCACTAGGTCTATTACTACTAAAATTACACTCCATATATTCTGTTTTAGATCTACTCAAGCGAAAACCTTTAGACTCTAAGGTTGACCTCCATAATTCAAGTTTACCTTCAACTCCCTCTCTAGTCTTATCAACAATAAGAATATCATCAGCAAAAAGCATACACCAAGGTACATCCTCTTTCAAATTTCTAGTGAGAACATCCATGACTAAAGCAAAAAGATATGGGCTTAAGGCTGATCCTTGATGTAACCCAACCGAAATAGGGAAATACTTGGTCAATCCACCTTGTGTTTGAACACAAGTAATAGCTCCTGCATACATATCATAAATTATTTGAATATAAGCATTATTGACTCCTTTCTTTTCAATAACTCTCCATAGCACTTCTCTTGGAACTTTATCATATGCTTTTTCTAAATCAATAAATATCATATGTAGATCCTCCTTATTTTCTCTATATTTTTCCATCAAACCTCTTAATAAATGTATGACTTCCATAGTCGACCTACCCGGCATGAATCCAAATTGATTTTGAGAAACATTAGTATCACGCCGCAACCTTTGCTCCATAACTCGCTCCCATAGTTTTAAAGTATGACACATTAACTTAATACCTCTATAATTCGCACCATCTTGTGCATCACCTTTATTCATAAAAATAGGAATTAACACACTCATTCTCCACTCATCTGGCATCTTCTTAGTCTTCAAAATAGTATTAAAAAGTTTATTAAGCCATGAAATTCCTTCATCTCCTAAGCATTTCCACACCTCTATTGGAATATCATCAGGTCCAACAGCTTTTCCACCTTTCATTTTCGTTAAAGCCTCTCTAACTTCAGTTTTACTAATACCCCGATAAAAACATAAATCTTTATTTTCATCTAGGGTGCTAAGGTCACTATAGTCAATCTTATTTTCACAATCTTCATTAAAAAGTTTAGCAAAATATCTCATCCATCTTTGTTCAATATCATCTTCTAAGAAAAGTATTTTTTGATCTTCATCTTTAATACACTTCACTTGAACTAAATCCTTACTACTCCTATCTCTTTGTTTGGCTAACTTATACATATATCTTTCTCCCTCTTTAGTATCTAATCTATTATATAAATCACTAAAAGCTAATGCCTTTGCATCGCATATTTCTTTCTTAGCATCCTTACGAGCCACTTTATATATTTCCCAATTATCTGAATTTTTAAAATTAAACCAATTTTTATAACAAAGCTTCTTTTTTTTTAATTTTTTCTTGCACATTAGGATTCCACCACCAACTATTTTTACTATTGGGAGCTTTTCCCTTTGATACTCCAAGGACATCTTTTGCAATATTCTTAATATCACTAGCCACTTTTTCCCACATAATATTAGCATCCTCATGCACAGACAAAATCTTAAGATCTAAAATCTTATTTCCCAAAAATATTTTTATTAATATTCTTTAAATGCCCCCATTTAATCCTAGAAAATTGTTTTACTTTATTTTTTATTTTATGCCCCTTTATCTTAAAGTCCAAAACTAATAATCGATGTTGGGTACATAAATTTTCACTCGGAATAACTTTACAATCTTTGCAATCTAAATGATTTAATTTTCTAATAAGAAAATAGTAAATATGGGTGATATTATATCCATTTTTATAAGTGATGAGATGCTCATTCCTTTTCTTAAATAAGGTATTAGCAATTAAAAAATCATAAGCTAAACAAAAATCCAATATGGTCTTGCTACCTTCATTCGTCGTTCCAAATCCATGGCCACCATGAATGCTTTTAAAATCATCTACCTCTCTACCAACATGTCCATTTAAATCTCCTCCAATAAAAACTCTTTCTTCAAGAGGTATATTTTGTATTAATTCTTCTAAGTCATTCCAAAAATTTAATTTAGAACTCATATCCAAACCTACTTGAGGAGCATAAGCACTTATAATATTAACAATCTTATCATCAACAACAATTTAAAGCTATAATTCTATCTCAAATCCTATTAATTTTTATAACATTATCCTTTAACCTCTTATCTATAATAACACCTACACCATTTCTAGTACGACTCCTACCCGAATACCAAAGTTTAAATCCTAAAATATCAATTTCCTTAGCCTTATCTCCAACCCATTTAGTTTCCTGAATGCACATAATATTTAACTTCTTATGAATCATAATATCTATTAATTCCATTAATTTTTCTATAAGGGAACCTATATTCCAAGTTCCTATCCTAATTTTAGTTTCATGGATTAGCTTCTTTGCCCCCATCCGTCCTTGATGTGGGAACCCTTGCCTATTTAACACTGCACCTGGGCGCCGGTGCAGCGGCCCTTGCACACTTGTCATTGTATTCAGGCCATACAGCGCATCGCTTCCAGGGGACGCCCTAGCATTAACACAATTTCTTAAAGGACTCATGTCATTATTGTTCGACAAGTTTTACGCTGGCTAACGACTACCTAACGCAACCCTCCACTTTTCTCATCCAGGACTTGGGACCTGGCAACGGCAGTGTTTAAAGATGAAGATCAAAAAAATTTTTGATTCATAAATAGCAACAACTTTAGCATTAAATTTATCTAATAGACAACGAAGAATTTTATTAACTTCTTCAAAATTTAAAAATTATTTACCTGAAACATGCAATGATGTCACAATATGAATAAACCTAGTATACATGTTTAAGATCGTTTCATAAGGTTTCATGGAAAATATTTGATAATCATGCATTAACACATTCAACTTGGATTGCTTGATTTCACTAGTGCCTTCGTATATGGTGTGCAGTTTATCCCAAATTTTCTTACAAGTAGTGCACGTGGATACTAACATAAAATCTTTAGAATTTAAAGCACAAAAAAAAGTAATTTAAAGATTTTGTATTCAATTGAGCATCGATTCGTTCATCTCTATTCTATTGATTAAAAGTAATGTCAATTTTAATTTCATCTAAAATACGTAAAGGTAATGAATAACCAGTTAAAATCATATGACACATGCAAAAATCAATTGATTGCAAAAAAATAGACATGCAAATATTCCAAAAAACAAATGTAATATTTTCAAACAAAGGTGGTCTGGTGATTGAATAACCTTCCGCATAATTATGATTTAAAAAATTAGCCATGGATTAAAATTCAAAAGCTTTTAAAAACTAGATTTTACGAATACTGCTCTGATACCACTTGAAAGTTCATTAGGGATGTTAGGACCTATAAATAGGCCCAAAGCTAATTAAGAGAGAGGTGAATTGGAAAAGAAGAATATTTTTCAATCAAAACACAAATCAAGACCAATATCATCACAAAGAAAACCAAATGCTGAAATTAAATGCGGAAGTAATAAAGGAAAGAACACATAATATTTATAGTGATTTGGTCAAACCTTAACCTACGTCCACTCCTTGGAGACACCCTCCAAGTATTGCACTAAACTAAGTGTCTCTACTTTAGCCCCCACAGCTAAGCGGAGAAGCCCTTACAAAATCACTTCCACCTTCCCCAGTGCGGCGGAGTCGCCGGGTCCTTTAACACCAAAGAGATCTTCTTCTTTGGTGAACTTTCCTCAAGACAAGCCATGAATCCGACAGTATTAAGGTGCAAGATTGTCGAAGAAACCGTGTGGAATCCCCCTCCATACTCCCTTGAGTTCCCTCTCATAGGATCTTCTCCCTCTCTTAGACTTCACCCGTTCCTCACTCCCTTTCAAGCTCTCTCTTCAATTATCTCCCAAAAGAATGAAGCTACAATGGCTGCCAAAGACATTTACCAAGTGTCATATCGTAGCTATTGCAAATCTATTTTCATGACTTATATTTTGATGATTGACAAACACTATTGATTCTCTTGGACTGCCTGTTACTTCTAACTTTTCAGGAATCAAAGATCGGATGAACAAACGAAGCCAGTTCAAGATTGCGTAGGTTTAGGGTTGAGTCAGTCTGTACGTTGTTTTTTCTCTTCTTGAGTCTATTTGTAATATTCAAAGAGACTGATGCTAAGTAACCCTACACACACACACACTTGAGTGACTTAAAATTTTTGTTTTTACTCATATCGGCCAGGACGATATTTACATCGTCCTGGACGATCGGGCTTAAAATAGAAATCTAAATAAGGATTCTTAATTAAGGCAGCAGTCATTAACAGATCGTCCTGGACGATACGTGTATCGGCCAGGATGATAAGCTCAAAACTGAAAGAGGTTGCCACCATAGACAATTAAGGTATTATGTATTTTTTAATAATCGGCCAGGACGATCATTGATCGGCCTGGACGATATTCATAAATTATGCCTTAATTGATCAGGAAATTAAGGGAGTAATTAAGGATGATTGATACAATCATATCGTCCTGGACGATCGCAGGATCGGCCAGGACGATCTATTCAAAAACCTTAGCTACTTCTGGACGATAAAAATCGACCAGCTCAAATTCAGGGCGATGCTCTGGACGATTTTCCTCTGATTTGAACTGATCGGCCGGGATGATCGTGAGATCGGCCTTGATGATCAAGCCAATTTTAAATCATCCAGTTTGCATTCAGGGCGATGCTCTGGCCGATCTTTTGAGATTTGTACTGATCGGCCAGGCCGATGTCCATATCGGCCTGGATGATATTATCGGCAACTTGCATTTAATGAGCTCCTTTGAAGCTCTTCTATTTAAGAGCTCTTGTTCAACATTTTGAATAATCTTTTGCTGCTGCCTTGACTTGAGAAGGCCTTGAGGAGAGAAAGAGAGAAAGAGAGAGAGAGAGAGAGAGAGAGAGAGAGAGAGAGAGAGAGAGAGAGAGAGAGAGAGAGAGAGAGAGAGGATCTTATGAGGGGGAGCTTGTGAGGGGATTCATAAGGGTGCTTAAAGGATCGCTCTGTTTCTTCTTCGTCTAGAGTTTCTTGTCCGTGGAAGGGTCGGTATATGTAAGGTTTTCAACACTGGATTGTGGTTCTCTGCCAGCTTCAGGAGGAAGCAAAAGGAGATTGGTTATCTTCCTTGCCTGGGTGGCAAAAAGGACTTCTTTGTGAGGGCTTCTCCGCCTAGTCGTGGGGGCTAAAGGAGAGACACGTTTTGTAGTGCAATACTTGGAGGGTGCCTCCAAGGAGTGGACGTAGGTAAAGTTGACCGAACCACTATAAATTTATGTGTTATTGTTTTCTTGCTTCCGCACTTTAATTTCCGTATTGTTTTTGTCTTATGGTGTGATTTGGTTTTGGTTTGTGATCTTATTGCTTTTGTTGAAAAGAATTTTTAAAAAATACCAATTCACCCCCCTCTTGGTTAGCTTGGGCCAGTTCTATAGGGCTTAACATCCCTAACGAACTTTCAATAGCTTAAATAGAAGATCTCAAAACGAGATCATTAATGCAAGTTACCGACTTTATTGTCAAGGACGATACTAATATCATCCTGTACGATCAGTACAAAATAATCCCAATAAACCGGGACGATTTGAGACAATCAGAAGAAATTTGTTCATATCGTTTACGATCTGGATGATAAGTACAAATCATGGAATATCGTCCTGAACATCGCCCTGAAAAAGAGCTGTCCGATGTCCAATCATCCAGCGTATCGTCCCGGACGATCGTGAGATCGTCCAGGACAATTTGATTGTCTAATCAGTCATAATTGCTTTCCTTAAATGCCAGATTAATTTTAGTAAAAATTTTCCTGGATCGTCCTGGATGATATTTTATAGTCCTGGACGATCCCTTGAACGATGTCCAAAAATAAGTAATTCCTAAATAGATATGACGGTAGATTCTTTTTGTTTTGAGCCTATCGTCCAGGATGATATTTTTTGCATAATGACAGATGCTTTAATGATGATGCCCTAATTAGAGTTTCTGCTTTTGAACCGATCGTCCAGGATGATATAAAATCGTCCCGGATGATGTTACCAAAAATAGTAAACTCTAAGGAACTGTCAGAAATCTTCCAAGTTACAAAGCATCAGGAGCCACACCAAATACAATAGACTCAAGAAAGGAAAAAATGTACAAACTGACTTAGACTTAGTCTACCCAATCTTGAGCTGGTTCCAAATTGCTGTGTGATCGTGTTGACCTGAAATGTCAGAAGATAAGACAGTCGTAGAGAAATAAAAGTATTTGTTATCATCAAAATCATCGTCCATGAAAATAAATCTATAATAATTTCCCCGTATTTGATGATGGCAAACATTAGGATTTGAATTTGAAAACAGGAAACATTTTCTCCTCATCTCCCCCTCACTAGAATAAAATTTTTTAAAAATAGGGGAGATAAAAAACTTTTGTTTTTAATTTTTTTAAAAGAGAAAAAAGATACAAATACAACAACAATAATATGTTAATCTCCCTCGTTTTGATCATGGAAAACATTATGATTTGAATTTGCAAACATGAAACATTTTCTCCTAATCTCCCCCTCACTAGAATAAAACTTTTAAAAAATAGGGGAGATAAAAAATTTTAATTTTAATTTTTTTGAAAGAGAAAAAAGATACAAATACAACAACAATAATACGTTCTCCCCCTTGGACATTATCAAAAAGAGAATGGACACAAACAATAAGAACAAAACATTTAAAAGACGAAAACAATTCATGATCTAGTGAACAGAACAAATATTCTTAAAATGAGAAAGTTACCTCTTGATTTTATTCAAAAATTTAGTGAGGAATGGATTGACAACGCATAATCCAGAAAAAGTAAGAAATTCATAAATTGTTAATCCAAGCTCAAGTTCTTTTAAAGGCTTAAAAAACTTTTTAATCCAATATCTAAATCAAGGAATAAACGGGAAAAAGAAACATTAATTTTTCAAAACTCCTTTCATAAAACCTATCTAATAGAAGATCAATGCACGAATTTCTGAATCAGGAACCAAGATTTTCAAGCACAAGTTTTGAACATATCAAGGATTTTCTTAGGCTTTAAGTAGTATAAGAAAAAATAAGCATATTTTCTTTTTGTGGGCTCATTTTATGCCCTTTATCACTTGAATGGCTCTTTGAGCATCTTTTGATTTTTAATACACTTTGTGTATTTTTTTTTCAATTTGGCATCATTGCGCATCTTTTGGTTTGACATCATTGGACACCTTTTTTTTTCAAAAAATATGCTTTCTTTCTTATATTTTCAAAACTAAAGTAAACCCAAATTATTGACAACACGAACAACTTTTTTTTTTTTTGAAGAAATGCAAAGTGCATTAAGATTATACTAAAAAGAAAGAAAGATACAACCTAGTGAGAGTTATTAACTCTATCACTTTCCTCCTTTACAAGTTTAACAAATGTAGAAGGAAGTGATCTCTCACAGAAGACATCCCAAACATAATCAAAAGAGAAAGCAAGGTTAGCACTATAGTTAGCCACTTTGTTACATTTTCTATCCACAAAATATAAAATGATGTTATCCCAATTATTGAAGAATGAGAAATCCTCATGTATGAGGCTCCCACCTATTTCCTTCTATTTGTTATACAAATTCTGAAGGAATAGGATCACATTCTTATTGTCTCCTTCCAAAATAATACCTTTAGTATTAAAAATATAATCTTTCAAAACCTCCTTAAGTGAGCTAAAAGCTAGGAGTTCTACCTGAGAATTATCCCAATGAATTCCATGAAAGCCAAATGCCATAATAAATCTTCCTTTGCAGTCCCATAAAATGCCTCCAATGGTTGCTTCATAGTTATTCTTTAGTGCAGCATCAATATTTATTTTGTACCACTCGGGTGGGGGAAGAAGCTAGAAATTGTGGCACGGTCCTAAAGACCGATCGGCATCCCAGTAATCCGAAATTTCTTTATGAACTTTATCCAAATTAACAAAGTTAATCACATTAGCTGCAATAACATATATGCTATCTTCATTCTTCCCATGATTCTTCAAATTCCTGTTATTCCATGAAAACCAGATCAAAGCAAAGCATAAATTCACCAGCAGTTTGTTATCTTCCTATACCAATTTTAGCTCATTTAAACATTGTTGAAGTGAACTAAAAATCGGTACAGGAAACCCCCACTTTCTCAACTCCATGATCACTTCAATAAGCTTTGAGCAACTAGTGGATACATGATCTACATCCTCCACTTCCCCACAGCCTCTAGGACAAAGGTTGCATCTACTGAGCTTTCTTCTTTTCAAGAATTATGCTGTGGGAATTGCTTCTTTATTCAATCTCCAAATGAATAACTTAACTCTAGCATTCATTTTCACCTTGTGAATACAAGCATTAAAATCTTCCACAGCTACTTCCCTCACACTTTCTTATTTTAGCTAAGAAGAAATATATTTCCCGGACAACTTCCTTTTCAACTCCATATAATCATTTCAACTGCATATAATTAGATTCTGAATCTTGATAAATCTGAATATTACATATTAGTTTAAGCAAATCTTCCACAAAAAACAAAGAAAGCTTTTCTCTATTCCATTTGACTTCTTGAATAAAGTAATCAATAGTTAAGTTATCATCTTCAAAAACAGCCACAAAAGTAGGCCATTTATTCAAACCTTTGTCCAGGATCCAAATATCCTTTAATACATTAATGCTCCTGCCATTTACAACCTTCCATCTCACAAAACTTTTCAAGGCCTTCCAATAGCTATTTATGATTTTCCATGAAGAAGAACCACATCTTGAAGAATCACATCTCCACCAATCTTTTCCATATCTAGCTATTAGGCTCTTATTAAACATGGAATTAGGATAAAGTACCAAATTCCAAGCAAATTTTGCTCTCATTTGTTCCAAACATGAAACAGCCGAACGAAGACCCTAACCGCCCATTGCTTTCGGTTTGCAAATTTCATTCCAAGCCACATAGTGCATTTATTGTCTACCATCAAATTTATTCCAGATAAAATTCCTTGAAATTTTCTCAAATTCCTTCAAAATACTTAAGGGGATAAGAGAATGAGACATAAGGAACATGGCAAGATTCCCCAAAACATGGTTGATCAAAACCAGCCTCCCCGCTAGAGAAATATATCTATTTCCCCAAGCGTTAATTGTCTTCATTGATTTTTCTAAAAGACCTTTAAAACCAGTCTTCATAAGTCTTCTGAGAGCAAATTTGGTACCCAAATAATCCATTTCTTCTACTTGCTTTATCTCCAACAACCTTGATAACTTCTTCCTTCTACCTCTGTTGACAGATTTGTTGCAAATCATAGTTGATTTTTGAGTATTTAAACTCAATCCAGTCCAAGCACAATAATTGACCAAAATGATTTTGACCTTCTTGATACTTTTAATCTTTGCATCAGAAAATCCAATTAGAAATCCTTTGAGAATAAGTAGCAATTTTGATACCAAGATCTTTGCCTTCACTGTAAAAGCCATTAGAAAGAAGTTGGGAGCAAATAATAAAAAGAAAAGGAGAGAGGGCGAAACCTTGACGGAACCCACTCTTCCCTTCAATCCAATTAGAGAATCCACCATTGATTGAGATAGCATATCTAGGCTCCATAATGCATTCCATCACCAAGTCCATAAATTGCTTTGGGAATCCCAAGGTCACCATCATTTTGTAAAGAGTCTTCCAACACATGCTATCATAAGATTGCTCCATATCTAATTTGATTTCTATCATGCCATCAGTAGCTTTAGAAATCCTGATTTTATTAGAAACTTCTTGAGCTAGTAACAAGTGATCCGCAATGTTCCTTCCCTTGACAAAAGCAACCACTAGAGTGTCTTTCCAATCCTTGCACATCCTCTCAGTCACAAAGAAATTTTTTACTGCCTTGCACACATCATTGCCAACAATGCTCCAAAAAGCCTTGAAGAATGAGTAAGAAATGCCATCAACTCCAGGAGCTCTATTGTTTCCCAGTGACTTGATAGTATCAGCTATTTCTAGATCTGAAACTTCAGCCATCAACCTTCTCCTATCATCATCATCCAGAGTGTTATACGGTGCTAGCCAATTATCTACATAGCAATTTCTCTCCTTCCATTTGTCCAAAAAATATATATAGAATATTTCTTGGATCTCCTTAGGATCTTCCATAAGTTCCCCACTGCCTTTCTTAACTTGTGAAATCCAGTTTCCGTTCCTTCTAGAATTTGCAAAGGAGTGAAAGAATTTGGTATTAGCATCTCCCTCATCATACCACCTTACCTTTGCTCTTTATTTCCACCAAGTATTTAACCTGGAAAGTGTCACATTAAGATCTCTAACTTTAGTTCTCATCTTCAAAAGCTTCTCTTCTCGACCAGCCAACATTTGCTTCCTCTTCTGGAAGATGAATGTTGACCTCATTTTTGTATGAGGTCACTAAGGACCCATCCAGACTCCAGATCAATCTAAAACCTAGGATTCTCCTAGAATACAGACCTTAGGATCTACTCTAGATCCTAGGACTTCTAGACTCCAGAATATAGGATTTTCTTAGACTCTAGGATTTCTTAGATCCTACAACCCTTCTAAAGTCTAGTCCTTAGAATTCTTCTAGATTCTATGACAGAGTTAGATTCAAATCAATTCAAACTCCTGATCAACCTTGACTTCAAATCAACCTAGATTTCAAACCAAATGAACTCCGAATTGAATGCAATCACCTCCAGTGAGTTTCAAATGTCATTTCAAATCTGTCGGACCCATGCCCAACCCTTGGGTCAACCTGGTTGACCAAGTCAACAGGTTTGACCCAAAAGGCCCTTTAAGGGTCCAAATAGGTGTTTTGAACCAAATGACCTCCCTAGATCCTGAGACCACATCCAATAGACCCCAATTTTCATTTTAAACCTGTCCAGCCCAGATCCACACTTTGGGCCAACCTGGTTGACCCAGTCAACCCAATTGCCCCTTAAGGTTTTGAATGGGTCATTTCAACCCATTTAACTTTTCCAAATCATTCAATTCCTCAAAACCACTTTAATTCATGTTTCAAACTTAACCGAATTTGTTTGGAGTCTAACCATGGTCAATTTGACCAAGTCAACCCATTTTGGCTTGATCAAGCCCATAGAAAACTCTTCATATCCATTCAAGCCTCAACCCATGGCTTTGTATTCCCTCCAAACAACTTCAAGCAGCTGGAATGGACATATGGCTGCCACCTCAGCAGCCAAAGTAACCAGTTGACCAGTCAACATATGGTCAAAAGACCATTAAATATTCAAAGAATTAATCCCATAGCTCTCAAGTTCCAATCCTTAGCCCCAAACCCAGCAACCAGCATTCAATACACTCTAACCCTTGCCACCTCATCAGTCCATGTGGCAGTGGACCAGTCAAACAGTCAAATCATGGGTTAAGAGGGGTCAAATTTGGTCAAAATCCCTCTTAAACCTAATTTGTTTTAATCCAAACTACTCCAGTAGTTTTGAACCACTCTAGAAGCTTCCTAGGGTTTATTCCATCCCTTTGATCTTGATCTAGCAGCCCCTATTACTCCATGTGTCCAAATAAAGGACAAAAAGCCCTTTCCATGTAGGATGTCCTTGATCCGTCCTTGGCTTCTGCTCCCACCAACTCCTAGTGACACATGGCAGCATCTGGAGGTCCAGCCATTTAATCCTAGCCATTGATTCAACCTGGAGACGTTTTGAATAGGGGGGTAAAACGTCCTAGAGAGCTTCATTCTAACCCTAATACTCTCTCACCACACTCCAGCCTCTCAAGTCCAGCTCCCTGTTCCATAGAGCTCCCCAGACATCTCCCAACATATCCCCACTCAAATCCGGCCGGTCAAAACGGTGGCCGACGATCTTCCGGCGAGCTCAATACCAAATCCATCCAAGGCTCATTCCAGGCGATCCGTGGAGCGTCGGAGCGAGGTTTCAACTAGGAACTTAATCGTGGACAGTCTACAAGTTCAGAGAATTCAAAAACGGTTCAATCCGTCCAATAAAGCAATGTAAAACTCTAACCCTAGTTTAAGACACCTAGTCTAAATAACTTTCTATTTAATGCATCTTAGGCTATGAAATTGATTCCCCATATTTTCTGTTCATTTAAGCTATCTAGGTTTAAAGTTTCAATTAATTTCATTGGTCCGATCGGAAGAACGAGCCAAAAAACGCCTTCTAGGGTGCTTTCGGGGCTCAGTCCAGGTTCGCCGTTTCTGGACCGTTGATCGCTCGATCAACGGTCCCGATCGAGCCATTCCGCGGTCTGTTCTGACCGTGTATCCGTTTGTCATTCGTTTTTTTGTTCGGCGGCATCCAGATCCTTCGTTCAAAACCGCGGGATCCAGTTGCCGCCGTCTGATCTATTCTTCATGAGATCGGATCGTGTGATCAGATCAAGGCCGTCGATCCCGAAACGCGGAGAATCGGACGGCCGTAGTTTGACGCTGACGTGGTTAAGTAAAACCGCGTCCAGCGCCCCGCGGCCGACGCGTGGCTGACCGCAGTCGCGCCGTCGCGCCGCCTCCGCGTTTTGGCCCCGCGAACCAGAATGCGCCGCGTGTCCCGCCAGCCGCCGTTTCTGGTTTGGCCGAATCAGAGAGCTCCACGTGGCAATCCCGCCGGCAGACCTGTTTAAAAAACGATTTAAAAATCGTTTTAAAAATCGTTTTTTTTTTTTTTATTCATCTTATATTTTATTAATATATATATATATAAGTAATATGTTTTATTTAATAAAATTATTATAGAATTAATTAATTTTATATGTATATTTTTTTTAACTGATATATACTCTAAATATTAATTTTATTTTAAATAATTTAAATAATAAATACTAAATATTTTAAAATTCATATTTGTTTAAATATAAATTAAATATTTAAAATGTTAGATCTTAAATTTTAAAGTATTTTAAATTTCCAGAAATCTTAACTAATTTTTGATTAAATATAAATAAATATATATATGTATTCATATATACTTTAGTTTGAAATTAAGTTGATTTAAAATATACATATATGTTATTTTTAATTGGAATTAAATTTAAATACTTTTGAAAATTCAAATTAAATGATTAATAGTGATTTATAATTTCATAAATATTTAAAGCCTAATTTAATTTTATTTATAACTTATTTTAATTTAAAATTATTTTCAAATTTTAAAAACTCAATTTATTTTGATTTACTTGAATTATTTTAAAATCCAAAATATTTAATTAATATTTAATTAATATTATATTAAATATTTTGAAAATTAAAATTTATTTTCATAATAACTTTGAAAATCAGTGGGTCTCTCAACCCCTCAAAATTTCTCTTAATAATATTTTCAATTATTTTAATTAAAAATATATATATATTTACTTATATATGCATTTATATATTTTAAAATTTACTTTAAAATTATATATATTTTTAAATCCTTAAATATTTGAGAGATCCCTTGGGATTTTAAACATGGATTGAATGATCGAATAAGAAATGTTTGGGGAATATTGATTAATCAATGAATAATTATTTTGTTAATTATTTATTGATTAATCTCTTACTTAATTAAGCTTTAAGTTAATTTGCATGTGTAGGATGTGCACATACCACTTAGTTTTAGGTTCTCCTAGACTTAGGAATTGATTGTTCTTATGTGTGATACATATATGTTAAGTTAAGGGTTAGAGAAAAACTTGATTTAAGCCTATTAAATTTAGCGACACCGTTAAGGACAATAATTAAGGACTTTGGTTAGACAACTTAGAAAATGCATTGTGGTTAGGATACACCTCATTTGAACTTGAAACTTGAACATTTCAAACATAGTGACGTTCTCAGCCTTATGGAAAATTTTCACTGAATTTGGAAACCATTAAGACACTTAATTAATTTTCTTAAGCTCAAGCCTTAACTAAGCAATTAAACATTCCAGAAAATGTAATAACTCAATTTAAACCCAAAAATTATGACCAACCCCTCTAACTGATCATAATTGAACCCTTAATCATTTAAAATTGAAACCAACTTATTTTGACAGCAACATAAGCCTTAATTGAATTTTAAGTAAAATTGAATATTTTATTAATATAATTAATTAATAATTATTAAAAATTCCAAAAATTTCCCAAACACTTGGGAATCTCTCCTTAGGTCATTTCTGACCTTTGGAGCTGATTTCAAGGAGTGGGGATCCTATTTGGAGTAAAATCACAAAATAGCCCTCTAATTAAGTAAATTCAAAAAATTCATTAAATTACCCAAACTTCAAACCTTCGTAACTAAATCCAGAAAAATCCGATTTCAACGTACTTACCTTCTATCTGATCGTAGTAAGGTCTAGTATTTTAATAAAATACAAACTCTCCAGAATTTGAGCTTAATCAAAAAGTCATTTTTTTAACCCCTTAATTAAATCATTAAAATATTCCAAAATTCATAAAAACTTGAAATTCGTTTTAAAACTCCAGAATTCATTAATTAACTTCTAAAATCAGTAATCAACCAATTTTGGATAAAATTCATTACTTTTGAATCTTAATCAATTTAAGCTACTTAATTATACCGGGTACCACTGGGTAACCCAGGCCTACGAGGCTGTTTACTCAGCCCCAAGGAAGGTGAAATAAACTTCACGGCCTCGGTGTGAAACAAAGGTGGTTTCCAACAAATAATTAAATAATTGATTTTAAAAGATTTAAAATATTAATATTTAAATTCTAATTAAAAAAAAAAAAATCCCTTAAGCCTTACAACCAATCGAACTTGAAATAACTCTAACTAATAATCCTATTTAGGACACATCAAAACCACACGACCTACCTCACACACTTTAGATGTTTTGCCAGGATCACTAATTCTAGTTCTAGGCTAGGCTGGTGTTTTACTTTCTGCAGTTGTGTGCCGTATTTTTCGAGCTTTTACTGCATGCTGTTTGCTAGTATAGAATCGTTGTGTTTGCTTACTTACTTACTGCACTCTGTGATTGATTGTGCGTTAGACTTACCCCTAGGTTAGGGACGAATTTATACTTGTGCAATCTTATGCAGGTGGCCATGCTCATACAAGGAGCTGAAATTAAAGGGGGCGGTTAATAAAAAAATATATAACTCTTTGCACAGGTACCTGCCGCGCTTAAGACCCCCTTTAAATAAAAAGAGCATGGCCAAGTGTGGCTAAAAAAAAATGCATTTCAATTTTCTATATTATAACTGCTTGGGATTGAGTATATAACTGTTGATTATTAGGATATAACCCTGCAGGATCGAGTCTAGATTTTTTTTTTTAATTGAGATGTAAATTTGATTGTATAAAGGTTGTAATTGTTTAAAATGATTTGAATTTGGGATATTCGATCCAATTTGAATTCCAAAGAGGTGAAGACATCCCTAAAGGGGAGAGTCTTCTTCCATTTGGAAGTCAAATTAGGATCTCTTTCAAATATCCAAAGAGGAAAGATAACACCCCAATTAAAGGGGAGTTTCTTTTCATTTGGGTATCCGGAACCGACGAATCAAGATGTTCGTAGAAGACGAAGAAATGGACAACGAGAAGAATCCCAAATTTCAAATTCATTTAATTTAGGATTAGAAATCCGGGTTGTAGTCAGTGGTGCCCGGCCACTTTAATTTCTTGTAATTTTTTGAGATGTAATAATAAATGGCACTTGCCATATGGACATTCAATTTGATAAATTTAATTGATTTGTTTAATTTGATTGTGCATTAGAACTCCTGCTTTTCTAGTCTTTTTATTTGCATGCCGTATTTGGTTTGACCTGGAATTCGAATTTAGGCTCTTAGGGGTCTGTCAAAAAATTCTTCTACTTCAATTAAATAAAATTTTTAAGATAAGATAGAAACTCTAAACGGTCCTAAGAAGTAAGCTCGGACTCGCCGAGGGTTTTTCATGCATACATATTGTACTTTCTCAACCTTGTTAGGCATCTCCCCGCCTGCGGGTTCTGGCAGGCCACCTGACCTATGAGGGTGCCGATCTGTCAAGGGGATGTTATGCAATCTCTAGGATAAAACCTATTTTCTAAGCCAAAAATTTTTAAACTGCTACATACAAATTTTGCATTCAATCGAGTCAATTAGCATGCATCGCATTAGTAACAAATTTAAAGGAGTCTAATATTTAATTGCATCTATTTAGACATCGAATACCCGACATAAGTTAAAGGGGTCAATTAAGGATCTGCTCTAGATGTCGACCCCCATTCCTCTAAAATTTTCTAATTAACGTCCCTATCACTCAACATTAAAAGACCGGACTCATATTTTAAAATCGTTTAGGTGGTTTAGCTGGCTCCCCAATCCAGGCCGGGGTAAGACCAGATTCGCATTGCACTAGCTAGGTTCGGGGCACTAACTTTTAGTGCCCAATTTAGACTTAGGTTCTGAGGCTGGCTCGGGCCATAAGACCTCAACTTCCGGGAATTGAATCCCAAATTTCTAATAAAATTGACCACTCAAACTAAAAATTTATTTCAATCAAATACAAGCCTAACAATTAGGATAGACTGAGGTGTTTTCTGAAGTAATTCAGAATCTCAAAGCACCTCCTACTTCTCCTCATTTGACTTCAGAAATAAGTGCTCAACATTGAACCAATCCCATTTGAAAATTCCTACCATTTTTCCCTCCTTTGATATCGATCTTTGAAAATCTAAAATAAAATTTCTACCGCTATTTTAATCGAGAGTTTTCGTAGGGAATTTTGATTTTCTACGATGTAATTAACTACGAGGGCTTGCGCTCGTAGGAGATTTAGAAACCCAGATCTTATTTTCAAAACCTATAATCTTTCAAAATCTCTAATTAATTTTCTTTGGAAAAATCAAACCCGACGATCATTATCGTCATTTTCGAACGATCCATAATAATTGATATCTTCTTTCTTCAGAGAGATATATCAATTATTATCGTGGTTTCGATTATGAAATTAATGATCTTTTATCCGAATTAGAATAGTCAAACAATTGATTAGATTCTATTTTGATCCTCCGGGGTCAAATGTGATTCTCCCCTTGAGTTTGACTACGATAATCCGGATAAAATTAGAATTCTAAAATTTGAACCCATTAGAGAACGATATGATCATCTTTTGAGGTGATATATTGTTTATAATGACGTGTTCAATTTCAAAATTCAAAATTAAATATTCCCAGAGAAAATTAATATATTTTCAAAACTATATATATCTAAATATATTTTTTTTAATCAAAACAAAAATGGCGACTCCGCTGGGGACCTATCTCACTCTCCATCTTTAAAAGCGATATTAATTTTATTGAATCGGTAGTCTTAACTACCTTTCCCTCTATTGGTCCCTCTTTCATTTCTCTCTTGAAAGAGTGTGGCCAATTCAATTAAGAGTTGTCAAATGAGAGGTGAGTGTAGGGAATTTCCCTCTAGATCGGGCTTGAACATTTTGCCTCCAACATGGTTGGTAGAGCGAAAGAGTTAAGCCTATCTCCCTCTAGACATTTCTATAAATGTTAGAAACTTGCGTGCTCGAATTGTTAGTAGCATGCTAAGTTATATAACTTATAGAAATTCTCCTTAATTTTAAATCTAAAATCTCCAATCTTTTGATAGAGTTAATTCTTTCCAACATCTAAATAATCGCTACATGATATCGTTGTATATTGAGTTGTAATTGTTTCAATTCAATATATATACGATTAATCGTAGAATTCAATTTTAAAGATTTCATTAAAAATTCAATTATATCGATCGAATTAAGCTATGACATTTCGTTCTTAATCCATTAATTAGAATGAAAGAGTTAAGTAAATTCAAAATAAATCTCCCCTAAATAATGTGGACCTTTTGTTGAACGAAAGTTCAACACCTTGAGTCCCAAAATAAGGGGAGATGCTGCCGAAATTTTGAATTTTTAGACATCTCTTTAAAAGATCATTTCAAATTGATTGATTGTTGTTATATACATTCTTACGACGATCGTTGTAAGAAGCATATACGACATATCCTTGAATTTTCTCGGCAAGTTTTTGCCTTCAATAATTTCAATTTTTAATTGCATTTGAGAACCTTGTGGTATTATCTCCTTATGATTGTAGACCTTTCTGTTGAATAAAAATTCAACACCTTGAGTCTCAAAATAAGGGGAAATGCTGCCGGATTTTTGAATTTTCTAAAAAACAAATCTAATTGACTAACGTTGTTATATGTTCTCATATACAACGAACCCTTAAATTCTATCCGGTAAAAGTTTGTCTTTAACATTTTACCCTTTGATTAATCATTAGGGTTGAAAGAAATGAAGCTTTCTTAGTAGCTTTCCCTATATTTATTTGAGAACCTTTCTGTTGAATGAAAATTCAACACCTTGAGTTCCAAAAATAAGGTGAAATGCTGCCGGATTTTCGAATTTTCAAATCTTCATCCTTCAAATTCAATTCAATCCTCATTGTTACATGTAGCACCATAACACTTTCCAATGGTAAAACATGTGCAAGGTAAACTCAATCATTTTCAAATTCAAATATCTTCTCCAAATTCATTCAAATCAAATTCAAATCAGTATTGTTATATGTTTCTACAATATTTGTTTGTAGTTACACATATACAATAAAGATTCACATATTCTTTAAATCAAAGTTAACTTCTACATCTTATTATCGTATACCGAATTATAGTTCTTATGATTCGATATACATGATAAGATATAGACTTCTTTTCAAAATTTAATTCAAAATTCTGATTCAAACTTCTCTTTTCTAAATCTCAGACAATCAAATTATCTGCAATGGCCGGCAAACTTCTGTTCTCAATGGACCGTGACTTGATGGTTGAGGAGTTGGTCTATGAAAACTCAATTCAGTTTGGAATAGGGTTCAAGTCCCTTAGGTTGGTTATGGATGGAAATACCTTAGTGGACCTTGCTGTAGAGGGAGAAAAAAGCCCCTGTAGTTCAATTAGCCATAGGAGCTGGGAGTGATGCCCCTCCTAATTTGTGGTCAGCACTAGTTCATGCTTCCGCACCTAAGGGTTCCTTTGAAAAAGAAAAGGAAGCAGAACCACCTGTTGAAAGTAAAATTGTGTTTGAGAAGGGATCCTCCAGCACTGAAACCCTTTATGGCAGTAAAAACGCCAGGAAGAATTACCTGAGGAGGGTAAGAAAGAAGATCACCAAGACTAAGAAAGTGGCTGAGCTGAAAGCCCTAACTAAGGTTGAACTTGAGGCTGCTGAGGAGCTGCCAATCCCTGTCTCTTCTCCACTCCTTAAAGGGAGTCGTTTTCACCCTCTTGCAGCTGCTGCAGGGGAGGAGAGAGTCAGTCGGATAGCTAGCACTCCGCCTAGCCCTGTCGACTATTCTGTGAAGAAAACCCCCGAAAGAGAAGCAAGTTCTGAAAACCAGGATGATTAGAAATATCATCCACACCTGTGCCGCCCAAGTGGGGCAGACAAAGGAGCAATATGTAAAGCAATTGAAAGGGGTAATCTCTCATAAGCTTGAGAAGGAAGTATTAAAAGAAGAGAAGTCTGAAGCCAAGAACTTGACTCCTCAACCAGTGAGGAAGAACAAGAAATTTGTCAAACAACCTGTATCTTCAGTCTTGGTAGATGGATACCACTGGGTGCCTCGCCTCCCTTCTGCAAAAAACGGAGGAGATAGTATTAACCGGGTCTGGATCGAGTCGCTCTTTTAAGGGTAGACCACCGACCCCTTCTTTAAAACTATCGAAGCTGGCCCCAGTAGCAGCAAAACCTGAAGAAGTCTTTAAAGAGCCAAAGCCAGTTGATGTTAAGGGTAAGAGGCCCATGTCACCAGTAGAGTCATATGCAAGGAAGAAGTTCAGCAAATGCATTGGGATACAATTTAGAGAACCTCAGATACAAATACCAGTTGAACTCCCTAGACTCCCAGTGCAGGGATGTGAGGACTCTATTCGCGTTGATGTTGGAGCCCCCGCTGTCCAAGCACCTCCATCACCAATTAAGATAGATGTCCCTCACCCAACTGAGGAGGTCACCCTCGCGACTACCGACCCGGGACAGTCGGAGGGGAGGAGATAGTTCCAGATCCCGATGAGGAGATGTTAGACCAGTTAGTTAGTGAGCAGATTACTGAGGAGGATGCTAAGATCAATGATATTTTTGACAAGTTGGATGTAAAAGAATATGACCAGGTCATGGATTACGATGGATATCTGCCACTTTATGCTGAAGCAATAGATGGGAGACCGGTTGAGGAAGTGGTTCAAGAAATCAGAGATATCCTTAAGAAGAAGGCCGTTGATGAATTCAATCCGGATGAAGATGATCTGTTAGTTGATGAAGAGCCAGTAGCAGATGTTCACATGGTTGAAACTCGTGCGTCAGCTAAAGATGCTGAGCCCTCTAAGCACCATTCTGGAAAGGAGGAAGAGTCAGCAGCAGTCGACTCGGATTCAGATAGTTCTGTCAGATTGAAAGAGAAGGATGAGTATATTAAAAATCTTGAAAGAAAAGTTGAAGAGATGATGATTAGAGTTGAACAGATGCAGAGTCAGCTTTTGCAATCACAGCAATCGAGACCCGAGCAGTTGCAGCCCACAGTACACACCATGGGCGAGCACAGCAGGAAAGCCGATTCAAATCCCAAGCTTCCAGAAGTTACTTCTCCAGTGTCTCCACCAGAAAAGGATATCCGTCAGATGATTGAAACCCAGGTAAGGGAGGCCTTAGCCCATTCACAAGGAACTGTATCTATTCCAAAGGGTAGACCCTATCCCGAGGAATATGATTTGGTTCCTTACCCAAAGGGTTTTGTGCCACCTTCTTTTAAAGTCTTTAGCGGCTTAGAAAACCCAAGACAGCATCTGGCCCATTTCCGAGCAAGCTGTTGCAATGCAGGAGGGTCGGATGCTCTACTCTTTCGCCAGTTTGTGAGTAGTTTGTCCGGTATTGCTTTTGAGTGGTACGCAGATCTGCCAAATGGTTCAGTAAAAACTTTCACAGAGCTCGAGGGTCTCTTTTTAAAGAGATTCTCAGGAGCTCAACAACGTGTAACCGTTGGTGATCTCGTCATCGAAAAACAAAAGCCGGGCGAGTCTTTAGTCGACTACATCTTGAGGTGGCGAAACCTCTCGATGAAATGTGAACCCCAACTACAAGAGCAACATGCAGTGGAAATTCTTCTAAAGAATATCCATGGGCCTATTGCTTTTCTGTTAAAGGGGTTTACAATCAAAACCTTCGAGAAGCTTCTTAACAAATCTAGTAATCTACAAGAAGAGGCTTCCAAAATGCCATTCTTGAAGGATTCTACTGAAGATAAGAAGATTAGTAAACCGTTGAAATCCTTTGAAAAGAGGGCAGCAACGGTTTCAGCAGTCGACAAGGGGAAGAAGCCGGTTAACGTTCAATCAAGTAATTCTACTGTTCAGCAGACTCAAAAACCTCAACCGTTTCAGGTAACTTCTCAACCTATCAGAGAATATCACCGGCCTACTTTTGAAGAGCGATTGGCCCGTCCGTATCCATTCAAAAGGGAGTCAGTGAAGAAAATTTTAAGAGCCTTCTAAAGAAGTCAGATTTTCGATTGCCGGAGGCCAAGAAGCCGGAAGAGGCAAATAAAAAGGATGATCCAACCTTTTGCCCCTACCATCGCATGTTAGGCCACACAATCGAAGACTGTATAGTCTTTAAGGACTGGCTCGAGAGAAACTTTCGTCAAGGCAATATTATAATTCCAAAGGAGTACTTGGTCAATCCGGATCAAGGATCTGTCAAATCCATCTCAGGTAATAATTCTAATCTTTCTTTGTCCATTGAAGATGGTTGGGATATAGCACTATCCCGGGCATTTAAAAAGTCGATTAACCAATCTTTCCGTCTTTCTCAATAGTTACCGACGAGAGCCCGGGGCCCGATCTTGGAGGTTGAGCTGGAGGCATCGCAGGAGGATGTTGGGACGATTTCCTCTCCAGTAGTCGTAGGAACTACTGTATTAAAGAAAAATGAAAAGAGTGAACTTCTTGTAGAGAGGAAATTTGTTGATGAGAGATGTGTACAAGTGGTGGATGGTGGCTCAAAACCACTAGCCCCACTAAAGTTATCTGACTTTTACTTTGCCCCATCAAAGGCAAAGGGTCAAAAATTGAATAAAAAGAAACATCCTTCTGCAAATATCTTGATGATTAGTGTTGAAAATGAGATTTTAAATGACTCTTCTGTTGAAAGTAATTCTGAACTAGCTGAGGATAATCAAGAAGTTCAAAAACTCAGCCCCCCGATTTTGACCCTTCAAGGAGAAGATAAATTTGATGTCTTATCAGATGGTGATACCCCTGAAATTAATTTTCAAGGGAGTCCTGTCGTGATAGATTTTTCAGATTCAGATTCTCATTCAGAAAATGACAATCAACCGCCTAAGGAGAGCGTAGACCTCCCCGTAGTTTGTCCTTCCGATGAAATCGTGCAAGTGCAACTACGCGGTGGCAAGGTTTTACCCCCTAGGCTTCCCCCTCAGGAAAAGGGAAAACAAGTTGTGTCCGCTGATCCGATTCAAGTCCCTGCTCAACAATCAAACTCTCCTATAAATCCACCGGGTCCCGATGTTAATGTTCCAAGTGTCGATTACAACGTCTTAGCTCACCTTAGGAAGTTACCTGCTAAGTTGAGCATCTACGATGCCCTTGTCCTTTCAAAAGAGATGAGGGAGACTCTAATTAAAGCACTTCTCGACCCTGAGATTTGCTTAGCTCAACTCGCTTCAACTTCCGAGGAAGAAGCTTTGTACTTCAAAGAAATCCTAGGAGTTACCTTCTCTGATGAAGATCTACTCCTTGGAACTGCCGATCACAATCGCCCACTTTACATTTCAGTAAATGTGGGAAAGTTTAAACTATCAAGAGTTCTTGTTGATCCGGGTGCATCGGTCAACGTGATGAACATAAAGACTCTCGCATACCTTCGAGTTGATACTAGCAAGCTCTCAACCGACAAGTTGGTGCTTCGTGGGTTCAATGAAAAAGGCGAGAAGGCTTTAGGTTCGATCACACTTCTTCTAGAGATAGGAGAATTAAAAACTGAAGCGAAATTTCATATAATTGATTCGGCTACGTCCTTTAATGCGCTCCTAGGTAGGCCTTGGATCCATGAGTATAGGATGGTTCCTTCCACCCTACATCAATGCATCAAGTACCAACGAGATGGCATTGAGTTTGAAATCAAGGGTGATTTACAACCATTTTCTATTCACGAGATTGGGATCTACGAGGATGCTGCATACTAAGTTCCTAAAGGGTCCACTACCAAATCTAAGGTAGAGATCAACATTAAGGAGGAAAAAGTAGAAAATCAAAGTTCAAAAGCAATTCAAAAGTTGAGAGAAGAAAAAGTCAAGAATCAAAAAAGAGACGATTCTAGTAGCGAAGATGACGTCGAGCGCGTGGTCTTTAGGCCTCCAATCAACCTACCTCAAAGAGGTGGAAGGATGGCCCAAAGAGCACGCGGCCGAGGTCGCCCTTCCATTGAAAAGAGAAATCCTCCAATGTACATCGAACTTGAAACAAGTTCTGATGAAGAATCAAAAAGGAGGGATAACAGAATTGCTTTTGACCACAAAAAATCCAATTTTCCTCCTAAGTTTGATCTCACTTTAGATTCAGATAGCGACCAAGAGGGTAACAAATCTAAACCTCAAAGTGATGAGCCTGAATTGAGTATGTATGAAAAGCTTAATAGGGTAGTCAAATCCTTAGCCTTAACCCCACTGTCAACTGACAGAGTCTCAGGGTTAGTAACTAAGGACTCCCCTAATTTAGACGGAGAAGTAAGGAAAGTCCAGAGGTTCTTCCCTGGCACTTCCTCTTCAAGGAATGAGGGTGATGTAATCCTTGAAGAGGCAGATTTCAATGAATTAATGGAATTACCTTTCGGCTACTTTCCTCTTGGTGTTAAAACTCTTATCTCTAAAGGTTTTGTTCCGAGTAAATGGACTAAGGGTCAAGCGCGATACCACCAAAGTATTTGGAATTCCAAATTCAATAAAAATTGGACGAGTGGTATCGGCTTTGGTACCGTTAGTTCGTTTGACGATGATGAATATTGCTTGATGATAACCATCCATCTTGAATCTGAAAGTGTCCCTACTGAAGTCGTCGATTCGCTCGACAGACTTTGTTTAGAGACCTCAGATGATTCAGATGAAGTTCAAATTCGGGATGCACCCCCTGAATTTGAAGAAGAAATTAAATCGACAGTTGATGAACTTAAAGAAATCAACCTTGGAACGGAAGAAGACCCTCGACCTACTTTCATAAGTTCTTTGTTGAGTGAGGATGAGTCTAGGGATCTAATTCAACTTCTATCCGAGTTTAATGACTGTTTCGCTTGGACATACGACGAAATGCCGGGCTTGTCCGCCGATATAGCAGTTCATAAACTTGGAATCCGGCATGATGCCATTCCTGTCAAACAAGCTCCGCGACGCATGCGTCTGGAGATTGAACAACAAGTCATTTCTGAAGTTAAGAAATTGGCCGAAGCCGGATTTATCCGGGAGGAGCAATATCCTTCTTGGGTAGCCAGCGTTGTGCCTGTTCGAAAGAAAAATGGTCAAATCCGGGTCTGTGTTGACTATAGAGACCTGAATAAGGCATGTCCTAAGGATGAATTTCCTTTGCCAATTCCAGAACTAATGGTGGACATCGCCTCCTCGCATGTTGTTTTCTCCTTTATGGATGGCTCATCTGGTTATAACCAAATCAAGATGGCCCCAGAAGATGAGAGAAACACTGCATTCAGAAGTCCTATAGGGATCTTTTGTTATAAAGTGATGCCATTTGGCCTTAAAAATGCCGGTGCAACCTACCAGCGGGCTATGACTCGAATCTTTGACGATTTAATCCACAATCAAGTCGAATGCTACATCGACGATTTAGTTGTCAAAAGTAAAGTTAAAGAGGCTCATCTTTATGACTTAAGAATCGTCTTTGAGCGGTTGCGCCGCTACGACCTTAAGATGAATCCTTTGAAGTGCGCCTTCGGTGTCACGTCAGGGAAATTTCTAGGTTTCGTAGTAAGACACCGTGGAATTGAAATTGATCCAGCCAAAATCGAAGCTATCTTAAATATGCCGCCTCCTAGGAGCCTTACTCAACTAAGGTCTCTTCAAGGTAGACTGGCGTATATAAGAAGATTCATTTCCAATCTTTCCGGAAGATGTCAACCATTCTCGGTCCTCGCTAAAAAGGACGCCAAATTTATTTGGGACGAGAAATGTCAATCTGCTTTTAAAAATATCAAACAATACCTGACAAATCCACCTGTCTTGGCAGCCCCTATTCCGGGAAGACCTTTAATACTTTACACTGCGGCCCTTGACGAGTCTCTTGGGGCCCTCCTTGCTCAAGTCAATGACGAAGGGAAAGAGAACGCTCTCTACTACCTAAGTCGGAGACTTCTACCAACGGAAATTGGGTATCCAACGATTGAGAAACATTGTCTTGCCTTAGTCTTTGCAGCTCAAAAACTAAGACATTACATGCTTTCTCATCAAATCAACTTAATTTCCAGTTTCAACCCCTTGCAATACCTTATGACCAGGCCTACGTTGTCAGGACGTTTGGCTCGTTGGTCTATGATATTGCTTCAATTTGAAATTACTTTCATTCCCCTGCGTGCTGTGAAAGGGCAGGCCGTCGCCGACTTCCTTGCGGCACATCCGTTGCCGGCAGAATCTCCTCTAAACGATGATTTACCTGATGAGCAAATCATGAGTTTTGAGGAAGCCACTACTCAAACCTGGGAAATGTATTTTGATGGTGCTGCGTCCTCCCAACGGGGCAAAGCACCCGGATCTACTATTCCCGGGAAAGCCGGAGTCGGTCTGGTATTCATAACACCGGATAAGGGAATGATGTACTTTTCCTACCACTTATCAGAACCGTGTACGAATAATGAAGCTGAATACGAAGCTCTGATAACTGGTCTGGAACTTACAATTTTGATGGAGATTAAAGAGATTAAAATTTTTGGTGATTCCCAACTGGTGATCAACCAGATTGCAGGAACCTATAAAGTTTTGAATCCTAAACTCCTGAAATACCATCAGTACACATGTCACTTGCTCGAGCAAATTCCGATTGTAACTATGTATAGGATTCCCCGTGGAAGCAATTCTTCGGCGGATGCCCTCGCAAAGCTTGCAAAGGAATTTGCCTGTCCAGAAGAAGACTCCATTCCTATAGAGGTGCAGGGTCGTCAAGTTCTGTCTCCTGTAGATTTGGAATACATCAACAAACAAATTTTCCAAGTCCTTTCTACCTCTTCAGCAGTCGATGAAGAAGCAGATTGGAGACAGCCGATAATTGAATACCTTCAAGAAGGCAAGCTCCCTCATGAGAGATCACTTGCCCATCAAATCAAGAAACGTGCCCTATCCTACGCACTAGTCAATAATACATTGTACCGACGGTCGTTTGGTCAGATGTGGCTCCGTTGTTTAGACAAATGTGAGGCCCTGAAGATCGTTAACGAAGTCCATGCTGGACTGTGCGGTGCTCATCAATCGGGTCCAAAGATGAAAATGAAGATCAAAAGACTTGGATACTACTGGCCTACGATGATTGACGATTGCATGAAAATTGCAAAGTGTTGTCATCAGTGCCAAGTACATGGTGTGGTTTTACATCAGCCGCCTAATGTGTTGCACCCCACGATAGCCTCGTGGCCCTTCGAAAGTTGGGGCACGGATATCATTGGGCCAATTGACCCTCCTTCTTCAAAGGGTCATCGCTTCATTTTAGCAGCGACTGATTACTTTTCAAAGTGGGCGGAAGCAGTCCCACTAAGAAATGTAACATCATACCATGTAATGAAATTTTTCCGTGACCATATCGTATATAGATTTGGCGTTCCGCGCAGAATCATATCCGATAATGGGTCTGCTTTCAAGTCTACAAAGATCAACAATTTTGCAAATCGCCATGGTATTGATTGGAGATACTCAACAATCTATTACCCAAGGGCTAATGGATTGGCTGAGGCCTTCAATAAAACTTTGGTTCAAATCATCAAAAAGACCCTCGATGATAATAAACGTCAGTGGGATGAGAGGTTGGTGGAAGCTTTGTGGGCCTACAGGACCACTTATCGAACCCCGACCCAATCCACGCCGTTTGCACTAGTGTATGGATCTGAGGCCGTACTCCCTCTCGAAGTTCAAATCCCTTCGCTCAGAATTGCAATTCAGAATCAGATTACAACTCAACAGAATGCACAACTCCGTTTGGAAGAACTCGAAAGCCTTGAAGGATGTCGTCTTCAAGCTCAACAAAATCTAGAGTTGTATAAAGCCCGAATGATTCAAGCTCACGATAAGCTAGTGCGACCTAGAACCTTCCAAGTAGGCGACTTGGTCTTGGTTCTTCGGAGGCCTATCTTAGCGCACCGAAAACTCGGTGGAAAGTTTGAACCAACTTGGGAAGGACCCTTCGTAGTGGAAACAGTCTACGAAGGAGGCTCGTATCAGCTAGTGGATTGTAAAGGAAATCACCCGATGCTTCCTGTAAACGGGCGTTTCTTGAAGAAATACTATGCTTGATGTAGCTCGATTTTTTCAATAAATAAAATCTTCAAGTTTCAATCAATTTTGTCCAATTCTCTTCAAATCTTTTTTAAAGTTTAATACATTGCGTCTCTTTTCTTAAGACTAAGAAGAGATTCTTCAGATCTTCTTGTCTTAAGTTCAAGCCTTTTAATGATGGAGTATGCCTTTTGTGGCATCATCCTAATATTCAAATCTCAATCTTGATCTTATATAGAGCAAGTTTCCTCTATATACGATCATTCAAACCTGATCATCTGTGTAAAGCAAGTTTCCTTTGCACATGATCGATCCACATCCGATCATTCGTAGAGCAAGTTTCCTCTACCCATGATCATTTTAATCTTGATCTTATATAGAGCAAGTTTCCTCTATATACGATCATTCAAACCTGATCATCTGTGTAAAGCAAGTTTCCTTTGCACATGATCGATCCATATCCGATCATTCGTAGAGCAAGTTTCCTCTACCCATGATCATTTTAATCTTGATCTTATATAGAGCAAGTTTCCTCTATATACGATCATTCAAACCTGATCATCTGTGTAAAGCAAGTTTCCTTTGCACATGATCGATCCATATCCGATCATTCGTAGAGCAAGTTTCCTCTACCCATGATCATTTTAATCTTGATCTTATATAGAGCAAGTTTCCTCTATATACGATCATTCAAACCTGATCATCTGTGTAAAGCAAGTTTCCTTTGCACATGATCAATCCTGACCCGATCATCCGTAGAGCAAGTTTCCTCTACCCATGATCATTCTAGATCTGATTTTATATAGAGCAAGTTTCCTCTATATAAGATCATTTCAAATTTGATTAGTTGTGTAGAGCAAGTTTCCTCTACATCCGATCATCCAGACCCGATCCTCTATGTGGAACAAGTTTCTTACACATATGATCATCCAGACGTGGTTCTTTGTGTAGAGCAAGTTTCCTCTCCACAAGACCATTCTTTAGTGATGGGGTACGCCCATCGTGGCACCATCCTAAACTTCAAATCTAGATCCGATCTTTCGTGGAAGCAATGCTTCCTTCCCACGAGACCATTCTAGTTTTCTTTTCCTTAAGGATAGATGTGAGTCATCATGCTTTCTCTCCTTAGGATTAGATTCGCTAGTGGTGGAGCACGCCCTATGTGGCACCATCCTAGTTTTAAATTTCAGACTAGATCTTTCGTATAGAGCAAGTTTCCTCTCCACGAGATCATTCTTTAGTGATGGAGTACGCCCTCAGTGGCACCATCCTAAATTCAAACTCCAGATCCGATCTTTTGTGGGAAGCAATGCTTCCTTCCCACAAGATCATCCAGTTTTCTCTTCCTTAAGGATAGATGTGAGTCATCGTGCTTTCTCTCCTTAGAATTAGATCTACTAGTGGTAGAGTACGCCCCTCGTGGCACTACCTTAGTATCAAATTCAAATTCAATCCTCTGTAGTTAAAAATTCTTCCTTTCTATATGATCATTCTTTCCTTCTCTTCCTTAGGGTTTAGGTACTCTTTTCCCTTAGGATCAGATCTGCTTGTGGTAGAGTACGCCCTTAGTGGCACTACCCTAGTATCAAATTCAAGATCCAATTCTCTAGGGTTAGGTCTTCCCTTTCCTTAGAACCAATTCAAAACTCAATCCTCTAGGGTTAGGTCTTCCCTTCGCTTAGAATCTATTCCAAATTCAAACTCAGAGGTTAGGCCACCCTTTCCTTTAGATTCAAAACTCAAATCTGATCCTCTATATTTAGGAATTATCTCTTCCTATAGGATCACCTAGGCTTTCTTTTCCTTTAGGGATAGAACCTTTTCTTCCTTTAGGATTCGATTCGCTAGTGGTAGAGTACGCCCTCTGTGGCACTACCCTAGTATCAATTCAAACCTCGATCCCCCAAGGATAGACTTTTTCTTTCCCTTAGGATCAAAACTCCAGACTTGACCTTTTTCGGTCAAAACGCCAATATGTGCAATAGAATTTCATTCTATTACACATATTGGGGGTCCATTTGTTGACCTCATTTTTGTATGAGGTCACTAAGGACCCATCCAGACTCCAGATCAATCTAAAACCTAGGATTCTCCTAGAATACAGACCTTAGGATCTACTCTAGATCCTAGGACTTCTAGACTCCAGAATATAGGATTTTCTTAGACTCTAGGATTTCTTAGATCCTACAACCCTTCTAAAGTCTAGTCCTTAGAATTCTTCTAGATTCTATGACAGAGTTAGATTCAAATCAATTCAAACTCCTGATCAACCTTGACTTCAAATCAACCTAGATTTCAAACCAAATGAACTCCGAATTGAATGCAATCACCTCCAGTGAGTTTCAAATGTCATTTCAAATCTGTCGGACCCATGCCCAACCCTTGGGTCAACCTGGTTGACCAAGTCAACAGGTTTGACCCAAAAGGCCCTTTAAGGGTCCAAATAGGTGTTTTGAACCAAATGACCTCCCTAGATCCTGAGACAACATCCAATAGACCCCAATTTTCATTTTAAACCTGTCCAGCCCAGATCCACACTTTGGGCCAACCTGGTTGACCCAGTCAACCCAATTGCCCCTTAAGGTTTTGAATGGGTCATTTCAACCCATTTAACTTTTCCAAATCATTCAATTCCTCAAAACCACTTTAATTCATGTTTCAAACTTAACCGAATTTGTTTGGAGTCTAACCATGGTCAATTTGACCAAGTCAACCCATTTTGGCTTGATCAAGCCCATAGAAAACTCTTCATATCCATTCAAGCCTCAACCCATGGCTTTGTATTCCCTCCAAACAACTTCAAGCAGCTGGAATGGACATATGGCTGCCACCTCAGCAGCCAAAGTAACCAGTTGACCAGTCAACATATGGTCAAAAGACCATTAAATATTCAAAGAATTAATCCCATAGCTCTTAAGTTCCAATCCTTAGCCCCAAACCCAGCAACCAGCATTCAATACACTCTAACCCTTGCCACCTCATCAGTCCATGTGGCAGTGGACCAGTCAAACAGTCAAATCATGGGTTAAGAGGGGTCAAATTTGGTCAAAACCCCTCTTAAACCTAATTTGTTTTAATCCAAACTACTCCAGTAGTTTTGAACCACTCTAGAAGCTTCCTAGGGTTTATTCCAGCCCTTTGATCTTGATCTAGCAGCCCCTATTACTCCATGTGTCCAAATAAAGGACAAAAAGCCCTTTCCATGTAGGATGTCCTTGATCCGTCCTTGGCTTCTGCTCCCACCAACTCCTAGTGACACATGGCAGCATCTGGAGGTCCAGCCATTTAATCCTAGCCATTGATTCAACCTGGAGACGTTTGAATAGGGGTAAAACGTCCTAGAGAGCTTCATTCTAACCCTAATACTCTCTCACCACTTCCAGCCTCTCAAGTCCAGCTCCCTGTTCCATAGAGCTCCCCAGACATCTCCCAACATATCCCCACTCAAATCCGGCCGGTCAAAACGGTGGCCGACGATCTTCCGGCGAGCTCAATACCAAATCCATCCAAGGCTCATTCCAGGCGATCCGTGGAGCGTCGGAGCGAGGTTTCAACTAGGAACTTAATCGTGGACAGTCTACAAGTTCAGAGAATTCAAAAACGGTTCAATCCGTCCAATAAAGCAATGTAAAACTCTAACCCTAGTTTAAGACACCTAGTCTAAATAACTTTCTATTTAATGCATCTTAGGCTATGAAATTGATTCCCCATATTTTCTGTTCATTTAAGCTATCTAGGTTTAAAGTTTCAATTAATTTCATTGGTCCGATCGGAAGAACGAGCCAAAAAACGCCTTCTAGGGTGCTTTCGGGGCTCAGTCCAGGTTCGCCGTTTCTGGACCGTTGATCGCTCGATCAACGGTCCCGATCGAGCCATTCCGCGGTCTGTTCTGACCGTGTATCCGTTTGTCATTCGTTTTTTTGTTCGGCGGCATCCAGATCCTTCGTTCAAAACCGCGGGATCCAGTTGCCGCCGTCTGATCTATTCTTCATGAGATCGGATCGTGTGATCAGATCAAGGCCGTCGATCCCGAAACGCGGAGAATCGGACGGCCGTAGTTTGACGCTGACGTGGTTAAGTAAAACCGCGTCCAGCGCCCCGCGGCCGACGCGTGGCTGACCGCAGTCGCGCCGTCGCGCCGCCTCCGCGTTTTGGCCCCGCGAACCAGAATGCGCCGCGTGTCCCGCCAGCCGCCGTTTCTGGTTTGGCCGAATCAGAGAGCTCCACGTGGCAATCCCGCCGTCAGACCTGTTTAAAAAACGATTTAAAAATCGTTTTAAAATCGTTTTTTTTAATTCATCTTATATTTTATTAATATATATATATATAAGTAATATGTTTTATTTAATAAAATTATTATAGAATTAATTAATTTTATATGTATATTTTTTTAACTGATATATACTCTAAATATTAATTTTATTTTAAATAATTTAAATAATAAATACTAAATATTTTAAAAATTTATATTTGTTTAAATATAATTAAATATTTAAATGTTAGATCTTAAATTTTAAAGTATTTTAAATTTCCAGAAATCTTAACTAATTTTTGATTAAATATAAATAAATATATATATGTATTCATATATACTTTAGTTTGAAATTAAGTTGATTTAAAATATACATATATGTTATTTTTAATTGGAATTAAATTTAAATACTTTTGAAAATTCAAATTAAATGATTAATAGTGATTTATAATTTCATAAATATTTAAAGCCTAATTTAATTTTATTTATAACTTATTTTAATTTAAAATTATTTTCAAATTTTAAAACTCAATTTATTTTGATTTACTTGAATTATTTTAAAATCCAAAATATTTAATTAATATTTAATTAATATTATATTAAATATTTTGAAAATTAAAATTTATTTTCATAATAACTTTGAAAATCAGTGGGTCTCTCAACCCCTCAAAATTTCTCTTAATAATATTTTCAATTATTTTAATTAAAAATATATATATTTACTTATATATGCATTTATATATTTTAAAATTTACTTTAAAATTATATATATTTTTAAATCCTTAAATATTTGAGAGATCCCTTGGGATTTTAAACATGGATTGAATGATCGAATAAGAAATGTTTGGGGAATATTGATTAATCAATGAATAATTATTTTGTTAATTATTTATTGATTAATCTCTTACTTAATTAAGCTTTAAGTTAATTTGCATGTGTAGGATGTGCACATACCACTTAGTTTTAGGTTCTCCTAGACTTAGGAATTGATTGTTCTTATGTGTGATACATATATGTTAAGTTAAGGGTTAGAGAAAACTTGATTTAAGCCTATTAAATTTAGCGACACCGTTAAGGACAATAATTAAGGACTTTGGTTAGACAACTTAGAAAATGCATTGTGGTTAGGATACACCTCATTTGAACTTGAAACTTGAACATTTCAAACATAGTGACGTTCTCAGCCTTATGGAAAATTTTCACTGAATTTGGAAACCATTAAGACACTTAATTAATTTTCTTAAGCTCAAGCCTTAACTAAGCAATTAAACATTCCAGAAAATGTAATAACTCAATTTAAACCCAAAAATTATGACCAACCCCTCTAACTGATCATAATTGAACCCTTAATCATTTAAAATTGAAACCAACTTATTTTGACAGCAACATAAGCCTTAATTGAATTTTAAGTAAAATTGAATATTTTATTAATATAATTAATTAATAATTATTAAAAATTCCAAAAATTTCCCAAACACTTGGGAATCTCTCCTTAGGTCATTTCTGACCTTTGGAGCTGATTTCAAGGAGTGGGGATCCTATTTGGAGTAAAATCACAAAATAGCCCTCTAATTAAGTAAATTCAAAAAATTCATTAAATTACCCAAACTTCAAACCTTCGTAACTAAATCCAGAAAAATCCGATTTCAACGTACTTACCTTCTATCTGATCGTAGTAAGGTCTAGTATTTTAATAAAATACAAACTCTCCAGAATTTGAGCTTAATCAAAAAGTCATTTTTTTTAACCCCTTAATTAAATCATTAAAATATTCCAAAATTCATAAAAACTTGAAATTCGTTTTAAAACTCCAGAATTCATTAATTAACTTCTAAAATCAGTAATCAACCAATTTTGGATAAAATTCATTAACTTTTGAATCTTAATCAATTTAAGCTACTTAATTATACCGGGTACCACTGGGTAACCCAGGCCTACGAGGCTGTTTACTCAGCCCCAAGGAAGGTGAAATAAACTTCACGGCCTCGGTGTGAAACAAAGGTGGTTTCCAACAAATAATTAAATAATTGATTTTAAAAGATTTAAAATATTAATATTTAAATTCTAATTAAAAAAAAAATCCCTTAAGCCTTACAACCAATCGAACTTGAAATAACTCTAACTAATAATCCTATTTAGGACACATCAAAACCACACGACCTACCTCACACACTTTAGATGTTTTGCCAGGATCACTAATTCTAGTTCTAGGCTAGGCCGGTGTTTTACTTTCTGCAGTTGTGTGCCGTATTTTTCGAGCTTTTACTGCATGCTGTTTGCTAGTATAGAATCGTTGTGTTTGCTTACTTACTTACTGCACTCTGTGATTGATTGTGCGTTAGACTTACCCCTAGGTTAGGGACGAATTATACTTGTGCAATCTTATGCAGGTGGCCATGCTCATACAAGGAGCTGAAATTAAAGGGGGCGGTTAATAAAAAAATATATAACTCTTTGCACAGGTACCTGCCGCGCTTAAGACCCCCTTTAAATAAAAAGAGCATGGCCAAGTGTGGCTAAAAAAAATGCATTTCAATTTTCTATATTATAACTGCTTGGGATTGAGTATATAACTGTTGATTATTAGGATAACCCTGCAGGATCGAGTCTAGATTTTTTTTTTAATTGAGATGTAAATTTGATTGTATAAAGGTTGTAATTGTTTAAAATGATTTGAATTTGGGATATTCGATCCAATTTGAATTCCAAAGAGGTGAAGACATCCCTAAAGGGGAGAGTCTTCTTCCATTTGGAAGTCAAATTAGGATCTCTTTCAAATATCCAAAGAGGAAAGATAACACCCCAATTAAAGGGGAGTTTCTTTTCATTTGGGTATCCGGAACCGACGAATCAAGATGTTCGTGAGAAGACGAAGAAATGGACAACGAGAAGAATCCCAAATTTCAAATTCATTTAATTTAGGATTAGAAATCCGGGTTGTAGTCAGTGGTGCCCGGCCACTTTAATTTCTTGTAATTTTTTGAGATGTAATAATAAATGGCACTTGCCATATGGACATTCAATTTGATAAATTTAATTGATTTGTTTAATTTGATTGTGCATTAGAACTCCTGCTTTTCTAGTCTTTTTATTTGCATGCCGTATTTGGTTTGACCTGGAATTCGAATTTAGGCTCTTAGGGGTCTGTCAAAAATTCTTCTACTTCAATTAAATAAAATTTTTAAGATAAGATAGAAACTCTAAACGGTCCTAAGAAGTAAGCTCGGACTCGCCGAGGGTTTTTCATGCATACATATTGTACTTTCTCAACCTTGTTAGGCATCTCCCCGCCTGCGGGTTCTGGCAGGCCACCTGACCTATGAGGGTGCCGATCTGTCAAGGGGATGTTATGCAATCTCTAGGATAAAACCTATTTTCTAAGCCAAAAATTTTTAAACTGCTACATACAAATTTTGCATTCAATCGAGTCAATTAGCATGCATCGCATTAGTAACAAATTTAAAGGGAGTCTAATATTTAATTGCATCTATTTAGACATCGAATACCCGACATAAGTTAAAGGGGTCAATTAAGGATCTGCTCTAGATGTCGACCCCATTCCTCTAAAATTTTCTAATTAACGTCCCTATCACTCAACATTAAAAGACCGGACTCATATTTTAAAATCGTTTAGGTGGTTTAGCTGGCTCCCCAATCCAGGCCGGGGTAAGACCAGATTCGCATTGCACTAGCTAGGTTCGGGGCACTAACTTTTAGTGCCCAATTTAGACTTAGGTTCTGAGGCTGGCTCGGGCCATAAGACCTCAACTTCCGGGAATTGAATCCCAAATTTCTAATAAAATTGACCACTCAAACTAAAAATTTATTTCAATCAAATACAAGCCTAACAATTAGGATAGACTGAGGTGTTTTCTGAAGTAATTCAGAATCTCAAAGCACCTCCTACTTCTCCTCATTTGACTTCAGAAATAAGTGCTCAACATTGAACCAATCCCATTTGAAAATTCCTACCATTTTTCCTCCTTTGATATCGATCTTTGAAAATCTAAAATAAAAATTCTACCGCTATTTTAATCGAGAGTTTTCGTAGGGAATTTTGATTTTCTACGATGTAATTAACTACGAGGGCTTGCGCTCGTAGGAGATTTAGAAACCCAGATCTTATTTTCAAAACCTATAATCTTTCAAAATCTCTAATTAATTTTCTTTGGAAAAATCAAACCCGACGATCATTATCGTCATTTTCGAACGATCCATAATAATTGATATCTTCTTTCTTCAGAGAGATATATCAATTATTATCGTGGTTTCGATTATGAAATTAATGATCTTTTATCCGAATTAGAATAGTCAAACAATTGATTAGATTCTATTTTGATCCTCCGGGGTCAAATGTGATTCTCCCCTTGAGTTTGACTACGATAATCCGGATAAAATTAGAATTCTAAAATTTGAACCCATTAGAGAACGATATGATCATCTTTTGAGGCGATATATTGTTTATAATGACGTGTTCAATTTCAAAATTCAAAATTAAATATTCCCAGAGAAAATTAATATATTTTCAAAACTATATATATCTAAATATATATTTTTTAATCAAAACAATGAAAATTTTATTCTTTCAATATGTCCTTCTCACTAGTGAATTCGTTTTCTTTAGCCTTCCCCCAAAAATGCAAATCTTTTAAAGCTTTTTTGCATTTTTTATTCAGGATTTCCATCTCTGCCATGAAATTTTCTCTTCCAAACTTTATCTATAATATAAGCCGATCCTCTATAGGATAGCCATACATCCTCAAATTTGATAAAACCTTTACTTCTAAAATTTGAATAAAAAATTTTCAAAATAATAGGACAATGGTCTGAAGCAATTCTGGCTAGATGTCTCAGCTGAGCCACTTGATAGCCAAGGTGTTAAGTAAACACCTATCCATTCTCTCCAAGATCCGGCCACTCCCACTTTTGTTATTGCACCAAGTGAATCTTGGTCCCACAACCTCTACATCATGCAAATCATTCTCATTCTTGAAGTCCACCATCTCTATTGGACCTTGAGAGAACACAAATTTTCTTCTTCCTCTTTTCTCATCTTGAGAGATTATGCAATTGAAGTCTCCCCCTACCACCAAAGGTAACTTCAAATTTGCAACATCCCGAATACAGCCCCACAGACTTCTCCTTTTCACCACCTCTTTGCTTCCATATACTGCAACAACCATCCACATCCCTTTATTGGGTACATTAAGGTTCCCAATCACACATTGATCCGACTCCTTGATTACAGTAAAAGAAGCTAAATCTGATCTCCAAAATAACAACATACCCTCGGATAAGCCATCTGAAGGAACCAAAAAAAGGTCCCAATCCTTGCCCAAGATTTTTCCCAATTCTACTTTGTTGAAATTGTTGTTTTTTGTTTCCACTAGACCCACAAATAGAACTCCATGGTCTCAAACAAACTCCTTGAGATAGAGAGAAGCCTCCTTCTTCTTGGCTCCTCTACAATTCCAAAAGGCTATGAAATTCATAATTTAAATCTAGGGGATGAGGCCCCTCCCTTCTTTTTATTGCCCACCCCATCCATGTTTTTTCCCCTAGAAGCATTTTTGATTGGGCAAGAAACTTTAGTTCTTTTGCTAACTTAAATTTGTTAGACTCCCCCACAAATATAACATTTGTAGCTTTAACTCCTCCAATTGAATCTCTGTTTTGATTCACTTCACGGCAAGTATCCATTCCTTTCACATTTCCAACCGATTTGATGTTGCTTACCAAAGTATTTCTCCTGTTTTCAAAATTACCAGCTTCCAACATATCTTCATCAACCATAGTCAAAACATCAAACTGATTGGATGGATTTGAGAAACAATTTGAATCAGGTTTGGCCTCACCTAATTTGTCACCAGAACAAATAGCAATATTCCCCGAATGTTCTTCCTGATCCATAAATTCAATGTTCGGTTCTAACTCTTCATTCATAACTCTTTCAGGTATATATTCTCCTTCTTCAATTTGATCAATTTCAATGCCAGTATTACATGGAATCTTCGGGATCTGGACTATGTTCCTGCTGTCTTCACCCAGCCTATTCCGAACTTCTTGTGTGGTAATCATTGGAGCATTATTTTTCTTCAAAAATTTAATTGTGTTTGGCTTAATAGCTTTTGGCTTAACCACCTTTTGGATCTGATTATATATTCTACTCTTTCTGTTATTGACTAGGATCCACGGCCCAAATGATGGCTCAATGAAGTCCTCCTTCTTTTCAATTATAATAATTCTTCTACCAGCTTCTGCCGCATTTACCACAACATTTGGATTTTTTTTCCTTTAAGAGCACATTCATTCTCCATATGTCCTATCTTTCCACATACGAAACAAAAGTTTGTAATCTTCTCATATTCCACATTTTGTAAAAATCTCCCAGCCATGCTGTCCAACCAAACACCAACCGGAAGTGGTTGATTAAGCCTAATTCTTACACTAACTCTTGCAAATTCCCTCCCCAATTGAAACATGTTACCGTCCAACATTAATGGTTTCCCAATTCTAGAAACAATGCAAGCCACATTCTTCTCATCCCAGCACTGCAAGGGTAAGTGGGGGAATCTAATCCAAATTGGAGAAGAAAAACCCTTCATTGAAGCAGTAGTAAAGTCTGGTGTCCATCTCTCCATTCCTACAACATGTCCGTTGACAAACCAAGGGCCTCCTGAATGAACAGCTTCCACCATGTCTCCCGAGGAGAAAGAGCATAAGAACCACCCTCTACCCAAGGTAGTAAAGTGGAATTGCCCAAATTGACTCCATTTCTCCCTAATCTCCCAAGCCACCGTGTGGGAAGATAATTCTTTTCCAAAAACTTTAATAACTAGTGAATTCAATAGTTTATTTGAATTCAACACCTCCATTTCTTCAATCATCTTAGTAGCCTTCCCATCCTCAGATAGAATAACATCATCTTCTTTAAATTTCAATTTTATAGAAGGTTTTTTGCACCATGGGTTCGCATTACTCATGCCTGCGAAGTTCTTAGGCATTTCATCAGGCAATTTATCTCCATCCAAGCCATTCCCTCTAACAGATGCAGATTAAATATTTTTATCAACCGAATTTAAAGAATCCACATTTATCACACTGCGACATAGTCCAGGGATTGCATTTGGGTTCCCGAATCGATTGACAAAGATTTTCAATCCAGAAGTTGAAGTCGTGTTATCAGAGGGAATAACCAAAGATTTCAAATTCTTAGGAGTAACCACATCCTCTGTTACAACTAAAGCTTTGCCTTTGCCTTCAACGTGATTGATAACCTTAGGAGAACAGTTAAAAACATCTCTTATAACCAGTGGACCTTGATTAAGAAAATTTTAAGGCGAATTCAACAATCTTGCAAAAGATTCCTATGCAATAGAAAAATATAGGGAGATGAAAAAAATTAGTTTCAAAATTCAATTTAAAATATGATGAAGATTTTGAATCAAAAGTAAAATAACATATTTAAGAAGAGAGAAAGAGAAACAAATTCATGAGTTCCATTCCTCTGACTGTTTTTAGAGAAATCAACCACAACTTTAAAAAAAAATACAGGAGGTAGATTTTTCATTTTTTTAAAAAGTGATCGTGTGTGTTGATCAGAGAGAAACCCAAAAAAAAATTAACAAAAAAAAAAGAAAGAAAAAAGATAAAAAAAAGAAAATGACAAAACAAAAGATCAAATAAAACATGAAAAAAAATACAAACAAAGGTTTAAGCACCATCTTGCTCCTCGTCCGATGCTTTAGAGACCAGGTTTGCCCAAGAAATTTTTTGCTTTTCATTATTTGACCAGTTTATAATTTGCTTTGCTTTAGCTTTTTCTTTTGTAGGAATATTTCTCAAATTAGGGCACTGATTTTTCATATGTCCAGGCTTCCTACATCCAAAGCAAACAACGTCAGAAGAAATCTTGACATTCTTATCATTTTTACCTTTATTTCACTTTTGTTGATGCTTATGCTTTGGCGAGCTTTTTAATTTACTTTACCAGTTATTGCTTTCATCACCAACTAAGCTACCTCTTTCCGCATCTTCAACTTTTAGCACTATCATTTTACATACATCAAAAAGCCTTTGACCCAAACTTTGCTCGTAGGCAATGAGTGAGCCAATCAAAATATCAATAGAATATTTATTCAAATTTTTTGATTCACAAATAGCAACAACTTTAGCATCAAATTTATCTAATAGACAATGAAGAATTTTTTTAACTTTTTTAAATTTTTAAAATTCTTTACCTGAAGCATGCAATGATGTCACAATATAAATAAACCTAGTATACATGTCTAAGATCGTTTCATAAGGTTTCATGGAAAATATTTCATAATCATGCATTAACACATTCAACTTGGATTGCTTGATTTCACTAGAGCCTTCGTATATGGTGTGTAGTTTATCCTAAATTTCCTTACCAGTAGTGCACGTGGATACTAATATAAAATCTTCAGAATTTAAAGCACATAAAAAGAAATTTAAAGATTTTGCATTCAATTAAGCATCGATTCGTTCATCTATATTCCATTTACTAAAAGGAATGTCAGTTTTAATTCCATCTAAAATACGTGACGGTAATGAATAACCAGTTAAAATCATATGGCACATGCAAAAATAAATTTATTGCAAAAAAATAGACATGCAAATTTTCCAAAAATTAAATGTAATACTTTCAAACAAAGGTGGTATGGTGATTGAATAACCTTCTGCAATATTATGATTTGAAAAATTAGCCATGGATCAAAATTCAAAAGCTTTTAAAACTAGATTTTATGAATAATGCTCTGATACCACTTGAAAGTTCGTTAGGGATATTAGTCCCTATGAACAGGCCCAAAGCTAATTAAGAGAGAGAGGTGAATTGGAAAAGAAGAATATCTTTCAATAAAAACACAAATCAAGACCAATATCACCATAAAGAAAACTAAATGCGGAAATTAAATGCGGAAGTAATAAAGGAAAGAACACACCAGATTTATAATGGTTCAGTCAAACCTTGACCTACGTCCACTCCTTGGAGGCACCTTCCAAGTATTGCACTAAAATAAGTGTTTATCCTTTATCCCCCACAGCTAGGCAGAGAAGCCCTTACAAAATCACTTCCACCTTCCCCGGTGCGGCAGAGCCGCCGGGTCCTTTGACACCAAAGAGATCTTCTTCTTTGGTGAACTTTCCTCAAGATAAGCCTTGAATATGAATGTATTAAGGTGCAAGCTTGTTGGAGCAACCATGTGGAATCCCCCTCCACTCTCCCTTGAGTTCCCCCTCACAGGATTTTCACCCTCTCTCAGACTTCACCCGTTCCTCTCTCCCTTAAAAGCTCTCTCTTCAAGTTTCCCCCAAAAGAATGAAGCTACAATGGATTCCAAAGACACTTACCAAGTGTCATATCATAGCTTAAATAGAAGATCTCAAAATGAGCTCATTAATGCAAGTTGCTGACTTTATCGTCCAGGACGATACTAATATCGTCGTGTACGATTAGTGAAAAATAAGCCCAATCTGCCAGGACGATTTGAGGCGATCAGAAGAAATTTGTTCATATCGTCCAGGATGATAATATATCATCCTGGATGATCAGTATAAATCATGGAATATCGTCTTGAACATTGCCCTGAAAAAGAGCTGTCCGATGTCCAATCGTCCAGCGTATCGTCCCTGATGATCCTGGATCATCCTGGACAATATTTTATAGTCCTGGACGATCCCTTGGATGATGTCCAAAAATAAGTAATTCCTAAATAGATATGGCGACAGATTATTTCTATTTTGATTCTATCATCCTGACCGATACAAAATCATCCAAGACGATGTTTTTTTGTATAATAACGGTTGCTTTAATGAGGATGCCCTAATTAAGGCTTTTGCTTTTGAACCGATCATCCAAGACGATATAAAATTGTCCTGAATGATGTTACTGAAAACAATAAACTCTAAGGAATAGTCAGAAATCTTCCAAGTTACAAAGCATCAGGAGACACACTAAATACAATAGACTCAAAGAAGGAAAAAAAGTACAAACTCACTCAGACCTAGTCTACCCAAGCTTGAGCTTGTTCCAAGTTGCAGTCTGATCGTGTGGACCTGAAATATAAGAAGATAAGGTAGTCATAGAGAAATAAAAGTGTTGATATCATCAAAATCATCATCCATGAAAATAGACCCGCAACAAGAATTTTTAAACCTGGAGGTTGCAAAAACATCCTCTTGAATTATCCCATTTAAAAAGGCACTTTAACATATATTTGATATAATTTAAATCCTCTAAAATAGACAAAGACTAACAAAACCCTAATTGCTTCAAGTCTAGCTACAGGGGCAAAAGTTTCCTCAAAATTAATCCCTTCAATTTGATTATACCCATTAGCTACAAATCTAGACTTATTTCTTATGACTACTCCTGAGTCATTCATTTTATTCTTGAATACCCACTTAGTTCCAATTACACTTTGATTCTTTGGCCTTGTAGTTAATTCCCAAACTTCATTTCTTATAAATTAATTTAATTCTTTTTTGCATAGCCTATATCTAAACTTCATCTGAAAGTGTTTGATCAATATTTGTGGATTCTATCATTGAAATAAAGGCTGAATGATTGACTTCTTTATTCAGTCCATGCCTAGTCCTAACACCCCCACTAGGTTCTCTTATAATCAATTCCTTTAGGTGGGTTTTAGAGAATCTCAAATCTTTATAGCACTGGGTTTTCTACTTCCAAATTTTCTTCCAAATTAACTTTCTCAATCTTTTGGGAGTTAATCTCTATCTCATCCTCTTCAACAATTGGCTCTTCTAAACTTCCATATTCATCAAATACAATATGTGTGGTCTCCTCAATTACTAAAGTTCTTTTATTGAATACTCTATAAGATTTTCCAACACTTGAATATCCAATAAAAATTCCTTCATTTGATTTTGGATCGAACTTTTCTAAGGTAGATTTTCTATTATTATGAATGAACACCTTACTTCCAAAGACATGCAAATGTGACAAATTAGGTGTTTTCCCCTTTAGTAACTCATACAATATTTTATTTATGTTTAATCTCACATTCACTCTATTCAGAATATAACATGCAGTGCTAATCGACTCAGCCCAAAAATATTTAGGTAGTGAATATTCTGCCAACATGGCTCGGGTAGCTTCTATTAATGTTCTGTTTTTCCTTTTGACTACCCCATTCTACTGAGGGGTTCTAGGTGTAAAAAATTTGTGATCAATTCATTTCTCCTTACAAAAATCCCCAAAATTTTCATTCTCAAATTCTCCTTCATGATCATTTTGAATAGTCATAATCTCACATCCTAATTTTCTTTAAATTTAAGTTGAAAAGTTTCTAAATTCCTCAAATGATTTACTCTTATGCAATAAACATCTAACCCATGTGAATCTTGAGAAATCATCCACAATCACAAATGTGTATACATTCCCTCCTGGACTTACAGTTCCAACTGGTCCAAAAAGATCCATATATAAAATCTCAAATGGTTTACTAGTTCTAAGATCCTTATTGGACTGAAAAGAGGACTTCACCTATTTTCCTAATTGACATGCATCACAAAGGTGGTCCTTAGTAAAGTCCAATTTTGGTATACCTCTCACTAGGTTCTTTTGGGTAATCCTTCTAAGGTTTTTTATACTAGAGTGATAAAGTCTCCTAGGCCAAAGCTATGTCTCATTAGAAATAGTTTTTTAACAAAAAGCAGTATGAGTTTTAATGCAATTCAAGTCGAGCATATGCACATTGTTTACCCTTATACCATTCAAAACATCATTACCATTCAAGCTTAATATACAGCTTGTAAGAAAAAATTTTACGCATTAACCTTTATCACATAGCTGACTAATACTCAAAAGATTATGCTTCAAGCCTTCTACCAACAAAATTTTTTTTTATAAAAAGGTTTTTAAGATTTCCAATCATACCTGGCCCTACCACCTTCCTTGTAGTGTTATCTCCAAGTGTAACCTTGCCTCCACTCCTGGCTTCCAGCGATATGAATTGTGCAGTATCTCCAGTCATATGCTTTGAACAACCATTATCCAGGTACCATATGCTCTCACGAGGCCTTGAGTGAGAGCGATCCTCTTCTTGATCTGACTGATCAAGATTATCATCCATTAAATATAGATTAGTGACTTCCTCTTCCTATTCAGTCTTTGACGAGTCTGAAGCTGAGTCCGCCCAAAACGCTCTTTGGAATTTCTTCTTACCCTTCTTCACAATAGGTTTCTCCTCTACCTTCTCATTGTTAGGAGTGGCTTTGAGTTTTGGGCAATCTAACATAATATGTCCAGGTTTACTGCACTCGTAACAAATAACATCATTTGAAATCTTGATATTTTTATTAAATTTACCTCGATTCCATTACTGGCGTCTCTTCTACTTCATCTTTAGAAAGCTTCTAAACTATCTAGTCATCATTGTGATGTCATCTTCATCCTCAGGTTATGAGAGATCACTCTCTGACTCCTCCACTTTCAGTGCTATGTTCTTCTCCCTTCGTGGTTCACCTGCATCAATTTTTCTTTGAGTCACCCATTGCTCGTAAGCAATTAGTGATCCAAGAAGATTATCAATAGAGTAAAAGTTCAAATCTTTAGATACTGTAATCGTAGTTATTTTAGCATCATAAGCAATAGGTAAGAAATGGATTTTTTTATTAACCATTTCTGCATTCGTTAGTTCCCTACCTAATACATGTAAAGAGGTAACTATTTGTGTGAATCTTGTGTACATGTCAGAAATGGATTCATTGGGTTTCATTCAAAATAGTTCATAGTCATGCAACAAGATATTAAGTCTGGATTGTTTAACTTCATTAGTCCCCTCATAAGTTATATAAAGTGTAATCCCATATATCCTTTCCACTCTCTCAAGTGGAAACCCGCATGTAATCTTCAGATTTAAGAGCACAAAAAAAAAACTATTCAAGCATTTGGCATTAAGTTGTGCTAAGTCACGTTCTTCTACTGTCTAGTCCGCAAAAGGTGTTTCAACTCTAACTCCGTCAACTAATCTACTTAGTTTTGTATACCCTTCCTGAACTAATATCCACATATGGTAATCAAGTGACTGTAAAAATGTAGACATGCATGTTTTCCAAAAATCAAAAGGAATATTGTCGAACAAAGGAGGTCTAATTATAGAGTAACCGTGAGGTGTGTTTCGGTTTCCAAATGTAGCCATGGTCATTAATAAAAAAGTAGTATAAACTTATAATTTTGAAACAAAGCTCTGATACCACTTGTTAAAACATTGTTAAATATGAATTAGGTTGTTATACCTAAGCTTATGTCCCAGCGGCTAACCAAGAGGGGGGGGGGGAGAATTGGTCATTTAAACATTTTACCACCCTTTTATAATTTTAAACCGATAAAAACCTTATGATAAATTTTAAAAAATATTTTTCAACGACAAATCACATAGAAACAGTAACGTGAAAAAGTCAGCAGAAAAATAAAAAGACACAAGATTTATAGTGGTTCGATCAAACACGACCTACATCCACTCCCTGAAGTCTCCCACTTCAGGTATTGCACTATTACCACTTAGTGTCTCTCCTTTTTCCCCCATAACAAGGCGGAGAAGCCTTTACAAAAACTCTCTTCCACCACTACCCGGTGCGGCAGAGAACCGTCATCCTTTTACACCCTCCAAGTATAGGCAGAGTACCTCTCGCTATTCACACTCTCCAAGTGTAGGCAGAGAACCTTCCCGCTATTTACACTCTCCAAGTGTAGGTAGAGAACCTTTCTTCCTTTCACACTTCTCAAAGTGTAGGCTGAGAACCCTCCTATTGTTCACACTCCTCGAGTGTCGGCAGGGAACAGGATCTCCTTGACAAGTTCTTCTCACGAGAAATCTGGAAGGACAAGAAAAAAGAGTGAAGTAATCACAATTCACAAACAAAGATCCTTACCTTTGAGTACTAAGTGAACACTTCACGCTCTAGTAGTAAGAAATCTCATTCAAACACTCTCTCACACTCTCTCCTTAAATCTCTCTTCAGTTTACACGAAGACCAGTGGACAAAAAGATTACAAGATAATTTTAAGTGGACCTTTTATATGAAAGACACGAAAAACTGTTAAAAAAAATGCAATTTTTCAAATCTGTACGTACTTGATCGTCCCGAAGATTGTAATTCGTACGTATGAATACTGTAAAAACTATTGCATAAGAACTCAATATGTATTAATATGAAATTACTTCATACCCGATCATCATCCTGTATGAACATAGTTCATTCGATACGAATAGCTATTTTCAAACTTCGTTGAAAGATATCTGCATGACAATCCACAAGGTTAAGGAACAGAGGACATCATCCTAGGATGAATGGGTAGAATCATCTGGACAAATTGTTAATTTCAGAAATCAGAGAACATCATCTAGGGACGAATGAGAAATTTTTTCTGGATGAACAGTTCAAGGTGAGAAATCAGGGGACATCGTCTAGGGATGAATGGGACATTTCATCTGGACAAATAGTTTAAGGTTAGAAATCAGAGGACATCATCTAGGGATGAATGGGACATTTCATCTGGATGAATAGTGTAAAGTGAGAAAATAGAGGACATTATCTAGGGACGAATGGGACATTTCATTTTGATGAACAGTTCAAAGTGAGAAATCAGACGACATCGTCTAGGGATTAATGGGTAAATTCATTCGGACGATCAGGACTTAGAAAATTTTTCTTCACTTTCTGTTCGTTCTATTGCTCTCCGAGGGGTATAACTGGCCTGATCGTCTCGTACAAACATGGTTCATCCTGTATGATCAGTATGAGAAACTTTGTCTTTTAAATATCTCCCCCAGTGTGTGTGTGCTAAGTTACTCAATTACAATCACACTTTCTCTGACTCAAAATGAACAAAATACACTCCAAATTACAAAACAATATAGTCAGATCTTTATTTAAAGTCTTCACTAATCTGGAGTTTGATTTCCCTAAAATGTTAGTACACACAAGAGCCAAAAAACAATTCTTCCAAAACATGTTAGGAGAAATTAAGTAATCAAAACAATAATATTTGGAATCATCAAAATAATAAGTTGTAAGAATATAAAATATGAAAAAGCTAAGTAGCAACTCTCTTAACATAGAGAAAATCAATCAAGTTCAAAATTCAAATTCAACATCAAATCAAAGCAATTCAACTCACTTTCTTATATATAGGAAATCAAGCATACTCAAATGGATGGAAAACTTATCTTCTCCATGGATAGGAACTTGAACATAAAAGAAATAATCTGTGGTAATTTGATTTAATTTGGAGTGGAGTTTCAAAACTTGAAATTATTAATTAATGGAGAAGAAATCATTAATCTATCCATTGAAACAAAAAATGTTTTCCCTTTGGTGGAAGTTACTTTAGGGTTAGGAGCTGACTCCCCCATCTCCAAAGTGGAGGCTGCTGTCGCACCTTTGCCGACTATACTCTCTACTACTTTTAATAAGAACTAGAGGTCAGTAATAACGGATTAGCCACCTTCTCAGTTTGAGATTAGGTATGGTTCTAGCACTCTTTTTCTCGAAAAGTATTGGAAAAAAAAACTACCTTCACAGAGCTAGAAAGAGGAATTTTAAGGTGAGAAATGTCAACGAGTCTTAAGCCTTAAAGTAGTTAAATTTGAGGCCTCCCAGCGCTTCTATGGGTTGATTTGATTATTGAATTAAAATTTGTATCAAATTTGAGTTGATCTTTAGAAATGAAAATTCTTTCAATTTTCTAGCAGTTTTGTATCTTCAAAGGCATCTCCCGCATGCTTTGAATCTATTCAAATATTTTCTTAGTCAAGTTGATATTCTCATCAAAAGATTGGGTCTTCTTTGATGATTATTCTTTATTGTATAAGAGAATGAGTTTTCTTTTCTAAAACTTGAGATATAGTTACAGCATTAAAAAAAAGTGCAATCATTTTGAGATTTTAAAGAAAGTGAAGCCTCTTCTCAAAATCAATTGAAATCAAAAGATGTGTAAAGTGAGCCAAAAATCACGAAATGCACAAAATGCATCACAAATCAAACGATGAACAATGTGCACCACAAATAATAAGAAAGAGGCTCCCTTCTTTTAAATCCTTAAATCTCAAGAAAATTATTCAATCTTAATTGCTTAATTTTAAAAAATCTTGAATCCAAATTCTTCATCATGCATGAATTGTCTTTTAGATAGAAATTTCTTATGCAGAAGAATTGAAAGATTAAATTTATTTATCCAACTTAAACTCCTTTGAAATAAATTTTTATTGAAAATTCATATAAGGGAGAACCCCAATTTAGTTTCTATAAAATTTTGTCTAGGTCAACAAAACATAACTCCTTGAACCTTTTTAGGATACTTGAAGTTAATCCACTTCTCACTCTAGTTGTAAGTTTGTTCCAACATGTCATCCCGATAGGGTCCAAATGGCTAGAGGAAATTTTCAAATAAAACGAAAGAATATTCTACTCCTGATAAAAATTTAAATCTCATCCTTGAGGAATGTTTGTGAGTCCTTACACATAGACATAATTTCCTTCAAGGACTTCTCTAGCAAAATCACACACTATGCTAGGTCCAAGGTCAATCCTACTAGAGGAGTGGTTTGTTTTGTTGGAAATTGCCATTCAAAATAAAATCACAGCTAAGGATAGTGCTTAACTTCAATTGGAGGAGCTTGAGGCCTTGCTAAGCATCATCTCCAATGCTCAAGGAAATTCAAAATCACACAAAGCTTGAATGGTTCAAGCTCGTGATAAGATAGTGCAACTTAGAACCTTTAAAGTAGGAGACTTATCTTAGGCACTTCATATGCCTATCTTAGCTTACCAAGAAATTGGTGTGAGAGTTTTAACAAATATAAGAGTGAACTCTCATCATAGAGATAATCTTTGAGAAAATTTTAAATATTAATTGATCAACCCTAAAGGATGCCACATGATATTTTCAAACATTAGAGCACCTCTTTAGGATGTACAATGTCATATGAGCATTTAATTTAACATCAATAAAACACTCTTAAAATTAAAAAAAAAATGAATTCAAAATTCTCCAAATTCAAATTTAATATCTTCCAAATTCAGATCTCTATCTGAAATCTAAAATTCAATCAATCTTAAACAAAATCAAATTCATTCAAATTCAAAAATCAAAATACATATTGAATTCAAAACCAAAATAAAAATTCTCTAGTCTTTTAAGGATATGTGTGAGTCTCCATGCTTCCTTTCTTTAGGATTAGATCTGCTAGTGGTTGAGCAAGCCCGGTGTGGCACCATCGTCGCATCCAAAATCAAATTCGGGTTAGATAAATAGTTTTTGCCAAAATCCTTAGAGGTTTAGGTGGACAATCTCCTTGGCTTGTCCCCCTAGTTAGATGTGATTCATCATGCTTTCTAGTTAGGTTAGTCATTGAAAACCAAAAACTAATTTGATCTTTTCATAGTAGGTGTGAGTCCCTGTGCTTCTTACATCATAGAATCTCGACTGATTAGTGGTGTATTTAAGCCTGTTGGGCCCCATCCTAGTTAGTCATATGCTTTTTCCTTAAGGATAGGTGTGAGTCCCAATGCTTCCTTTCTTTTATATTAAAATTAATCAAGGTTAGATAGTTTTTGACAAAATCCTTAGAGTTTTAGATAGACTATCTCCTTGGCTAGCCTTCCTTGTTAGATGTGAGTCCCCGTGCTTTCAAGCTAGGTTAGTTAGTGAAAACCCAAAAAAATATTTAATTTTTTAAGAGTAGGTGTGAGTCCCTATACTTCCTACCTCATAGGATCTTGACTTACAAGTGGTGGATGTAAGCCTATAGGGCCCCATCCTAATTAGTCATCTTTTTTTCCTTAAGGATAGGTATGAGTCCCCATGCTTCCTTTCCTTATGATTAGAATTAATTCAGGTTAGGTAGTTTTTGCTAAAATCCATACAAGTTTAGGTAGACTATCTCATTGGCTAGTTCCTCTGGTTAGATATGAGTCCCCATGCTTTTTAACTAGGTTAGTCATTGAAAACCCAAAATAAATATGATCTTTTAGGAGTAGGTGTGAGTTTTCATACTTCCTATCTTGATAGACTTGTGGTGGATTTAAGCCTGTTGGGCCCCATCCTCGTTAGTCATCCTCTTTTCCTTAAGAACATGTGTGAGTCCTCGTGCTTCATTTCCATAGTATTAGAATTAATTCAGGTTAGATAGGTTTTTCTAATATCCTTGCAAGTCTAGATAGACTATCTCCTTGGCTAGTTACCCTGGTTTGATGTAAGTCCTTATGCTTTCTAACTAGGTTATTTAAAACATAAAATAAATTTGATCTTTTAGGAGTAGGTGTGAGTCCCCGTGCTTCCTACCACCTAGGATCATGACTGACTAGTGATGGATTTAAGCCTGTTGGCCCCCATCATAGTTAGTCATCCTCTTTTCCTTAAGGATAGGTGTGAGTTCCCATGCTTCCTTTCCTTAGAATTAGAATTAAATCAGGTTAATTAGTTTTTACCAAAATCCTTAGATGTTTAGATAGACTATCTCCTTGGCTAGTTCCCCTAGTTAGATGTGAGTCCCCATGCTTTCTAGCTAGGTTATTCATTGAAACCAAAAAGAAATTTTGACTTTTATGAGTAGGCGTGAGTACTTGTGCTTCCTACCTCCTAGGATCTTAACTAACTAGTGGTGGTTTTAAGCCTGCTAGGCCCCATCATAGTTCACTAACTTTCTAGTCTTTTAAGGATAGGTGTAGTCCTCATGCATCCATTCCTTAAGATTTGGCCCACTAGTAATGGAGCACGCCCTCTATGGCACCATCCTAATTTCAAAATCTAGATTTGATCTTCTATATTGAGTAAGTTTATTCATATGTTCATCCACTTGTGATTGAGCATGCCCTCTATGGCGCCATCATAATTTCCAAATTAATGGCCGATCTTCTATGGGAAGCAATGCTTCCTTCCGACAAGATCAACTAGTTTTCTTCTCCTTAAGGATAGATGCGAGCCATCATGCTTTCTGGCCTTATGATTAGATCTACTAGTGATGGAGCATGCCCTTTGTGGCACCATTCTAGTTTCAAATTCTAGATTTGATCTTTCATGTAGATCAAGTTTCCTCTCCATAAGATCATCCACTAGTGATGGAGAACGCCTTTTATGGCACAATACTAGTTTTTAAATTATAGGTCCAATATTCTGTGGGAAGCAATGCTTCCTTCCCACAAGATCTTCAAGTTTTTTTTCTCCTTAAGGACAGATGTGAGTCATCATGATTTTTAGCCTTAGGATTAGATCTACTAGTGATAGAGCACACCCTCTGTGGCACCACCTTAGTTTTCAATTTATAGTTCCTATCTTTCGTGGGAAGCAATGCTTCCTTCCCATAAGATCTTTCAATTTTCTTCTCCTTAAGCATAGTTCTATGTCATCCTGCTTTTTAGCCTTAGGATTAGATCTACTAGTGACAAAACATGCCCTCTGTGTTACTTTCCTAATTTCTTTATATGGGAACATGTTCCCAATTCAAGAACAAATCCACTAGTGATGGAACATGCCCTATATGACACCATCCTAGTTTTATATTCCAAATTTGATATTTAATGTATAAAAGTTTCCTCTCCACAAGATCATCCTTTAGTGATGGAGCATACCCTCTGTGGTACCATCCAAAATTAAAAATCTAGATTCAATCTTCTGTGGGAAGCAATGATTCCTTCCCATAAGATCTACTAGTTTTATATTCCTTAAGGTTAGATGTGAGTCATCGTGCTTTCGTTTCTTAAGATTAGATCCACTAGTGATGGAGCACACACTCTATGGCACCATTCTAGTTTCAATTTTAACTTCAAATTCTTGCATTCACTTTTATTTTCCTTAAGGAAAGGTACTTCCTTCCCTTAGGATTAGATCTATTAGAGGTAGAGTACACCCCTAGTGGCATTGCCCTAGTATCAAATTCAATTTTGATCCTCTATATTAAGGATTTCTTCCCTCTTAGATGACCATTCAATCTTCTTCTCCTTAAGGTTAGGTTCTTTCCTTCCTTAGGATTAGATCTACTAGTGGTAGAGTACACCCTTGGTGGAACTACCTTAGTATTGAAGTCAAATTCTATAATTTGTAGTTAGGAGTTTTTCCTTCTTATACGATCATTTAAACTTCTTCTCATTAAGGTTAGGATCTTTCCTTCCTTAGGATTAAATCTACTAGTGGTAGAGTACGCCCCTCGTGGCACTACCCTAGTATTAATTCAAATTTGATCCTCTATAATTAGGAGTTCTTCCTTCCTATACGATCATTAAATCTTCTCTTCCTTAGGGTTCAGGTATTCCCTTCCCTTAGGATTAGATATACTAGTGGTAGAGTACACCCCTCGTGGCACTCCCCTAGTTTCAATTCTAATTCATAATCAATCTCCTTTCTTTTGGGTTAGATATCTCTTTCCCTTAGGATCAGACATATTAGTGGTAGAGTACACCCTTCTTGGCACTACCCTATTATTTATTCAAACTCAGTCCTCTAGGGTTAGGTCTTCCCTTCCCTTAGAATCAAATTCCAAACCCGGTACTCTATAGATATTAGTTCTTCCTTCCTATATGATTATTTAATCTTATTTTCTTAAAGGTTAGGTCCTTCCCTACCTTAGGATTAGATCCACTAATGATAGAGAACTCCCTTAATGGCACTATCCTAGTTTAAATTTCAATTTCAAATCCTTTTTTTTTTTTTTGGTTAAACCCCACAAAGGGGCCTATGCATTCATAAGTAAAAATGATTACAAAGTCCTTAAAAGAGACCATCAGCTCACTAATGCTCTTACGAGTAACAAAACAAAGCAAAAGAAAACCTACGAGCTGACACTCTCTGCTAATCAAAAGAATAAGACACCCTAGTAACATTCTAAAGTTGCTATAGATAAGCATCCAAAAAAGAAAGATAAAAATAAGGAAATAAAGCCCAATCTTTCTAAAGAAAACTTAAAGTCTACCAAAAGCAACTCCACCTACAAAATAAAGCTATTGCAAAAGACAAGCTATACCACAAAAAGTTATTGGTAAACCAGTAGAAATTATATAAATTAAAGCTAGGAACAAAAGAGGAATGGAAAAATCTACACCACATTAAGCCAAACAGAGGATGAAGACTTATAGATCTCAGATTAAAATTAATACAGGAAGCCTCATTAGGAACATCCACAAGCCACTCAGTCCTACCCTCAAGATCAACCAAAAACACCTTACAAGATCCCAAACAACAAAGCATAAAGCCTTCAGAAGAACAACACAAAATGTATAAAATGTCACCAATACCCAGCCCAAAATAAAGCCCCACTCCGATCAACCAAAATCTGTTAAACTTATGCCAAGCTAAAATCCAGGGGACATCCAAACACCAGCAGACAACATCCAAACCGAAACCAGAACCAACACAACCTTAAAGCCCAACCAAACTCTCATGGATACCCCCAGCAAGCCAAGAGATAAACTTGAAGGTAGGAGAGAAACAATGGGAAAACCATAAGCTAAATAACATGTGCAATCACAGTTCAAGTCTAGATCCACCAAGACATCAGCTAAAATTGAAGTCAGAGATAGATGCCAGCAGCAATTCACTAACATCAAAATAGAATAATACCAGAACAAAAGAATAAGATCAATACAACCCAGAGAACCCCAAAGAAGGAAGAAAATCCCAAGCCAACTCAGATAGCCACCGGTCTAGACAATCATCCAAATAAACCAAACTAAATAATACACCACACACCTCTAGGAAAAAAAATGCAATATAGCAGCAAACAAGCCAACCCGAGAGGATCCATAACCGCAACCCCACAGATTAACCAACCGCCAGGAAGAATGAAACCAGTAACATAAGAAATAATAGAAACACCACTCACCAGCACATAATGCCAAGGAGCCAAAACAGCGTAATGCCACTGGAAATAAACCCAACAACAAAAAAACCACAGCAAACAAACCACTCAGCACACCACCTAGAATAAAAGCTATTTATGATCTAGCATAGGGGATACAAAGAGCATCAAGTTTAAGCATACAACGAAGAGCCACCAAAATGGTCGACCAAATTACACCAGAAAAAATAGACAAGACTACACCCCCAGTTAGCAAGCCAAGAAGCATACGCATCACCCTCCTTGCAAACATGATGAAATAAGTAATTAAAAAATAACATCATATTTTTAATTTCCCTATGTTGATAGAAAAGATTCAGGGTGCAACACATATTATCAACTGCATAAAAGAGTTGGAAATCATAATAAGAGTTCACCTCAATAAACAAGTAAGTTAAGTTAAGAGAGATACATAACTGAATAATGTAAAGAATAACTATGGTGGCAGCAGTAAAATAATCAACATTATGAACAAGGCCAACAAAAGCCATAATAAGGTTTCCATTACTATCCCTCAAACCTCCAGCACACCCCACAGAAGAGGCACTATTAGCACCATCCACATTTAACTTGAAAAAAATATTGGGGGGTTTGGGCCAGTAAATAATATTAGCCTTTAAAGCAGTATGATCACACTCCAAATTAAGACTTAAAGTAGTCCCAACAAAATAATAGTTTTTAAAATTCTTTAAAGAAAGAAGTTTAACAACCACAAGTGAGAAAACCTTCTCCTTCATCTTCTGAATAGCATTATGATGGTTCATTCGCACATTATTGAAAATATAATTACCCCTCTCCAATGAAAGAAACCATAATATGAGAGGAGAAATAAAATTACTGATGTGGTCTTTAGAATCCATAAACTAAGCATTAAGCATAAATTTAAGAGAAAGACGAGCATTAAAGCTATTTAATTGAAATAAATCATTAAAATAAACCAAAGTTTTGACAGTAACAGGACCAGAGATAGAAATATGATGCATATTCTCCATATGATAACAACATTGACACTTGGAAGCCAATATAAAACCTTTTTTTGTGACACTAGATTTCATGAGAATAAATTTATGTAAAATTCTCCAAACAAAGACAGACACAGTAGTAGGAATTGTCATAAGCCAAATATAAGAGAAATATTATCTATATTTATTTTAGATCTAAAAGTATGCTAAGCACTCTTTAAGTGAAAGACACCATCTTTGGATAAATCACATAAGACAATGTCTTTAGAAGTAGTATTGATAGGCAAGGTTAAAATTTGATGAAGAATGCAATCAAGAATAATATTAGAAAGTTTCTCATAGTCCCAAAAGTTATCATTAAAAAAATAATTAACCTTAACTGAAGAAGTTGTGGAATAATTCAAAATAGAATCAATGGAATGTTTACCTAACCACCGATCTTGCCAGAAGAAAACATTAACTTCACAAAGCCCTTAAGAAATGTAGGGCTCCACATCCCATTTAACCTTGGAAATCCTTTTCTACACTCTAAAATCACCTTGCTTAGAGAGACAAGTAGTAGGATGTTTGCCAACATAATATTTGGAGACCATAAAATTTGCCCAAAGGCTCCCTTTAGTGCAAAAATTATACCAAAGTTTAAAAGAAAAGGCCATAGCTAAATCATTCAAATTCTTAAAACCTAGACCACATTCAGCCAAAACACCACAACATTTCTCCTAAACAACCCAAGTAATTTTAAAATTAGTAGAGGTGCCTTTCCAAAAAAAAAATTATTAATAAGCTTATGAGCACTATTACAAACATCTTGAGTCGAAAAACTAGTTAAAAAACTATAAACCGATAAAGAACAACGAACACTTTTGATAATAGTAACGCTACCACCATAGCTAAGGAAATTAGAATCCCAAGATAAAAGTTTGTTATGAATAGAGGAAATAAGATAAAAAAAAAGGTTTTTCTTCTTCCTTTGAAAAGAGGAACACCAAGATATTTGATTGGAAAATGAGCATGCATAAAGCCAGTAACATCTTTAATGGTTAAAATACGATCGTTAGAAACCCTCTAAGAAGCATTAACATAACTTTTATTTTTGCTAAAGGATAAGCCACTAACAAACTCAAATTGATAAAAGAAAACTATAAGTTTATGAATTCTATTAATAGTAGTATTAGTAAAAAAAATAAAGTCATCTACAAAGCACAAATGAGATATGGGAAAATCTCCCAAAGTTCTAAAATACAGATAAGGTTTATTTTCAAAAAGATTGGTAAGACCCCTAGATAAAAATTTAGGAACAATAATAAAAAGAGTCAGGGAAATTGGATCAGCTTGCCTTAACCCATGAGAAGATTTGAAAAAACCATTATTAGAGCCATTAAAAATAATAGAGAAATAAATATCTTGAATACAATTCTTAATAAGCTTAATAAAGACTGAATTAAAGCCAAAAAACTCCAAAGTATGGTAAATAAAGTTCCAATCAATATTGTCATATGCCTTGGAAATATCAAGCTTCAAAATTAAACCCTCCCTCTCACTCTAACATCCAAGTCTTGACAAAATTCTTGAGGCAATAGAATGTTATCCATAATAGCCCTACCTTTCAGAAAACCCATCTAAGAAGGAGAAATAATTCTACGTAAAAGAGAAGTAAGTTGATTTATGTGAATTTTAGAAATCAATTTGTTAAAAAAGGAACAAAGACTGATAGGTCTAAAGTCATTCCAAGTATTAACATAGTTGTTTTTAGGAATAAGCACAATAAAAGTAGAAGTTAAAAAACTTAGGGATAGGGTTACCAGCAAAGAAATCCAAAATAGCAGCAAAAATATCATTATTAATAATATGACAAGTTTTTTGAAAAAAAAAGAGTGGTAACCCATCAGGCCCAGCCACAAAATCAGTATTCATAGTAAACGAAGTCTCTTTAATCTCCTCGAAAAAAGGAGGTTTAGACAGAGTCACATTATCTTCTTGGGATATAAGGCAAGGAATAAAAGAATGATCCATAATCTGAGCCGGATTAAAAACCTTATTGAGATGATTTTGAAAATGTTGAACAACTAGATTAGAAATCTCCACAGTATTCTCAGTAACAGAACCATCCTCTCATTAAAATTTATTAATATAATTTTTATCCCTTTTCCTCTTAACCAACACATGGAAATATTTAATATTGTTATCACCTTCAACCAAGTGTTTAGCAGCAGCTTTTTGCTTCCAAAAGACCTCTTTATGAGCTTGGAAATTAAAAAGTTCCTCTTTAGCATTCTTTAAAAGAGTGAAATTTGCATCAGAAGGATCATCTTGACAAGAAAGCTCAATAGTATTAACAGGTGTTCAACTTACAAAATATTAGAAAAGAGATTTCTAAAAACATTGTGGTTCCACCAAGTTAAAACTTGTTTTAGCCTTTTCAGCTTAAACTAAAGTCTCCTCATGCCAAAGCTAGAATTATTCAGATGTAAAGGAGTTGCCAATTATTTTGAATATCATAGAAAAAAGTCAAGAAGTAACCACATGTTTTGAAATTTGAATTGAGAAGAAACATTAAATTGTCTAAAATTTAGGCTAATAAGCAAAGGAGAATGGTAAGATAAAGTTCTACTAAGATGCTGCACATTCATGGAGTTAAGAGAATTACTCTAAGAGATATTAAAGAGCACACGATCCAACCATTTCCATAAGTGATCCCTATTCCAAGTGAAGTTATTACCAAAAAAACTAATATCAATTAAATTGCAATCCAAAATCATATTACTAAAATCCTCCATAGAGCGATAAGAAAGAGAAGAACCTACTATCGTATCAGAGGTGTTAGTGAAAGCCTTAAAATCACCATCAACAACCCACGACAAAGAAAAATACTATGAAAATTAATGAGTTCATCCCAAAGAAATATTCTAATGTAATGAGACAAAGCGGCATACACAAAAGAAGCACATCAATGAAAATTAAAAACCTTAACTTTATAATGCATCACTTGAGTAAAATCACCAATAACATCAATTTTATCCGAGTATTTCCAAAAAGCCCAAATATTTTTAGCCACGTTCGAAATAGAAAAATTAAAACACAAAAATCGGAGGTGCTTAATAACCTGCAAGAAGAAATAAGAGGCTCAAGCAACACAAGAATAGAAATATTATGAACACGACATAAATTCTTAACACGTATTCCATAAGTGGGAAAACCAATGCCCCTCACATTCCAAATAATAGAATTAAACATTAAAACACACTAATTGGAAGTATGCGAGTGAGTGGTTCTGAGAGATTACAAAGTAATATGTTATTTATTCCTCCCTCTTTTACTATGAAGTTTACTAAAACTAGTATCAATATCATCCCTAGCAAAATATTTAGCAATAATTCACATATCCTCAGTATTAGTAAAAGCCTCACTATTATAATAGAGGTTAAAGGAGTCTTACTATAATTTTGTTGGGCCCTTTGACTAGTCTGTTGAGGGCATTCTTCCTCCCAAAACATACCATCATCCTTCAAGTTATCTTTATGCCTCAAAGCATCACTATGGTCCATAGAAGCAAATTCACTTCCTCTAAAGGGATGTCATTCCTCCCACCTTCTTTATAAGGCAATTAAATAACAACATTAGCTTCAATCTAAATTTTTGATTCAATCAAGGGATTAGGGAGAGTGTGAGAAAGCATATTACCATTTGAATCTAAAACATTTTGATTAATCATGCAAGAAGGGATGGAATCAACATTAGCATCATTTTGGACATCAATATTAGGCAAATTTTGCTCCACACTATTCTCACAATCAATAGAAGAAATAGAAAACATTGTAGCAATAATATCAATAACTCCCTGATTATTATTCAAAGAAACAACATTGATAATAGTAGGAATAGGATCATCAATAGTAACAACCAACAGTTCCTTAATAATTTGAGCTGGATTAGAGGTATATCCCTCTAAAAGCACTAGATTATGATTAATAACTTCTTAAGGAATCAAATTGGCTACCTCCTCATTCATTTGTTTCAAAGAATCATTCTCTTTGTGAAGATGGGGGTGCTTCCAAAAATAACCGTTAATACCATGACTGCGTCTTGCAAAAACATAATATAGATAAATTTTCAAAAATAAACTTTTTTGGAAATAACCCTTCACCTCAAACCCAATTCATATATCATTTGGATTTTTCTTTGAAACATCCAATTCTACCCAAACCTGAGCTATATAAGGCCTCGACACAGAAGATGTGGCTTGGTCCATTTGTAAGGGTCGTCCAAAGGATTTGTAATTAAAAAAATAAAGCCTAAAATTAGGAAAATAAATCTAAATCAGAGCAATTGGAGATTCCTCCCTAACATCAAAATTCGGAGTCTATTTAAGAAAAGACATTTGACATGCTTGTATATAATAAGATCTCCTAGCAAATATGCGACTATAATCAAGATCATTAGAAATTTGGATAACAACATGTCATTGATCAAGTAAGCCAATATGAAATAATCCAAAAAGCTTTAGTTTAAGAAACAAATTTAGTTATAACATCAAGATTCGATCGCCTCAGAATAATTTTATCCACCAACGTAAAAGCATTAGGAGTAGCCAACTGGTCAACAACTAAATCCTCAAACAAAACAGACGGGCAACCCTTGAAAGACGAATGAACGAAGTTCAATTTAGGAGAAGCAGACAAAGAACCAACTACCATATTCTTGAAAGAATAAGTTTTCCCTCAAAAAGTGAAAATGATGTCAGGTTCGATGATGATGGAGTGGTTATCTCCCAACACCAAAAAATTAATAGGAAACCTCAAAACAAGCAAAGGAATAAAAATAAAATAACCAAAGCAAAGGAAATCGATCAAGAAACTAAAAGAAAATAAGCTAGGAGGGAAAAAAACAAATGCTCAGGAAGGAACCCTAAATCTCCTAGGAATTACCTTGAATGCCAGAGCGCAGAGAGACATTATGAGCAAAATGACTTCAATTTTGTTGCAAATCTATTTTCATGACTTATGTTTTGATGGTTGAAAAACACTATTGATTCTATTGGACTGTCTGTTACTTCTAACTTTTCAGTAATCAAAGATCGGACGAACAAACAAAGCCAGTTGAAGTTTACATAGGTTAGGGTTTAGTCAGTCTGTACTTTGATTTTTCTCTTATTGAGTCTATTTGTAATGTTCAAAGAGACTGATGCTAAGTAACCCTACACACACACACACTTAAGAGACTTAGAATTTCTATTTTTACTCACATCGACCAGGATGATATTTGTTTCGGCCTGGACGATTGAGTTTAAAATAGAGATTCTATTCAGGATTCTTAATTAAGGTAGCCGTCATTAATAGATCGGCCTGGACGATACGTGTATCAGCCAGGACGATAAGCTTAAAACAGAAACAAATTGCTGCCATAAATAATTAAGGTATTCTGTATTTTTGGTAATCGGCCAGGACAATCTTGGATCAGCCTGGACGATATTCACAATTATGCCTTAATTAATCAGACAAATCAAGAAAGTAATTAAGGATAATTGATACAATCATATCGTCCTGAACGATCGCAGGATCATCCAGGATGATCTATTCAAAAACCTTAGTTACTTATGGACGATAAATATCAGCCAGCACAAATTCAGGGCGATGCTCTGGACGATTTTCCTCTAATTTGAACTGATCTGCCTAGATGATCGTGAGATTGTCCTGGACGATCAAGCCAATTTTTAATCATCTAGTTTGCAGTCAGGGCGATGCTCTAGCCGATCTTCTGAGATTTATACTGATCGGCCTGGATGATATTATCTTCAACTTGCAATTAATGAGCTCCTTTGAAGCTCTTCTATTTAAGATCTCTTATTCAACATTTTTTAATAATCTTTTACTGCTGCCTTGACCTGAGAAGACCTTGAGGAGAGAAAGAGAGAGAGAGAGAGAGAAAGAGAGAGAGAGAGAGAGGATCTTGTGAGAGGATTCACAAGGGTTGCTTCAAGGATCGCTATGCTTCTTCTTCGTCTAGAGTTTCTCATCTGTGGAAGGGTCGGTGGAGGTAAGGATTCAACATCTGATTGTGGTTCTCTGCCATCTTCAGCAGGAAGCAAAAGGAGATAGGTTCGCTGCCTTGCCGGGGTGGCAAAAAGTGGTTCTTCGTAAAGGCTTCTCCTCCTAGCTGTGGGGGCTAAAGGAGAGTCACGATTGTAGTGCAATACTCGGAGGGCGCCTCCGGGGAGTGGACGTAGGTCGAGTTGATCGAACCACTATAAATTTCTGTGTTCTTATTTCTTGCTTCCGCACTTTAATTTCCGCACTTATTTTTGTGGTGTGATTTTGGATTATGTGATTTTACTTCTTTGTGAAAAGAATTTTTAAAATACAAATTCACTCCCCCTCTTGGTTAGCTTAGGCCAGTTCTATAAGGGCTTAACATCCCTAACGAACTTTCAAATTTTAAATCCAAAAATTAAGTTTTTCTTTCCTTAGGGTTTAGGTTTTCTCCTTTCCTTAGGATTAAATCCACTAGTGGTAGATTATGCCCTCCATAACACTACCCTAGTATCAATTCAAACCCTGATTCCCCAGGGAAAAACTTTTTATTCCCTTAGGATCAAAATTCTAAACATGACCTTTCATTTGTTCAATGCCACTATGTGTAATACAACTTTATTCTATTACAAATATTGCAACTTTATTTTGTTAAACATATTCGGGGTTCATTTATTTGCCTCATGTTTATGTGAGGTTACAAGGACTTTTCCCAGACTCTAGATCTATCTTGACCCCAGATCAATCTAACCTATAAACTAATCTAGACTCTAGAATCCCCCTAGACTTCAGACATTAGGATTTATCTAGGCCCTAGGATCTATCTGGACCTTAGGTTTCTTCCAAAGTAATCTAGATCTTATGATCCATCTAGACCCTAGGATCCTTCTAAACTCCATACCTTAGGATCAACTTAGGCCCTAAGATTCTTCCAAACCAATCCAAACTCTAGGATCTATCTAGACCCTAAATGAATCCAAACTATTATGAATCTGGATTTAGGAATTATAATTTTGATGATAGTAAATATTTATAATACTTCTATTTTTATATAACTGTCTTGCATTCTAACATTTCAGGTTCATAAGATCAAATTACAAATCAAGCCAGCTCAAGATCAAGTAAATTAGGACTAAGTCAGCTTATAATGTATGTCAAGTGTCTTTTACTTTTCTTGAGTCATTTATAACAATATGGGTCCTGATGCTAAGTAACCTTGTATATACACACTCGGGAGAAATTTTTTTATTATTTTAGAGTTTTTTATTTTTAATCATATCATTCGGGATGATCCCAAATCATCCTGGATGATCTGTTAAAAATAAAAATCCTAATTAGGGCATCCTGGTTAAGGAAGTCATAATTAAGCAAATCATCTTGGACGATATTATCATCATCCGGGATGATAGGCTCAAATAAGAAAGAATCAACTGCCACAACCTTTTAGGCATGTTTTATTTTTGGACATCATCCAGGACATCATCCTGGATAATATACTATAACTATGCATAAATTAGTTTGGTAATTAATGAAAAAAATTAAGGTTTGATTGCTCAATAATAACATCCTGGATGATCCTAGGATCTTTCGGGATGATCAGTTAAAAAAATCTTACTTCTTCTTAGATGACCTGAATTATGCTCTAGATGATATGTATTGATATGAACTAATCATTTGGAATGATCCATAATCAGCCTAAATGATTAGTTATCATTTTTATCATCCAGACATCCATCCAGGGTGATGCTCTAGACGATATGTAATGTTTTGTACTAATTTGCTTGGATGATCGTGAGATCATCCTGGATGATCAAGTTACTTTATCATCATCCAGACATCCATTTAGGGTGATGTTCAGAATGATATTTAATGAATTGAACTAATCATATAGGATTATATAAGATCATCCTGGATGACCTAAACAAAGGAACCTTCTAATCATCCAGACTCTCCCAAATTATCCTAACTAATTGAGCTAAATTTGAACTGATCATATAGGACGATCGATCGAGAATCTTGAACAATCTTTGATGATTAATTTCAAATTGGGGTAAATTTAAAGCCCTTCATTAAAAGATATCTTATTTTCTCAAGAGGAGATCTTTTGATATTATCCTAACTTAAGAGAGCCAAGAGGAGAGGGTGAGGTTGGGAGAGAGAGAGAGAGAGAGGATCTTATGAGAGAGAGTTTGTGAGGGCATCACAAAGTTTGCTCTAAGAAAGGATCCAAGTCATCTTCTTCAATCATCATCACTGATTCCTTGGGGGTTCTAGAGAGGTATACTTCAACATTTGATTGAAGTTCTATGCCTGCTTCAGGAGGAAGCAAAAGGAGTTGGGTTCTCTACCTGCTTCAGGAGAAAAATAAAGGAGTTGGGTTCTCTGTCTTACTAGGGTCGATGGAAAGGAGGTTTATACAGGCTTCTCGATCTTACTATGGGAGAAAAAGGAGATTCATTAAGTTTAGTGCAATACCTGGAGGAGAGGCTTCGGGGAGTGATGTAGGTTAAGTTGACTAACCCACTATAAAATCTAGTGTGTTCTTTCTTATTATTTTTTCGTATTTAATTTCGGCACTTTAATTTCTGTGGTGAATTCTTGGTTGTGTTTGTGATTTTGTTTGAAGAAAATTTTCTATACTAATTCACCCCCCCCCCCCCCCCCTCTTGGTTAGCCTCGAGCTAGTTCACAAGGTCTTAACAGGCCTTATGAACTTTTAGGTGGTATCAGAGTGAGATTCATAAAATCAAGTTTTTAAAAACCTTTGAATTTTAATCCATTTCTAACTTTGGTAATCATAATACTAAAAAAGGGTATTATATTATCCAACCACCTTTGTTTGATAATATTCCTTTTGATTTTTGGAAAACTTGCATATCTACTTTTTTACAATTGATTGACTATCGTATATGGATGTTTCTTATAGATGAATATTTACCTCTGTTACATGAAATTAATGGCATTAAAACTAAACTTCATTTTAATAAATGGACTTTTGATGATAGAGATTTAGCATAACTGAATACAAACTGCTTGAACTATTTTTTTTTGGCTTTAAAATCAGAAGATTACATGTGTGTTTCAACTTGTTCTGTTGGTAAAGAAATTTGAGATAGATTGTGTATTAATTATGAAAGAACAAATGATGTTAAGCAATCTATTTTAAATATTTTATTACATGACTACGAATGTTTTTGTATGAAACATACTGAATCAATTTCTAACATGTATACTAGGTTTACTCAAATTGTCACCTTATTGCATACCTTAGGAAGGGAGCTAACTAATTATGAAAAAATGAATAAAATTTTGAGATGCTTATCTTCTTCCTTTGATGTTAAGATTATTATAATAATTGAATTTATGGATTTGAATACTTATTCTATTGATAACTTACTTGAATCACTCAATACATATGAGCAAGGGGTGAACCAAAGATAACTTGATGCAGGTGAGAGGAATAAGGAGAAGATTGTGGAATTGAAGGTGAACGATGCAGATAATGATTCTTCTGGGTCTAAAAGTAATGATTTTCACTAGGTAATTCAAAATATTTTTAAGGAAGAAGAAAACACACCATCAGAAGTGGAATAAAGGTAAGGATAGAAAAAATTATAAAAGTTCTTCTGATATGGTTTGTTTTGAATGCAGGAAGTTGGAACATATTAAACCTGATTGTCCTACACTTAAAACTCACCCAAGCAAGGAGAAGGGTGAGGAGAAACCCAAGTTCAAGAAGGATAAAAAGTGGATCCAAATGGAAATCTGGGCGAATTTTGTATTAGACTCCTTTGAGACTGAAGCTGAGGAGGAGATAATAAACTTATGTTAGATGGCCAGTGATCATCCTAGTCAGTCTGACTAAGAAGAGGCTTGCTATCACAAAGTCTTTGTGAGAGCAAGCGGTACCTGGACAGCGAAAGCTCACGATACATAATTGGAGATGCGATCAATTCATTTCCCCGGAGGCCAGGGCTGCAGGCAAGGTTACTCTTGGAGACAACACCACCAAGAAAGTGGTGGACATAAGTATAATCGAAAACTCCAAGAACCTTTTGATTAAAATTTTTTTGCTTGTAGATGAACTGAAACACAACTTTCTAAGAATTAGTTAGTTGTGGAATAAGGGCTTCATCATAAAATATTTGGCAAATACATGCATTATTAGCTTGAATAATAACACTATTTTACAAGAAAAGTGGATCAACAATGTTTGCAAGCTTTATTTAAATCATATTAAATATGCTGCTTTATTTTGTTTAAAAACTATTACTAATGAGTCTTGGTTATGGCACAAGAGATTATGTCATGATAATATGAAAACTCTTAGAAGAGTAACCCAAAAAGACTTAGTTAGAGGTGTCCCCAAGCTTAAGTTCACAAAATACCACCGGTGTAATGCCTACCAACTAGGGAAGCAAGTCCAATTCTCTTATCATTCCATTAAGGACATTAGCACATCTAGTCCTTCAGAAGTCCTTCATATGGATTTGTTTGGACCCATTAGCACTGCCAACTTAGGGGGGAAAGTTTATGAATTTGTGATTGTTGATGACTACTCAAGATTCACTTGGATTAAATTTTTGTCACATAAGAGAGAGTCTTTTGATGAGTTTAGATATTTTTTCACTTAGATTTAGAAAAAGTTAGGTTGTGAGATCTTGACCATCCATAGTGACCATGGGGAAGAGTTTTAAAATGAGAGATTTTGAGACTTTTGTGAGGATAAGGGGATTAGACACAACTTCTTAGCTCCTAGTACCCCTTTGCAGAATGGGGTAGTTAAAAGGAAGAATAGGACCTTAGTTGAGGTCGCTAGAGCCATGCTTGCTGAGTATTCACTTTTAAAATACTTTTGGGCTAAAGTGGTAAGCACAGCTTGTTATGTGTTGAATAGGGTGAATGTTAAAGTCAAACTTGATAAGACACCCTATGAAATCCTTAAGGGTAGGACACCCAACCTTTCCCACCTCCATGTCTTTGGCTATAAGATTTTCATTCTTAATAATGGGAAGTCACACTTAGGCAAATTTGACCCAAAATTGGATGAAGAAGTGTTTTTAGGATATTCAAGTGTGGGGAAATCCTTTAGGGTGTTTAATAAAAGGACATTGGTGGTGGAGGAGACTTTTCATTTAGTGTTTGATGAATCTAATCCTAAGAAGTCTAGAGTTGAGGACGAAGATGAAGTTGGAGAGATTATCCAAAGAGTTGAAAATTTGAAGAAGAGAGTAGAGCCCCAAAACACTGATAGAGTAGGTGAGATTACCCAAGGAGTAGAGAATGCAATTTTGGAGGAAAGGGTTGAACCTGCAAATACTTTATCTAGAGATTAGAGATATTCTTTGAGTCATCCTAAAAAAATGATCTTAAGAGACCCTTCTGAAGTTGTTAGAACTTAGATGGACTTAGCAAGGAAGTAAACCACTCTGCCTTTATCTCAATGACTGAACCCCCCAATATCAATCAAGCCTTCTCTGATGAGTTTTAGATCTTAGCCATAGAAGAGGAATTAAACCATTTTATTAAGAATGATGTTTGGGAGCTTGTAGAAAGACCAAAGGGACAAAGTGTAGTTGGAACCAAATGGATCTTTAAGAATAAGATGAATAATTCTAGTGTGGTTGTTAGGAATAAGGAAAGATTGGTGGCTAAGGGGTACAACCAAATAGAGGGGATTAATTTTGAGGAGACCTTTTCCCCTATAGATAGATTGGAAGCCATTATAGTGCTACTAGCCTTTGCCTGCTATAAGGGATTTAAGCTGTTCCAAATGGATGTTAAGAGTGCCTTTTTAATTGGGATAATAAAGGAGGATGTGTTTGTAGAGCAACCCTAGGTTTTGAGAGTTCCCAATTTCCAAATCATCTTTTTAAATTTAAAAAGGCCTTATATGGATTAGAATAGGCATCCAGAGACTGCTATGAGATGCTTAGCACATTCTTACTAAAGAGGGAGTTTGTTAAGAGGAGCATAGACAACACCCTTTTCTTGAGGAAAGTAGGAGATGAGTTACTCATTATTCAGATTTATATAGATAAGATACTTTTTAGATTTTCTGATAAAAAGCTATGCAATGATTTTTCTAAAATAATGAGTAAAGAGTTTGAGATGAGTATGATGGGAGAGTTACCCTACTTTTTGGAGTTTAGCATAAGATAATTGGATGATGAAACCTTCCTAAATTAATTAAAGTACATAAATGACATCTTGAAGAAATATGAAATAGATAAAGCCAAACCAATAAATACTTCCATGATCTCTTGTGTTCAGTTGGATAAGGACTCAAATGGTAAATCTATTGATTAAAAGAAGTACAGAGGGATGATTTGATCTTTACTTTACCTGACAGCTAGCCAACCTGACATAATATTTAGAGTTTATCTCTATAATAGAATTCAAGCTGATCCTAAAGAATCTCACCTGACTGCTATTAAGAGAATTCTTAGATATCTATTAGGGACCCAAAACTTAGGAATCTGGTATCATAGGCACAGAACTTCTTTTGAGATTTTTGGATATTCTGATTCTAATTTTGTAGGATGTAGGGTAAATAGAAAGAGCACTTCTAGGACTTTCCAATTCATAGGATAGTCTTTAGTCTTCTGGCCAAGTAGAAAATAAAACTCTATTACACTTTCCACTACTGAAGCCGAGTACATTGCCTTAAGAAGTTGTGTGGCCAAAGTCCTTTGGTTGAAGCAACAAATTTTGGACTTAGGATTACCTATAGGCATAATTTCAATCCTTTATGATAACACTAATGCCATCTACATCTCTAGTAATCCTATCCAACATTCAAGGACCGAACACATTGACATAAGACATCACTTTATTAGAGACCATGTGACCAAAGGAGATATTGAGTTACACCATGTGACAACTGAGAATCAACTGGCTGACATCTTTACTAAACCATTAGCTTTTAACACTTTCAACATCTTAAGAATCAGATTAGGTGAGATTGATATAAGTGTAAAAACTTGATGTTTTCTAAATTCCAAATTTTATGTTTTGTTGCTTGTTGTTGTTTTTCTACTATTTTTTTGTTTCACTTGTTATTATTTTTCGTTTTTATTTTTATTTCTGTTATTTTAGTTTTTCCTCTTTTTTTATGATCACTACTAAAATGGTATTATATGTCTTGTTTTTGTTTTTGAAATTTTGTAGTAAATATTTGACATCTCTAAATCAGTTAAAAGGAGAAACACCGTTGATTATTTTCCTTCCTCTAACCTCTTTTAGCAGAGTAATATTCTTTTCTAAACAAATGTCTATCTCAAATTAATAACTGAACTTTGAAATTGAGATATTTTCTATCTTGCTATAGTAATCTTTATTATATATATTGCAAATCTGATTTTATGAATTAGAATTTTGATGATAGCAAACATTCATGATTTTCTATGTCTTCCTTGCCTATGAACTTTTTAGGTCCATAATATCTAGTACAAACTTAAGCCAGCTCAAGATTGGATAGATTAGGTTTGAGTCAGTGTGTAATTTTTCCTTTCTTAAGTCTATTATAAATGAAGTGGTTCCTGATGCTAAGTAACCTTGCATACACACACTTAGGGGAATTTTCTGACTGCTTTTAGAGTTCTCTATTTTGCTCACATCAACCGGGATGATCCAAAAATCATCTTGGATGATCATGCTAAAAAATGAAACCCTAATTAGGGCATCCTGGTTAAGGCAGCCATCATTAAGAACATCATCCTGGATGATATTCATATCGACCGAGATGATAGGCACAAATCAAAAAGAATCAACAACTAGATTTATTTAGGTATTATTTAATTTTGAATATAGTCCAGGACATCGTTTTGGACGATACATCATAATTATGCTTAAATTAATCTAATAATTAAGGAAAATAATTAAGGCTTCATTGATACGATCACATCAACCCAGACGATCACAAGATCGATTAGGACGATCAGTTAAAAAAACCTTAGTTGCTCCTAGATGATCAATATTGAACGACTCCAATTCAGGGAGATATTTTAGACAATGTTCCTCAGATTTGAACTAATCAGCCAGGATGATCGTTAGATTAGCCTGAATGATCAAGCTATTTTTGCATCATCCAAACATTCTTTCAGAGTGATTATCTAGATGATATTCAAGGATTTGTATTGATCATATAGGATGATATTAAATTGGCCTGGATGATATGATCAAAAATCTTCTGATCGTCTCAAACCGTCTGGCCTGGTTGAGCATAATTTACGCTTATCGTCCATGAAGATATCCATATCGTCCTGGATGATAATATTAGTTTATATAAAATAAGATTTATTTTAAAGCTCTTCTATTTAAGAGTTCTTATTTTACCCTTTAGAACATCTTTTGCTGCTATTTTGACCTGAGAGAGCCAAGAGGAGAGGGAGAGCAAGGGGGAGAGAGAGAAGATCTTATGAGGTAATTCACAAAGGTTGCTCCAAGCAAAGGATCCATCGTCATCTTCTCCAGTCATCGCCTTTAGTTCCTTGGGGGTTCTTGAGAGGTAAACTTCAGCATCTGATCAAGGTTCTATTCCTGCTTCAGGAGGAAGCAAAAGGAGTTGGGTTCTCTTCTTGCTTCAAGAGGAACCAAAAAGAGATGGATTCTCTGCCTACTTCGAGAGGAATCAAAATGAGTTGGGTTCTCTCCCTCACATAGGTTAGTGGAAAGGAGGTTTGTATAGGCTTCTCTACCTTGCTATGGGAGCAAAAAGAGAGACACTGAGTTTAGTGTAATACTCGGAGGGCACCTCCGGGGAGTGGACGTAGGTCGTGTTAACCGAACCACTATAAATTATGTGTTCTTTATTATTGCTTCTGCATTTACTTTCTGCACTTTGATTTATTTGGTGAATATTGATTTTTGTTTTAAGATTGTGTTTTAATTGAATGATATTTTAAAATACCAATCCACGCCCCCTCTTGTTTAGGCTTGAGATTAGTTCATAATGGCTTAACATCCCTAATGAACTTTCTAGTGACATCAGAGCACTTTCAAGTGGTATCATAGTGGAATTCCTAAAATTAAGTTTGAAAACTTTTTGAATTTTGATTCATGGTTAACTTCTGTAATCGTAATATAATAGAAGGATATTCTATCACATGTCCACCTTTTTTTGATATATTTCTTTTGATTATTAGAAAACTCGCATGTCTAAATTTTAATAATCCCTTGATTATCGTATGTGGATGCTTGTTAAAGAAGGTTATACACCACCTTCTCGTGAACTTAATTGCATTAATATTAAAATTCCTTTTACTGAAATGAGTTTTGATGAAAGAGATTTAGCACAACTTAATGCATAATGCTTTAACTGCTTTTTCTGTGCTTTAAAATCTAAAGATTATATGCATGTTTCAACTTGTGTAACTAGAAAATAAATTTGGGATAAATTATGTGTAACTTATGAAGGAACCAATGAAGTTAGACAATCTTGATTGAATATTCTACTGCATGACTATGAACTTTTTCATGTGAAACCTTCTGAATCTGTCATGTATACAAGGTTTACTCAAATTGTTACCTCATTGTATGCTTTAGAAAGTGAGCTAACTAATTATGAAAGGGTCAATAAAATTTTGAATGCTTGCCTTCTTCTTTTGATGTTAAGATTACTGTAATTACTGAATCTAAAGATTTGAATACTTATTTGATTGATAACTTACTTGGATCACTCATTACTTACGAGCAAGGGGTGAATCAACAAAATCTTGATGTAGGTGAGAAAAAGAAAGAGAAAACTGTGGAACTAAAGCCCAAGATCACGGACACTGATTCGTCCAGATCTGAAAATGATGATGTTGCCTTCATCACTAGGCAATTCAAAAGCTTTATAAGGAAGAATCATAAACACCACCATAAGTGGAAGAGAGGTAAGGATAGCAAAAATTATAAAAGTTCATCTGATGTTATTTACTTTGAATGGCGAAATCCTAGACATGTTAAAGCATATTGTCCTTCACTTAAAGAAGCACCCAAGTAAGGATAAGGGTAAGGAGAAACCTAAATACAGGAAGGACAAGAAGAAGTACCAAAAAGCTTTATGGGAGGAACCTGCATCTTACTCCTCTGAGACTAAAGCAGAGGAGGAAACCACAAACTTGTGTTTAATGGCCTATAATCAACTTGAACAATCTGATCAAGAAGAGATACGAGAACCAACCTATGATCAATTATTTGAAATTTGTGAGAGAATTCATACATCATATAAGAAACTTAAGAAAAAGAATACAAGTTTAAAATTAGAGTTTTTGAATTTGCAAAGAGAGCATGAAAGTTTAAGTAAAGATCACAATCTACTTAATAGCAATCACATGGCTTTACTTGATGAATTTGATGATTTAAATAAAAAGAATTTTGAATTAGTTATTGAACATGATTCTTTGAAAGCTTCTTATACCTCGCTTGAATCTAATTTTAAAACTTATATTGAAGAATCTGGGCATAAAGAGCACTGTTTGAATGTTGATAATGCTATTTTAGAAAGTGCTAACTTGAGGCTTAAAGCTAAATTGAATACACTTGAGAGAAATTGTAATACATCAACACCTAATTTAAAGCCAAAACCTAGGAAAATGCATTACCACCCAAATAGATTAATAAATCATTTTCTTGGAGTTAGATGTTTTTTCATGTGGCATGCTAGGACACATTTCACACACTTCCACTATTCACCATAGTACATATTGGGTATGGAGACCCAAATTGCATGATTCACAGCATAACACACATGCATTGCATTTTTCTTTTCATAAGATGGGACCCAAACTTATTTGGGTTCCTAAATTTGACGTTTGATGATTTTGCAGGCTTGCTCTCACAAAAGGCCTCGTGATAGCATGTGGTACCTGAACAGCGGATGCTCATGACACATGATTGGAGATGCCAATCAATTCATTTTGCTGGAGACTAGGATAGAAGGCAAGGTTACTCTTTGAGACAACACCACCAGGAAGGTAGTGGGCGTTGGTATAATTGGAAACTCCAAGAACCTTTTGATTGAAAATATTTTTCTTGTAGGTGGACTAAAACACAACTTATTCAGCATCAGTCAGCTTGGCGATAAGGGCTTTATCATAAAATTTTTGGCTAATACTTGCATTAAAAGCTTAAATAACAACACTATTTTATAAGGAATAGAGATCAATAATATTTACATGCTTGACTTAAATAATATTAAAAGTGTTACTTTATTTTGCTTAAAAATTATTACTAACGATTCCTGGTTATGGCACAAGAGATTATATCATGCTAGTATGAAAAACCTTAGGAGAGTGACCCAGAAAGACCTAGTTAGAGGGGTCCCCAAACTTAAATTCTCAAAAGACCACCTTTATGATTCCTGCCAACTAGGAAAGTAAGTTCATTCCTCTTTTCACTCCATTAAGGACATTAACACCTCTAGACATTTAGAAGTCCATCACATGGTTTTGTTTGGACCCATTAGCATTGCCAACTTAGGAGGAAAAATCTATGGTTTTGTTTTTGTCGATGACTACCCGAGGTTTACTTGGATTAGATTTATGTCACATAAGAATGAGTCTTTTGATGAGTTTAGATCCTTCTTCACTTGGATTCAGAAAAAGTTAAGCTGTGAGATTTTGACCATCCATAATGACCATGGGGGAGAGTTTAAAAATGATAGATTTGGAGACTTCTATGAGGATAAGGGGATTATTCACAACTTCTTAGCTCCTAGGACCCCTCAGCAGAATGGGGTAGCTGAAAGGAAGAATTGAAACTTAGTAAAAACCGCTAGAGCCATGCTTTCTGAGTATTCACTTCCAAAATACTTTTGGGCTGAAGCGGTAAATACTGCTTGTTATGTGTTGAGTAGGGTGAATGTTAGAGCCAAACTTAATAAGACACCCTATGAGATCTTTAAGGGTAGGACCTACACACACCTTGACTAAAGATTTGAGATATTCTTCGAGTCATCCTATAAAACTAATCTTAGGAGACCCTTCTGAAAGTATTAGGACTAGGCATAGACTTAGGAAAGAAGTTAACCACTCTTCCTTTATCTCAATGACTGAACCCACCAACATCATGAAAGTTCATTAGGGATGTTAAGCCGTATGAACTAGTCCTGAGGCTAACCAAGAGGGGGGGAGGTGAATTGGTATTTTAAAAAATTCTTTAAAACCAAAAGAATGATTATCACAAACCAAAATCACCACGAAAAAACAAGTGTGAAAAAATTAAAGTACGGAAGAAGTAAAAAGAACACAAGGTTTTATAGTGGTTCGGTCAACTTGACCTACGTCCACTCCCTAGAGGCGCCCTCCGAGTATTGCACTACCAAGGTGACTCTCCTTTAGCCCCCACAGCTAGGCGGAGAAGCCCTCACAAAAACACCTCCTTTTTGCCACACCCAGCAAAGCAGAGAACCCAACTCCTTTTGCTTCCTCCTGAAGCAGGCCAAGAACCACGATCACTTGCTAAAACTTACCTCTCCCAACCCTTCCAAGTACAAGAGACTCTAGGAAAGAAGAAGTGGAACAATGCTTGGAGTAACCCTTATGAATCCCATCACAAGCTCTCTCTCTCTCTCTCTCTCTCTCTCTCTCTCTCTCTCTCTCTCTCTCTCTCTCTCTCTCTTTCTCTCTCCTTTAGGTTTTCTCAGGTCAAGACAACAGCCAAGGATGTTCAAAAATGTTGAACAAGAGCTTTTAAATAGAAGAGCTTCAAAGGAGCTCATTAATTGTAAGTTGCTGACTTTATCGTCCAGGACGATATTGAAATCGTCCTGGCCGATTAGTACAAATCTCATAAGATTTGTCAGAGCATCACCCTGAATGCAAAATAGACAATTGAAAATTTGCTTGATCATCCCGGATGATCTCACGTTCGTCCCGGCCGATCAGTTCAAATCAATGGAAAATCGTCAAGAACATCGCCCTGAATTTGAGCTGTCCGATCCAAATCGACCAGGAGCAACCAAGGGTTTTTAAATGGATCGTCCAGGATGATGTGATTGTATTAATCATCCTTAATTACTCCCATGATTGTCGGATCAATTTAGGCATAATTATATAATATCGTCCAGTCCGATCAAATAATCGTCCTGGCCGATTTCCGAAAATACAGAATACCTAAATTGATCACGACGGCATTTTCTTTCTGTATTGAGCATATTGTCCTGGCTGATATAGGTATCATTAAGGCCAATCAGTTAATTACGGCTGCCTTAACTAAGAAATCCTGATTAGATCTTCTATTTTGAACTCGATCGTTTAAGACGATATAAATATCGTTCGGGCCGATGTGAGTAAAACACAAGTTCTAAATCTCTCAAGTGTGTGTGTGTAGAGTTACTTAACATCAGTCACTTCAAACAATTACAATTGACTCAAGAAAGAAAAAAAATTACAGAGTGTCTCAACCCAAATCTACCCAGTCTTGAGCTGATTCTGATTTCCGTCCGATCTTTGAATCCTGAAAATGTCAGTAGTAACAGATAGTTGAAGAAAAGCAAGAGTTTTTGCCAATCATCAAAACATAGTCCATGAAACTGAATTTGCAACAATCTCCTCCTTTTTGATGATGGCAAAACACTACGAAAATTATTTTAAAAATAGCAGTGTAAAATATGGAATCGAAAGTATAAGCAAACATCCTAAACTACTCCCTCTTTTGACATCTCAAAAAGGAGGAGGGAATGAAGAAAGCAAATCAAAAGACCTTTTGTTCTTTTTTTTTTTACCCAAGACATGAATATGATGTAGCATTCCATGTGATTGATTTTTTAAAAACTTGTGAGTTAATGAGTTAACATCATTTGCAATCCAAAGAATAGTAGAATATCCGATCATGGTTACCCTTATCTCGGACTTTCTTTTCGGGTAGAATCGTCTTTTGAAATCAATGACCTAACTCAAAGAAAACCAATTGGATATGAGATAAGGATCCCTTCATCACTTGGTTTAAGAAAAAAAATCTTATAGAATAATGAACCAAAGTAAATTTGTCACAATCGTAAAATAATTGAAATCAAGCCCTTTATACATGAAAACTTCTAAGTTTTTAAAGCATTTGAAAAGAGAGAAGAGCTTGCTTTTTAGTGGGCTCATTTTATGCCTCTTGTCGATTGATTGATGCTTTGCGCATCTTTTGCTTTTTAATATATTTTTTTTTAATTTGACGTCATTGCGCATCTTTAGATGGCATCATTGGCCAATTTATTTTTTTTTTTTTTGCAAGCTCCATTCTCTTTTACAACTCTTAAAAAAGATTCTTAGTTGTGAGTATATCTTCTAGATATTAGAGAATAGGGTCTCTCTCTCTAACATAGAGAAGACCTATCCACAAAAAAGAATCAATAACCAAAGATAAGAGTAATGAGGAATCTTGATGTGATAAAAAGACTTTAATCATTATAAATACAAGATAGATTTGCTTAAGCAAGTTTTAGAAAAGATCTTAATTTCATACACAATTTATTAATTTGAAATATATTTTTTATTAGAAAAGAAAACTATGCCACTAAAATAGGTTAGACAAAGAGACATGATCAATGAAATATTTTTACCATCTAATAGATAAAGAGATGTAAAGCATTGACTACAAATTTTCAAAGCAAGGACAAGGCATACAATATCATTTCAGCGATGATTTTTGAAACCAAAAAATAAATAAAAGAAAGTAAAACAAATAAACCTAAACTAAGAGTAAAACAAAAAGAAGAAAAGAAAGCAAGGAGCAAAAAAGAGAAGCAAATAAAAGATCAATTTCATGCATTTATGTCAATCACACCCAATGTGGTCCTTAAAGAGCTGAAAGTGTCGAAGGCCAATAGTTTAGTAAAGATGTCAGCCAGTTGATTTTTAGTTGTCACATGGTGTAACTCAATGTCTTCTTTAGTCACATGGTCTCTAATGAAGTGATGCCTAATGTCAATGTGCATAGTCCTTGAATGTTGGATAGGATTCTTAGAGATGCATATGGCACTAGTGTTGTCACAAAAATTTGAGATGGTGCCTACAGGTAATCTTAAATCCAATATCTATTATTTCAACCAAAGGACTTGGGCCACACAACTTCCAAGAGCAATGTACTCAGCTTCAGCAGTGGAGAGTGCAACAGAATTTTGCTTCCTGCTAGACCATGAGACCAAAGATTGTCATATGAATTGACAAGTTCTTGAAGTACTTTTTTATCCACCTTGCATCCTGCAAAATTAGAGTAAAAAAAACCAATAATCTCAAAAGAAGTGTTGTGTCTAGGATACCAAATCTCTAAGCTTTGGGTCCCAAAAAGGTATCTACAAATTCTCTTAATTGTAGTCAGGTGGGATTCCTTAGGGTCAGCTTGAAATCTACCACAAAGGAAAACACTTAACATTATATCAGGTCAGCTCGCAGTCAGGTAAAGTAAAGATCCAATCATGCCTCTCTACTTCTTTTGATTAACAGACTTACCACTTGGGTCCTTATCCAATGGAACACTAGAAGTCATGGGAGTATTAATTGGTTTAGATTTATCCATCTCATACTTCATCAAAATATCCTTTTATGTATTTTGTTTGATTAAGAAATGTTCGATCATCCAATTATTTTATACTAAACCCTAAAAAGTAGGACAACTCTCCCATCAAACTCATCTCAAATTCTCTACTCATTATTTTAGAGAACTCGTCACAAAGTTTCTTATTAGAAGATCCAAAAAGTATGTCATCTACATAAATCTGAACAATGAACAAATCATCTCCAACTTTCCTAAGAAAAAGGGTGGTGTTTACGCTCCCCTTAACAAACTCCCTTTCTAGTAAGAATGTGCTAAGCCTCTCATACCAAGCTCTTGGTGCCTGCTTTAAACCATACAAAGCCTTTTTTTAATTAAAAATATGATTTGGAAATTGGGAACTTTCAAAACCTGGGGGTTGTTCTACAAACACATCCTCTTTTATTTCCCCATTTAAAAAGGCACTCTTAACATCCATTTGAAAAAACTTAAATCCTTTATAACATGCAAAGGCTAATAGCACTCAAATGGCTTTCAATCTAGCTACAGGGGCAAATGTCTCCTCAAAATCTATCTCTTTTATTTGGTTATACCCCTTAGCCACCAATCTTGCTTTATTCCTAACCACCACTCCTGAATTATTCACCTTGTTCTTAAGGAACCACTTTGTCCCAACTACACTTTATCCCTTAGGTCTTTCTACAAGCTCCAAAACTTCATTCCTAATAAATTGGTTCAACTCCTCCTGCATGGCTAAAATTCAAAACTCATCAGTAAGGGCTTGGTTTATATTGGTGGGTTCAGTCATTGAGATAAAGGCAGAGTGGTTCACCTCCTTCCTAAGTCTATGTCAAGTCTTAAATCCATGAGAAGGGTCTCCTAAGATCAAATCCTTGGGTTGACTTGTAGAGTATATCCAATCTCTAGGTAAGGTCTGAGAAGGTCCAACCTGTTCTCCAGATCTAAATTTTCTACTCCTTGGGTGACATCTCCTACTCCTTCTATGTTTTGGTGACCTACTTCCTTCTCCAAATTTTTTACTCCACTAGTAATCTATCCAATATCATCATCATCCTTAACTCCATGCTTTTTAGGATTAGACTCATCAAATACTATATGGGTAGTCTCTTCCACCACTAAAGTTCTTTTGTTAAACACCCTAAAAGACTTCCCAACATTAAAATATCCCAAGAACACTCCTTCATCAGATTTAAGATCAAATTTTCCCAAGTAAGACTTTCCATTATTGTGAATGAAAACCTTACACCCAAAGACATGAAGGTGGGAAAGATTGGGTGTCCTACCCTTAAGGATCTCATAGGGTGTCTTTTCTAATTTGGCTCTAACGTTCACCCTATTCAACACAAGCTGTGTTAACCGCTTCAGCCGAAAAGTATTTTGGAAGTGAATACTTAGTAAGTATGGCTCTATCGGCTTCCACCAAGGTCCGGTTCTTCCTTTCAGCTACCCCGTTCTGCTGAGGGGTCCTGGGAGCTAAGAAGTTGTGGCTAATCCTCTTGTCCTCATAAAAATCTCCAAATCTTTCATTCTCAAACTCTCCCCCATGATCACTATGGATGGTCAAGATCTCACAACCTAGCTTTTTCTGAATCCAAGTAGAAAATGTTCTAAACTCCTCAAAAGACTCATGTTTATGTGAAAGAAATCTAGTCCAAGTGAACCTCGAGTAGTCATCAACAATCACCAAACCATAGACTTTCCCTCCCAAGCTGGTAGTGCTAATGGGTCCAAACAAATCCATGTGAAGGACTTCTAAAGGTCTAGAGGTGCTACTATCCTTAGTGGGGTGAAAAGTGGAGTGGACATGCTTTCCTAGTTGGCAGGCATCACAAAGGTGGTCTTTTGAAAACTTGAGTTTGGGGACACCTCTAACTAGGTCTTTTTGGGTCACTTTCCTAAGGGTTTTCATACTTACATGACATAACCTCCGGTGCCACAACCATGAATTATCAATAACTATTTTTAAGCAAAATGAAGCAGCGCATTCAATGTTATTTAAATCAAGCATGTAGACATTGTTGATCCTTTTTCTCTGCAAAATAGTAATGTTACTTAAACTTATAATGCATGAATTTGCAAAGAATTGCACGATAAAGCCTTTGTCACAAAGTTGACTGATGCTGAGTAGGTTGTGTTTTAATCTATGTGCAAGCAAAACATTTTCAATCATAAGGTTCTTGGAATTACCAATTATACCTGAGCCTACCACCTTCTTGGTGGTGTTGTCTCCAAGAATAACCTTGCCTCAAGTCCTGGACTCTAGCGAAATAAATTGATTAGCATCACCAGTCATAAGTTGAGAGCATCCGCTATCCAAGTATCACATACTCTGATGAGGCCTTTTGTGAGAGCCCACCTACAAAATTATAAAATATAATATATAGGAACCCAAACAGGTTTGGGTCCCTTCTTATGAAAAGTAGAATGCAATGCATGTGTGGTATAATGTAAATCATGCACCTTTGGTCTCCACACCCAATGTGTACTATGGTAAACAGTGAAAGTGTGTGAAATGTGTCCTAGCATGCCACATGAAAAACATCTAACACCTGGAAAAGAATTTCTTAAATGATTTGAGTTATAATGCCTATTCCTAAATTTTGGATTTTGATCAAGTGTTGGTGTCATCCTAGTTTTCTTAAATGTATCCAACTCATTTTGAATCCTCAAGTTAGTAAATTTTAAGGCATCATTTTCAATCCTCAAATTTTTCTCCATCTCTTTAGATTTTTTAAAATCAGATTCAAGTGAGGTGTGTGTGATTTTTAGTGACTACTGCTCTTCAATTAATTCACAATGTTTTTTGTTCAACTCATCAAATTCATCAAGTAGAGTCATGTGATTTGAATGAATCGTAGAATGATCTTTGAGAATAACCTCATACTCTTTTTGTAAATTCAAAAATTCCAATTTCAAGCTAGCATGTGTTTTCTTAAGTTTTTTATATGATGCATGAATTTTTTTAGAAACTTCAAGAAGTTGATCGTAGGAAAGTTTACATACCTCTTCTTGATCAAGATTATCGTCTGCCATCAAGCACAAGTTTGTTATCTCATCTTCTGGTTCCGTCTCTGATGACTCCGACGTAAAATCCACCCAAAATTCTTTTTAAAGTCTGTTTTTGTCCTTTCTGAATTTTGATTTCTCCTCACTCTTTTCCTTTCTTGTGGGTGTATTAAGTGTAGGATAATTATCTTTCACATGTTCGGGCTTCTTGCATTCATAACAAACCACATCAGATGATCCCTTAGAATATTTGTTATCCTTACCATTTCTCCAATGTTGCTTTTGCTTCTTCCTTAGAAAGCTTCTGAATTGCCTTATGATTAAGGCAAATTCATCGCTTTCAAACCCGAAAGAGTCAGAGTCCGATTTGTGTGCCTTCAGTGCCATTATTTTCTCCTTTCTTTTCTTACCTACATCAAGATTTCTTTAATTCACTCCTTGCTCGTAGGAAATGAGTGAGCTAAGTAAGTTGTCAAACAAATACGTATTCAAATCTTTAGATTCAGCGATTGCAGTGATTTTAGCACAAAAGACGAAGGAAAGCATCTCAAAATCTTGTTCACTTTTTCATAGTTTGAAAGTTCTCTTTCTAAAGCATGCAAAGAAGTAAAAATCTGAGTAAATCTCGTATACATTTCAGAAATTGATTTATGTGGTTTCATACAAAAATGTTCATAGTCATGCAAGAGAATTTTCAAACGGGATTGTTTAACTTCATCAGTGCCTTCATAAGTGATACACAATCTATCCCAAATTTTTTTACCAGTTTTGCAAGTGGAAACAAGCATGTAGTCTTCTGATTTTAAAGCACAGAAAAAGCAATTAAGACATTTTGCATTTAATTGAGCCAAATCTCTATCATTTAAAGTCCATTTAGTAAAACGAAGTGGAACAGTAATGCCGTTAACTTTACTAGTTAGAGGTGTGTAACCATCCTTAACAAACATCCACATGCGATAATCAGCAGATTGTAAAAACATAGACATTCAAGTTTTCAAAAAATCAAATGGGATATTATCAAACAAAGGTGGTCGGGTAATAGAATACCCTTTCGGTGTATTACGATTCCCAAAGTTAGCCATGGATCAAAATTCAAAAAGATTTCAAACTTAGTTTTTATGAATCCCGCTCTGATACCACTTGAAAGTTCATTAGGGATGTTAAGCCCTATAAACTAGCCCCGAGGCTAACCAAGAGGGGAAGGGGTGAATTGGTATTTTAAAAAATTCTTTAGAACCAAAAGAACGATTATCACAAATCAAAATCACCACAGAAAAATAAGTCCAAAAAAATTAAAGTGCGGAAGCAGTAAAAAGAACACAAGATTTTATAGTGGTTCGGTCAACTTGACCTACGTCCACTCCCTAGAGGCGCCCTCTGAGTATTGCACTACCAACATGACTCTCCTTTAGCCCTCATAGCTAGGCGGAGAAGCCCTCACAAAACACCTCCTTTTTGCCACACCCGGCAAGGCAGAGAACCCAACTTCTTTTTCTTTTTCCTGAAGCAGGCAGAGAACCACGATCACTTGCTGAAACATACCTCTCTTAACCCTTCCAAGGACAAGAGACTCTAGGGAAGAAGAAGTGGAATAATGCTTGGAGCAACCCTTATGAATCCCCTCACAAGCTCCCCCTCACAAGATCCTCTCTCTCTCTCTCTCCCTCTCTCTCTCTCCTTAAAGTTTTCTCAGGTCAAGATAGTAGCCAAAGATGTTCAAAAATTTTGAAGCAGATCTCTTAAATAGAAGAGCTTCAAAGGAGCTCATAAATTGCAAGTTACCGACTTTATCGTCCAGGACGATATTGAAATCATCTTGGCCGATCAGTACAAATCTCATAAGATCGGCCAGAGCATCACCCTGAATGCAAACTGGACGATTAAAAATTTGCTTGATCGTCCCGGATGATCTCACGATCGTCCCGGTCGATCAGTTCAAATCAGAGGAAAATCGTCTAGAACATCGCACTGAATTTGAGCTGTCCGGTCCAAATCGGCAAGGAGCAACTAAGGGTTTTTGAATGGATCATCCAGGCCGATCTTGCGATCATCCAGGATGACGTGATCATATCAATCATTCTTAATTACTCCCATGATTGTTGGATCAATTTAGGCATACTTATATAATATCGTCCAGGCCTATCAAATAATCGTCCTGGCTGATTTCCAAAAAATACAGAATACCTAAATTGATCGTGGCGTCAATTTCTTTCTGTATTGAGCATATCGTCCTGGCCGATACAGGCATCGTCCAGGACGATCAGTTAATTATTGTTGTTTAACTAAGAAATCTTGATTAGATCTTCTATTTCGAACTCGATCGTCCAGGATGATATAAATATCGTCCGGGCCGATGTGAGTAAAAACACAAGTTCTAAATCTCTCAAGTGTGTGTGTGTGTAGAGTTACTTAACATCAGTCACTTCAAATAATTACAATTGACTAAGAAAAGAAAAAAAAATTACATACTAACTCAACCCTAATCTACCCAGTCTTGAGCTGATTCCAATTTTCGTCCGATCTTTGAATCCTGAAAATATCAGTAGTAACAGGTAGTTGAAGAAAAGCAAGAGTGTTTGCCAATCATCAAAATATAGTCCGTGAAACTAAATTTGCAACACATCAATCAAGCCCTTCCTGATGAGTTTTGGATCTTAGCCATATAAGAGGAGTTAAACCAATTTATTAGGAATGATGTTAGGGATCTTGTAGAAAGACCAAAGGGACAAAGTGTAGTTAGAAGAAAATGGGTCTTCAAGAATAAAATGAATGATTCTAGTGTGGTGGTTAGGAATAAGGAAAAATTAGTGGCTAAGGGGTATAACCAAATAGATGGGATTGATTTTAAGGAGACATTTACCACTGTAGCTAGATGGGAAGCCATTAGAGTGCTACTAGCCTTTGCGAGTAACCCCCAGGTTTTGAGAGTTTTCAATCTCCAAATCATGTTTTCAAATTAAAAAATACCTTATATAGATTAAACCAGGCACCCAGAACTTGGTATGAGAGGCTAAGCACATTCTTACTAGAGAGGGAGTTTGTTAAGGGGAGTGTAGACACCATCCTTTTTTTGAGGAAAGTAGGAGTTGATTTACTCATTATTTAAATCTATGTCGATCATATACTGTTTGGATCTTCTGATAAAAGGCTATGTGATAATTTTTTTAAAATAATGAGTAAGAAATTTGAGATGAGTATGATGGGAAGTTATCCTACTTTTTAGGATTTAGCATAAGACAATTAGATGATGGAACCTTTTTAAGCATAAGACAATTAGCATAAGACAATTACATAAAGGACATCTTGAAGAAGTATGAAATGAATAAAGCCAATCTAAATAATTCTCCCATGACCTTCAGTGTTCAGTTTGATAAGGACCCAAATAAAAATTCTATTGATCAAAAGAAGTACAGAGGGATGATTGGATCTTTAATTTACCTGACTACTAGCCGACCTGATATAATGTTTAGTTTTTATCTCTGTGCTAGATTTCAAGCTGATCCTAAAGAATCCCACCTGACTACAGTTAAGAGAATTTTTAGATACCTATTAGGAATCCAAAACTTAGGAATCTAATATCCTAGGCACAACACTTCTTTGAGATTATTGGATATTCTGATTCTGATTTTGCAGGTTGAAAGGTGGATAGAAATAGCACTTCTGGGACTTGCCAATTCATAGGACAGCTTTTAATTTCCTGGTATAGTAGGAAGCAAAACTGTATTATACTTTCCACTGCTGAAGTTAAGTATATTGCCTTAGGAAGTTGTGTGGCCCAAGTCCTTTAGTTGAAGCAACAAGTTCTGAATTTACGATTACCTATAGGCACAATTTCAATCATTTGTGACAACACTAGTGCCATCTGCATTTCTAAGAATCCTATCTAATATTCAAGGACAAAGACATTGATATAAGGCATCATTTTATTAGAGACCATGTGTCCAAAGGAGACATTGAGTTACATCATGCGGCAATTGAGAATCAATTGGCTGACATTTTTACTAAACACTTGGCCTTCGACACTTTCAGAACTTTAAGGACCAGATTGGGTGTTATTGACATAAATATGTGAACTTGATTCTTACTAATTTTTTATCTATTTTTTCTTATGTTATTCTATTTCTATAGTTTCTCATTGTTTATTTTTTATTTGTTTTTATTTGTTTCTTTATTTTTTTTTTATCATTGTTGAATTGATATCTTATGCCTTATTTGTTTTTTGGGAAATATATAAGACAAAGATTGACATCTCAAAATCAGTTAAAAGGGGAAAACACCGTTGATTATTTCCTTCTCTCTAACTTCTTTAAGTAGTGAAATTTTCTTTTCTAAATAAAAATCTATCTCACAATAACAACTAGATTTTGGAATTGAGATCTTTTCAATTTTGCTATAGTAATCTATTTTATATTTACAATATTCAAAGTCCTTATTTTACCTTCAGATTTTTGTAATCTTTTTAATGAATTTATCATATGATTTTTTATTCTGTTTTGTGATTCATTCTTCCTTATATTAGAGAGTGAGTTTTTCTTCTCTAATCTCTGGAAGATATAATCACAATTGAGAATTTTAAAGAATTTTGAAAAAGAGATCTAGCTTGCAAAAAAAATAAAAAAAGTCGCCAATGATGTCAAAATCAAAAGATGTGCATGACACCAATTTGAATATATATATATATATATATATACACACACACAAAATATATCAAAAATCAAAAGATGCGTAAAACACGTCAATCAAATTGACAAGAGATATAAAATGAGCCCACCAAAAGCAAGCTTCTTCTCTTTTGCAATTTTTAAATCTTAGAAGAATTCATGTGTCACTTGATATTTTTCAAAGGCTTGATTTCGGATTTCATGATTGTAACTAATTACTTTGATATATTATTGTATAAAATATTTTTTTTTGAAAATAAGTCTTGAATAGATTTCTTTTTCTTATCCAATTGATTTTTTATGATTTAGATGTTTGGTTTCAAAAGACGGTTTCCCCTGGGAGAAGTTTGAGTTAAGGCTAACAGGATCGGTTGTTCTACCATTTTCTCGGATTTTAATGATGTTAACTCATTAATTCTTACAAATTTTTAATTTAATTACATGGAAAACTTATTATATTCAATCTTTGATTAAAAAAAAACTTTTATTTTTGTTCTTATCTTTTTGTTTGTTTTTGTTTTTAGTCTCTATCTTATTTCTATTTTACTTTCCTCCTTTTTGTGATGTCAAAAGGAAGAGTAGTTAGTTGAATTGATTTCTTTGTAGCTTGTTTCTATTATTGGATAGTTAAAACTGAGTTTGTCTCTTCTCACTATTTCGTTTAAACTGTTCTTGAACTGCTTAGATTATTTTTTGGTTTTCCATCATCAAAAAGGGGGAAATTGTTGTAAATATGATTTTATGGATTAAAATTTTGATGATAGCAAACATTCATGATTTTCTATGACTTCCTTGCCTACTAACTTTTTAGGTCCATAAGATCTAGTACAAACTGAAGCGAGCTCAAGATTGGGTAGATTAGGTCTAAGTTAGTGTGTAATTTTTCCTTTCTTGAGTCTATTGTAAACATAGTGGTTCCTGATGCTAAGTAACCTTGCACACACACACTTGAAGAAATATTTTTGACCACTTTTAGAGTTCTCTGGTTTTTCTTACATCATCCGTGATGATCCAAAAATTGTCCTTAATGATAAAGATAAAAACAAAAATCCTAATTAGAGCATATTGGTTAAGGAAGCCATCATTAAGCACATTGTCCTGGATGATATTCATATCAGCCAGGATAATAGGCTCAAATCAGAAAGAATAAACTGCATGACCTATTTAGGTATTATTTATTTTTGGACATTGTCCAAGACATCGTCATGGTCGATGCATCATAATTATGCCTAATTTAATTTGATAATTAAGGAAAGCAATTAAGGCTTGATTGATATAATCACATCATCCTAGATGATTGCAGGATCGGTCGGGATGATCAGTTCAAAAAACCATAGTTGCTCCTAGACGATCAAAATTGAATAGCTCCTATTCAGGGCGATGTTCTAGACGATTTTTCTCAAATTTGAACTAATTGACCAGGACGATCATTTGATCGTCCTGGTTGATCAAGCTATTTTTGCATCACCTAGACATTATTTTAGAGTGATTATCTGGATAATATTTAAGGATTTGTACTAATCATAAAGGATAATATTATATCGGCTTGGACAATATGACCAAAAATCTTCTGATCGTCTCAAACCGTCAGGGCTAGTTAAGCATAATTTATGTTGATCATCTAGGATGATATTCATATCATCCTAGATGATAATGTAGGTTTATAAAAAATAAGAGCTATTCTGAAGCTCTTTCATTTAAGAGCTCTTGTTATACCCTTTAGAACATCTTTTGCTGCTATTTTGACCTAAGAGAGCAAAGAGGAGAAGGAGAGCAAGGGAGAGAGAGAGGATCTTGTGAGGAGGAGTTTGTGAGGGAGTTCAAAAAGGTTGCTTCAAGCAAAGGATCCATCATCATCTTCTTTAGTCATCATCCTTAGTTTCATGGGGGTTTTAGAGAGGTAAACTTTAGCATCTGATCAAGGTTCTCTGCCTACTTCAGGGGCAAGCAAAAGGAGTTGGGTTCTCTGCCTACTTCAGGAGGAAGCAAAAGGAGTTGGGTTATCTTCCTGCTTCTAGTGGAAGCAAAAGGAGTTGGGTTTTTTGCCTCACTTAGGTTGGTGGAAAGGAGGTTTGTATAGGCTTCTTCGCCTTGCTGTGGGAGCAAAAGGAGAGACACTGAGTTTAGTGCAATACTAGGAGGGCGCCTCCGGGGAGTGGACGTAGGTCATGTTGACCGAACTACTATAAATTTATGTGTTCTTTATTACTGCTTCTACATTTACATTCCACACTTTGATTTTTGTGGTAAATCTTGGTTTTTGTTTTTAGATTATATTCTGATCAAAAGATTTTTTAAATTACCAATTCACCCCCCCCCCCTCTTGGTTAGCCTTGGGACTAGTTTATAAGAGCTTAACATCCATAACAAATTTTCTAGTGCCATCAGAACACTTTTAATTTATATAATGTTCAAAGTCTTCATATTACTTTCAAATTTTTTGTAATCTTGTCATTGCATTTATCATATGAGTTTAATTTTATTTTGTTGTTTATTCTTGCTTATATTAGAGAGTAAGTTTTTCTTCTCTAATATCTGTAGCATATACTCACAACTAAGAGTATGTAAGAGTTTTGAAAAAGAATCTAACTTATAAAAAATGACAAGTGCATAAAATGAGCCTAAAAAGATTTTGAAAAGATGCATAATGATCGACAAAAAAAAAATTGAAAGATACACAAAGTGTATCAAAAATCAAAATACATGTAAAGTGTGCAAATCAATTGACAAGAGGCATAAAATGAGTGCACAAAAGGCATGCTTCCTTCTCTTTCAAACCTTTAAATCTTAGAAGAAGTCACGTGTCACTTGATATTTTGAAAGGCTTAATTTAAAATTTTATGATTGTGATAAATTACTTTGATATATTATTCCATAAGATTTTTTTTGCAACTAAGTTTTGAATGGATTTCTTTTTCTTATCAAATTGGCTTTTATGAGTTAGCTCTTTTATTTTTAAAAAATGATTTTCCCTGAGGGATGTCCGGGCTAGGGCTTACAAGATCGGCTAATCTACCATTTTTTTGGATTTTGATGATGTTAACTCATTGATTCTTACAAATTTTTAATTCAATCACATGGAAAATTTATAATATTTGTGCTTTGATCCAAAAAATAAACTTTACTTTCATTCTTCTTTTTTGTCTTCTATTTATCTTCTCTTTTCTGGTTTCCTCCTTTTTGCGATGTCAAAAGGGGGAGTAGTGGGTAGTGTTTTTATTGTTCTATCATACTATTGTACTTCTATCATGTTTTATTTAGTTTTTTATTATTTGTTATCATCAAAAAGGGGGAGATTATTATGAATCTGTATCCATGAATTATAATTTTGATGATATTATATATTTATGTTACTTCAATTTTTCTACGACTGCCTTGTCCACTAACATTTCAGGTCCACAAGATCAAATTGCAAATCAAGTCAGCTCAAGATTGGGTAAATTAGGATTGAGACAGCTTGTAATGTACATCAAGTGTCTTTTACGTTTTATTGAGTCCATTATAACAATGTGGGTCATGATGCTAAGTAACCTTGCACACACACACACACTCGGGGGAAATTTTCTGACTATTTTAGAGTTCTTTATTTTTGATCATATCATCCGGGACTATCCTAAATCATCTTGGATGATCTGTTAAAAATAGAAACCCCAATTATGGCATCCTGGTTAAGGCAGTCACAATTAAGCAAATCATCCTTGATAATATTATCATCATCCGGGATGATATGCTCAAATCAGAAAGAATCAGCCGCCTTAACCTTTTAGGCATGTTTTATTTTTAGACATCATCTAGGACATCACCCTGGATGATGCACTATAATTATCCCTAAATTAGTTTGGTAATAAAGGAAAGACATTAAGGTTTGATTGTTCGATCATATCATCCTGGACGATTGCAGGATTGTTCGGGATGATCAGTTAAACAAACCTTAGTTCTTTCTACACGACTTGAATGATGCTCTGGATGATATGTATTGATATGAACTAATCATCCAAGATGATCCATAATTAGCCTGGATGATCAGTTATCTTTTACATCATCTTGACATCCATCCAAGGCAATTTTTTGGATGATATGTGATGTTTTGTAATAATCGGTCAGAATGATTGTGAGATCATCCTGGACGATCAAGTTACTTTTTTATCATCTAGACATCCATCCATGGTGATGTTCTAGATGATATTCGACAAATTGAACTAATCATACAAGATGATATAAGTTCATCGTGGATGATCTGAACAAAGGAACCTTCTAATTTTCCAGACTCTCCCAAATTGTCCTGGTTGATTGAGCTAATTTTGAACTGATCATATAGGATGACCAGTCGATCATCCTAGAAAATCTATGATGATTAATTGCAAATGAGGACAAATTTAAAGCCCTTCTTTAAAAGATCTCTTATTTTCTCAAGAGGAGATTTTTTACTACTGTCGTAACCTGAGAGAGCTAAGAGAAGAGGGAGAGGTTGGGAGAGAGAGAGAGAGGATCTTGTGAGGGGGAGTTTTTTAGGGCTTCATAAAGGTTGCTCCAAGCTAGGATCCTCATCGTCTTCTCTGTCATTGACCCTAGTTCCTTTGGGGTTCTAGAGAGTTCTACTTCAACAACTGATGAAGGTTCTCTAACTACTACAGGAGGAAGCAAAAGGAGTTGGGTTCTCTGCCTGCTTCAAGAGGAAGCAAAAGGAGATAGGTTCTCTTCCTCACTGGTGTCGATGAAAAAGAGGTTTGTACAAGATTCTCCATCATACTATGGAATAAAAAGGAGAGTCACTGAGTTTAGTGCAATACCCAGAGGAGAGGCTCCGGGGAGTGGACGTAGGTTAAGTTGGCTGAACCACTATAAAATCTTGTGTGTTCTTTCTTATTATTTTTTCACATTTAATTTTTACATTTTAATTTATATGGTGATTATTTTGTTGTGTTTGTGATTTTGTTTGAAGAAAGTTTTAAATACCAATTCACCCCCCCCCCCCCCCCCCTCTCCCCTCTTTGTTAGCCTCAGGCTAGTTCACAAGGGCTTAACATCCCTGAGGAAATTTCACAAACCATAGGAGCTACTCTGACCCTAAATCAATCCAATCCCTAGGATCTTCCCTGACCCAAGATCAATCTAGACTCAAGGATCTACTCTAACCCTAAATCTATATAAACCCTATGATTAACCCAGATCTTAGATCAATCCAAGTTAAAATCAAACCTAGACTTTAAGCCTATCTAAACTCCTAGCCTATCCAAATTTGATATATCCTTCATTTTAATGTCAACCCTATCTTATAAATTAGGATAATACAAATGATCACAAATGATTTGCATAATTCATTTTGAAATATTCAAACTCAAAATCTAGTTCAAGTCCAGAAATCCAGACCAAATCCAGGGCTAAAAGGGTTAAGTACTGAAAGCCTTTTATATTGATTTTATAAACACTTAAAAACCTAGCCAAATGACCTTTGATTCAAATTCTATAAATTTCATATTGATAGGACATATTTCTTGAGGTAACCCTCCAAATTTGAGCCCATTTTGAGATTTCTAACTTAAGAAACTAAATCTTTTTCCAAAGGTTATAAAACCTTCAAATATTTATGGCCTATGCTACTAAACCTGCCACCCAATAAATCATGACCTTGGAGCCTTCTAGAAACCATCTAACCATATCCAAATTGATTATGATGTTTTAAGTATTAAACTACATTTTGGTGGACCCACTTCAACCCCGAGTTTAACAGGGGTCAAAATGACCAAAATGCCCCTTAAAGGCAATTTTGGAGTTTTCTTTAAACTTCAACTTAGCCTATCCAAATCAAACTCCAAAACCGTTCAATTTCATCCTAATCACCATAAGGAGTGCAATGCACTCAAGCCCAGACCTTGATTAAGCCTGGTTGACCAAGTCAACCCATTTGACCAAAATACCCTTTAGAGGTTTGAATACATATTTCAAGATAAATGATATCCAAATTAATTGAGACCACTTTCAACATATTTCAAATATCAAACCAAACCTGTTGGACCCAAACCCAGATCCTTCGTCAACCTACTTGACCAAGTCAACCTAGGTTGACTAAACAAGCCCTTTAGGGTCTAAAGAGTAATTTGTCAGAATTGACCTCCCCAGACCTTGGGACCATCACCAACAAATCATAAAGTCATTTCAAAACCATTAAACTCAAGCTCAAGTCATTGATCAACTCGGTTGACCAAGTCATCCTAGGTTGTCCCAATGATCCCATAAGGTTTAAATGTGTCAATCTAATCCATTGACCAAGTCAAAACCTTTCAAGCTCTCAAAACCATTTAAAAGAATGATTTAAACAAACTCAAACCCATGGGGGGACAAATCAGACTTGATTTGACTTGGTTAAAGTAACAAGCTTGGTCAAAACTCTAATATTTTGATCAAATCATAATCTTTAGCCAATTAAATCCCTCTAAAGCTTCAAGATTAGTTCATTCCATCCCTTGAAGCCATTTAGTTTCCAACTCAGTAGACTTTGACCCTTTTGACTGGTCAACATGGGTCAATAAAGTCTCTAATGGGCTTTCAAGTAGTCAAACTCCATAAAAAATTAATCCCTTTCCCTATGTAATAAACCCAATGTATACAATCAACTCTTTAAGCTCCTCCCATGCCACCTCAACTGCCATGTGGCATGGAGACTAGTCAAACAGTTAAACCAAGGGATAGAACTAGTCAAACCCAACAAAATTGCCCTTAAACTTAATTCTCTCTAATCCAATCCTTTTTTAGCAACTCTAATTAGGTTCCTAGAGTCAGTTTTAGCCTTTGGATTAGGAGCAAATAACTCCAATCACTCCACATGTGCAAGTAGGGACCAAAGAGCTTTACACCTAAGATGTCCTTATGTCCTTTTTATTCCCTTGCTCTCTAACCATTTGGGATAGGTGGCATGCATCTAGGGAAACTTCCAAAGCCATTTAGACCATCCAATCAAGCCATCGCACTTTAACTTAGCAAAAGAATCAAAATGAGTCTTAGTCTCACTTGAACCTTTTCTCACTACCCTTAAGCTCTCCAATCAAATACACTATTCATTTGGACTCTCCAGACCTCCCTCCACCTATCCCCACAAAATTTAGCTGATTATACCTCATCTGCAAGTATATTCTTGCAAGCTCAAGCCAAAGTTCGGCAAGCCTCTATCCATTGGATCCATAGCTCATTAAGTTGTGGTTTCAACTAAAGGATTATACAAGGACAAACTACAGTTTCAGAGATTTTTCCTTCAATCCAACGATATAATCTCTCAAAAACCTTATACATAGGTCACTATTTTTAGGTTTAATTACCTTTCTATAAAGTGCTTTCTAATCCATAAAAACACTCACCTATGGTATCTTTTCATGACTTGAACTTCAATTTAAAATTTTGTTCGATTTGGTTCATCTGATTGAACAAATGATGCAAAAAACTCATTCTAGGGTTTTTTGATAGTGTATGTGTAGTATACGTTTTCTGGGCCATTGATTGCACCATCAATGGCCCAGATATACCCATTCCGTGGCATCATTGGACCATAGATTTGTGCCCTCGGTCAGTTTCTTCATTCGGCTCCATCCAAGCCATTCGTTTCAAAACCACATAAATCCAACTATGCGGAGGATGCGTTGACAAGATTAAGTGACCAATTACCATTATAATCATTGACAATTATTGCACAGCGATGTAATTATCGCCAATGATAGGCCGCGGTTTGAAGAGCGAATCAAGGGCTGCCACATAGCCTTTCCACCGTCATAGCTGATTTTTTGTTGGTATTAACTAAAAATTAATTTAAGTTATTTTTAAATCTAAAAAAGCTAAAAAGAAATTTTAAATTTTAAAAATATAAAATATATTAAAATTTCCAAAAATTTTGATATTTAAATTTAAAATTATTATTAATTTAAAATATTAAATATATTTTAAATTCTTTTATTTAATTAAAATTTGATATTTTAAATTAAAAATTAATTAAAAATGATTAAAATTATTTTATAAAATTTAAAATTTTATTTTTAAAGCATATTTTAAAATTCTAAATAAATATTTAAGGTATCTTTATCTTAAAACTTAATTTACTTTAAAATGTTTTTATTTAATTATCTTGAATGATTATAATATATTAATATCTAATAAATATTTCATTAATACTAATTTAAATACTTTTAAATACTTAACATTTTTGTTTTTAAATATGTTAAAAAGAATTAAATTATTTTAAAATATTTAATTTTAAATTAAATTAATCTCAGATTCATTTTTATTTTATATTAAATTTATTTAAATAAATATTTAATTAATAATTAACATTAAAATGAAATTAAAGTAAAGTAATTTTAAAAATTCAAATAAAATTATTCTTAGGAATTTAAAATTTCAAAAACCATTAAGATTTATTTAAATTTAATTTAAGTATTATTTTAAGTTTTGATTAATTTTAAATTATTTTAAATGCATTAAATTGCATTAAACTTTAAAAATTCAAAACAAATAGAATTTAAATAAAAAATAAAAAATAATATTTCAAAATTTTTAAAACTTTAAATATTTCAATTTATATTTAATTGAAAATTTTAAAACATAATTTAATTATAATTTTTTGAATTCTTTTAATATTTTAATATTTTATTAATATCTAAATAAAATGTCCATTAAATATTTTAAAAAATAGAAACTTTATTTTTAAATTATTTTAAATAAATAGAGGATCTCTAAAAAATATTTTATAATTAATTTATGATATTTTTAAATATTGAATTTTATGACTTTTATATATATTTATTAAAAATTATTTTAAAATTATATATGTATATTTAAATCTTTAGATTTTGAGATATCTCTTTAAAAACTTAAACATAGGTTGAGTATATGAATGGAAATTATGAGGAAGGATTAGTGAATAATTGTACTCAAATTATTCACTAATCAAATCATTAGTCATATTAATTAGTGTTTAATCCTTGCATGCTTAGGATACATACACCACTTAGCCTAGGCTCTCTTAGATTTAAGGTCTTGAGTTGGATTGTACATATTTTTATATATGTATGTTAAGGGATAGCAAAACATTGATGTGATCTTACTTAACCTAGAGACATCATTAAGGATAATAATTAAGGTCCATTATCTTAACAACTTAGATTAATTTTTGAAATTAGAATACACCTCTTACTGACATGAAATTTGAACCACTTAAACTTAGTGATATATATAGCCCACAGAAAAATGCTCAGTAATTTAAAAAATCATTAAGATATCTAATTAATTTGTTCATTAATTAAAAATTAAAAAATTATAGAAATTTTAATAAATCAAATTTAAAGCTAAAAAATACAAATGTTACCTCTAATTGACCAAAATTCAATCTCCAACTTAAGAAAAATAAAAACCCTTTTGATTTGACATAAAATTTATGATTAATTTAATTTTAATTAAAAACTAATATTTAAATAATTTAATTAATTAAAATATTTAAAAATTCTATAAAATTTCTAAACACTTGAGAATAACTCCTTAAGTCATTCATAACCTTTGGAGTTGATTTTGAGGAGTTGAGAGTTCACTTGAAGCAAAATCAATTAAAACCCCCTTAATTAAACCAATTAAACAATTCAAATAAATACTCAAAATTTGAAAAATCATAACTAATTCTTGAAAATTCTAAATTGAGAAGACTTAATGACATTAGATTCCTTTTGGGATCAAATATTTAGTAAAAATATCAAACCGCTAGGAATAATTCAAGTTTAAAAATTCAATAATCCAATCAACCTTTTGTCAAAATAAGTCAAAACTTAAAAAATTCATAACTAATTATAGAAAAACCCAAATCTTGCAAACTTATAGTATAATTTCTCATGATATATTCTAATATTTTAAAAAATATCAAAACTCTATAAATTAATCTTAATTCAAAAGTAAAAATTTAACCCCTTTAATTAAGGCATTTAAATAATTCAAATAATTCTAGAAAACTTAGTAATTGATTAAAAAATTTAAGGAAATATTAATCTAACTTTAAAAATATAAATCAATCAATTTTAATAAAAAATCATCAACCTTGAAACCTTAATAAATTTAATTCACTTAACTATACTGATTACTACTAGGTAACCCGGGCCAACAAGGCCCCAAGAAAGGTGAATAAACTTCATGACCCTCATTTAATGAAAGTACTAATCACCCAACCTTTAAAGTACAATTTAAAAATATTCTTAAGTTATTAATACTTAAACTTTAATTAAATATTCCCTTAAGCATTTCAACCAATCAAAATTTCAAATAACTTTAACTAATTACCCCACATAGAACATATCCAAACCACACGGCCTCCTTCACACACTTTAGACGGTTTTCTAGGACAACCAAATCTAGTCTTAGACTAGGTCGGTGTATAGTTTTCTACTGTGTGCCAGGTTTCCCATGGTTTTTATTGCATGCTCGTTGATTTAACTGATTGTTGGGTTTGTTTATTTAATTTTATGTAATCTATAATGTGATTAATTATGCGATAGATTACCCTTAGATTAGGGATGATTTATACTAATTTAATCTTATGCAAGGGTACAAGCTTATAAAGGGTATAAAAATTAAAGGGGGCAAGTAAATTATTAATCTTTAAATTAATGATAATTTCTATAGGGCTTCAGAAATTGCTAAGCTCTTTATGTTAAATAGCATGGCTAAGTGTGTCTACGAATTCAGCATTTAATTATAAAATCTATAATTGCTTAGGATTATTTAAATGTTGATTCATTAGGATAACCTTGCAAGTTGTACTTGAGTCTAGATTTTTAATTTTAATTAATGTAATTTATTTTTAATTGAGTTGTAATTTAAAGTGCTTTGAGAATGTGATTAAACATCTAATTTGGGATCCAAAGATGAAGGGACATACCTTAGAAGAAAATCCCTAAACATTTGGAGATCTAAATTAGGATGATTTTAAAATATCCAAAGGGAAACGATAACACCCCTTTTGAGGGGGAGTTTCTTTTCATTTGAATATCAGGACCAGATGATCAAAGGAGCCTCGCAAAATGAAAAATAAGTAATTAATGAGAAGACCATTCTCAAAGTCACTTGAGTCTTAAGATTAGAAATACGGGCTTATTGTCAGTGGTACCCAGCCACTTTACTTTTATGCAGACCTTAGGTTGCAATATTAAAAGGCACTAGCCTGTAGACATTTTTAGTTATTTAATTGATTTAATTATTCAGTTGATTATTTGATGTTGATTGTGATATAAATTACATATTTTTAGTAGTTTTTTTACTATCTTGCATGTTGTATTTGATTTAGCCTAAAACCCGATTGGAGGCTTGTGAGGGAACGTTAAAATTCTTTTACTTAAATAAAATAAATAATTTTAGCCAATATATCAACTCTAATAATTTTAAGAAGAAGATCTGGACCACCGGGAGTCTACATAGCATCTTTGTTACACCTTCTTTCCTTGGTTAGGCACCTCCTCGCTTGTGGGTTTAGACAAACCACCTAGCTTATGAGGGTGTAGATCAGTTAAGGGGAATCTGTGCAATCTCTAAGATAAAATTTATTTTTAAGCCATTTTAAAAATTGCTTCATATTTGATATAAGCATTTTATCAAGTCAATTAGTATGTATTACATTAGAAATAACTTTAAATGTGTCCAAATATTTAATTACATTTACTTAAACCATCTAATACCCCATATAAGTCAAGGGGCCAAATACGGACATGCTTTAGATGTCAACCTCACTTTCCTCAAACTTAACTTAATTAAAATTCTTTACCACTCTTTTATTAATGACCAAAATCATGGTTTTGAAGAGCCTAGGTGGTTTAGCTAGCTCCCCAATCTAGGCCTGGGTAAGTCCATATCCTATATTGTATTAGTTAGGTTCAGGTTACTTATTTTTAATACCAAATTTTGACTTAGGTTCTGAGGTAGGCTCAAGTTATAAGACCTCAACCATCTAGGAATTTAATCCCAACTTTCTAATAAAATTAACCATTCAAACATAAGTCTCCTTCAATTTAAATTCAATCCAAACACTTAGGATAGACAAGGGCACTTCTAAATTATTTCAAAATATCAAGTGCCTCCTACCTTTCCTACTTTTACTCTGGAAATAACTGCTCAACTTTGATCCAATTCCATTTAAAAATTCCAATCCTTACCACCTTCAACATTAATATTTAATATCTAATAAAATTCGTACCACTATTTCAATCAAGAGTATTTTTAAGAATCTCTTATTTCCCTACAATGTAATTAACTAAGAGGGCTTGGGCTCGTAGGAGATTTAGAAACCTAAATTAAAATTTCAAAATCAATTTTTCAAAACTTTAATTAATTATCTTTTGGAAAATTAAATTTGATGATTATTACCATCATATTCAAATGATTGATAATAAATTATATCTTCTTTCTTCGGGAAGATATGTCATTCTATTATTATAATTTTGATTATGAAATTAATGATCCCTTTGTCTAAAATATTATAGTCAAATATTCAATCAAATTTCATTTTAACCCTTTGGGGTCATATGTGATTATTTCTTGAGTTTAACTATGATAATCATGATGATCTCAAAGTTTTGTAATTTGAACAAATTAGGGAATGATATATTCACCTCTAAAGGAGATATATTATTCATAATGAAGTGTTCAATTTAAATACTAAAAATTCCCTAAACTAAACTTTCCCAAAGAAAATTATACTTTTTTAAAACTCCAACAAATAACTATTTAAAATCAAATAGAACTATTAAAGTATCTATTGACTATGGATGTTAGTGTTTTCAAATATTATGTTTTTAACTACCAAAGTATACAATTAAAAGTATTTATTTTATATTTTGAAATGCTTGTAGGTAATTATGGAAACATGCTTATATAGAGGGGGCTATCAAATTTTTTTTTGTAATTGCTATAAGCTTTTGGTGGCCAACTAGCAGTTTAGCCATCGGAAACTCTAATGTCGGATTATAACCATCATTGGTTATTTAATTATGTTGGTGGTAATAACCGGTGATTTTGCCATTGAAAAGACTGACAGTTTTGATTATCGGTACAAACACCGATAAATACCAGCAGTATTTGCACCAAAATCATCTAGCGATTTACCTGTAGTTTTGGGTCTAGTAATTTCTGGTTGAAATTACCGCTAGAAAATTGCTAGAAATAATTAAAGCTGGATTTTTTTTTTCAGAATACATTTATTATATGGTTTATACTTAAAGGTTTTAAACCAATGGAAAACTGCTAATAAATTATAAAACGTCCATAAAATTGATGTTAACCTCCAAAAATTGTTGTTAATAATGGACGATTTTTCTATAGTATTAACATTAATAGATTCTTTAACAATAGAGGGAAAATTAGCTTTCGTCAAATTTTCTTGAAAAATTCTATTTTTTGAATATTCCACTTCTCTATTGAAATTCTTTTTATATTCATAAGTTTTAAATCTATTGAAAGATTTAATTTTTTTCTTCCATATTTTAGAGGAATCAAAGGTACATATGTATAAGACCCATTATTTTTCATATTATTTTCTACTTCGAGGATGCAATGACTCTTTAATTCCTTTGAATTATCAGCAACTCCAACATTTTGATTAGATGAAATAGAAGAGAAAGACACCTTGTTCTGATCAACAATTATTCTTTTACAGTTAAGATGAGTATGGAAAATTCTACCAAAATTTATGAAATATGATGATATCTTTTCATATTTGATTTTTAAAAAAATATGCCTTGAGATTCAAGATGTTGATTATCGAGTTTAATTCAGTTGCACAATCTAGCAAATTTCCTTCTCCCCCAATTGAACATATTATCATCTAAGTACATAGGAGTACCAAATGAAGAAATTATTCTAACAATGTTAGTTTCATCCCAACAATGTAATTGAAGATGCGACAAATGGATCCACAAAATAGAAAATAAATTCTTCATAGATAATGGGGAGAATCCAGGTTTCAAAATCTCCATACCAATAACATGACCTCCAATAAACCAAGGATGACACTAACCACCGCTTCCTTTTTTTTAAAGAATTAAATGAATAAAGAATTCTTTCCATTTCCAAACAACTAAGATGAAAAGAACTAAACTTAATCCATTGCTTCCTTAATTATCTACTAATCAAAGAATAAGGAATAAAGTTACAAAACACCTTAATAACCAAGGAATTTTGAAGTTTGAAAATATTAGTAATTTTATTTGCAGTATGCAATTTGATAGTTACACCATCATCTAACGTCTCTATATTTATTTTAGAATTAACCAATTTAATATTTTGGGGTTTACTCCAAGTATTAAGTGATTCATACATTACTTTAACTGAATTTCCCAAACTGGCTTCTCGAGGAACTTCTTCAAAAACATTAACAATAACATCTTAAGATTTTGAACTCTTGTTGATCATCTAAACATCTTATCTTACCATAGAAATAATATTAACATCTTCTTGCACGAAATTAATAGATCCATTAAAAAAATTTGAATTAATAAATCTATTCACCCTTAATTTGAGACCATAGGTAGAAATGCCTCAATTTCATTAGTTCTTTCTTGAAGGATGCTACCAAATATGAATTTATCTTTAAAAATCTACTCCTTTATAATAAACATCTAGATTATCAGTAACAATGCTCTTGTCCTTACCAACAAACGATTTTGTCTCTAAGACAACCGAGGAGATAGTAAAATAAGGAACATCTTTAATTACTAGTGGAGTTCCAATGCCAAGCATACTTTTATTAGAACCATCAACACCCAATTTTCTTCCAATAGATAATCTATAACAAGAGATAATATCTCCTAACTTATCTATTGCACCATCTAACAAGGAAGGGATGGATACTGGTGAATACCATCGATTACCCCAAACCATTGTGAACCACCCGCAAAAAATCCTCTAAGTAAAATTCAAAATTTTAGTCTCTCTCTCTCTCTCTCTCTCTCTCTCTCTCTCTCTCTCTCTCTCTCTCTCTCTCTCTCTCTCTCTCTCTCTCTCTCTCTCTCTCTCTCTCTCTCTCTCTTTCTTAAAAAATGGTACTCTCTCTAGGAAAATGGATCACTCTCTCAAGATTGAGTCTGTTGCTCGAATAATACTTTTTTCCCTTTTTATTGGCCTTTTCTCCCTTATTCAAGCCATGAGACTTCACCAAGGGCTAAGATTTATTTGAAGGTTTCATATGATGTATGCCACATGGTAGGGTTTATAGTGGGGTAGTCCTTTTAGGTAGGTGAAGGGAAATGTAAGAATATTTGATGTGGAAAAATGGATTATTAAAGTTTTACTCTTATGGAGCCAAATTGGACCAATAGGCTACTTGAGATGGGTGAAAAGGATGGTTTGGATTTGGGTCTATGAATGTGGGCTTTTAGGGGCTTGGTTCAACCCAGTTGGTTGACTTAGGATAAACCACGGGTTAGGCTTATTGGGTCATGTATATAGGGTCATGTGACACCCACTATAATAGTTTATACAATTGATTTTGAGAAGGGTAAAGATTTGGTCGAATAAAAATCCATTTTGGTGGACTTGGTTTAACCCAACTAGCTAAACCAGGTGAGCCCAATGGATTGAATTTTTTAAGGAAACTCATGGTGAAACCATGGACTTTCCCTATGATTTTAGTTTAATGGTTTGGTCAAAATAATGTGTTTTGAATTTTTAAATCCCATATGTGTGTTTTGGTTAACCTCATAATGACTTGGTCAACCCGGGTTGACCAAGAATTGGTGTTTGGTTCAATTCACTCCATTTCACATATAAGATGTGTTGGAGGGGTTTTATGGTTTTTTTTACTAAGCCATTTTAAAGTTTGGAGGAAATAAAAAATCTTAGGAATTTTGTAGTTTTAAGGTCTCATGGTCAATCATAGTCCACCAAGGGTCAATATTGGTTTAATACATCATGACAAAGATTATGAACATGATCAATGATTTTTTGGAGGTTTCCAAGGCAATTTTTTTCACAAGATGCAAAATCTAGTGGCATAGGTTGTAAATATTTGATGGTTTGTAGCCTTTAAAAATTAATTTAGTTTTGTGGATTAGTAGTCTTAAAATGCTTCCAAATTGATCTAGTTATCCCTAGAAAATGATATGCAACTGACTAATTATGAATCAAAGGTTTTTTGATAATGTTTTGAAGGATTTGAAGTTTCCCCAAAAACTTGTTTTTGACCAAGGGGTTTTGGACTTCAATTTGAGCATTTGATTTTGGGTTTTGAATTTTGAGTTTGATTTCTAAATTGGATTTATTTACGATTGAATTTGATTTGTTTTTCTTAACCTCTCCCAAAATAAGGTTAACATGTATACATAAGTGATTCGATGGCATCATAAGGTTATTATGATAAAAGTGGAGATTAATAATAGTGAGTCATGCGAAAGTTCGTTAGGGAAGTTAGGCCCTTATGAACTAGCCCAAGGCTAACCAAGAGGGGGAGGTGAATTGGTATTTTAAAAAATCTTTTAACCAAAGCACAATAAAGCTCAACCAAAATCACCACAGAAAATAAGTGCGGAAAAAAATTAAATGCGGAAGAAGAAAAAAGAACACAAGGATTTATAGTGGTTCGGTCAACTCGACCTACGTCCACTCCTTGGAGGCACCCTCCGAGTATTGCACTACCAAAGTGACTCTCCTTTTGCTCCCACAGCAAGGCGGAGAAGCCCTTACAAAACCCTCCTTTTTTCCACCCCCGGCAAGGCAGAGAACCAAACTCCTTTTGCTTCCTCCTGAAGCAGAAAGAGAACCTCGATCTATCGCTGAAGCTTATCTCTCCCAACCCTTCCAAGGACAAGAGACTCTAGTGGAAGAAGAAGTGGAACAATTCTTGGAGCAACCCTTATGAATTTCCCTCTCAAGCTCCCCCTCACATGATCCTCTCTTTCTCTCCCTCTCTCTCTCCTCTAGGCTTTCTCAGGTCAAGACAGCAGCAAAAGATTGTTCAAAATGTTGAATAATATCCCTTAAATAGAAGAGCTTCAAAACAGCTCAATAATTACAAGTTGCTGAAATTATTATCCAGGACAATTAGTGCAATTTAAGTCTAATTAGCTGGGACAATCTGGTACAAATAGAAGAAAGTTGTTCATATCGTTCAGGACGATCATAAATTGTCCTGTACGATTAGTTCAAATCATAGACTATCGGCCAGACAATCGCTCTGAAAAGAGTTATGGATGATTCCAAAATAGCTTGATCGTCTAGGCCGATCTCATGATCATCCCGGACGATTAGTTCAAATCAAAGAAAAATTGTCCAGAGCATCGCCCATAATTTGAGCTGGCCGATCCGTATCGGCCAGACCATCGCCCGGAATATGAGCTGTCTGATATTGATTGTTCATGAGCAACTTAAGATTTTTTAACTGATTATCCCATCCGATCTTGCTATCATCCAGGATGATGTGATCGTATCAATCATCTTAAAAGCTTTCCTTAATTGCCTGATTAATTTAGGCATAATTGTATCAAATCATCCAGGCTGATACACAATCATCCTGGCCTTCCAAAAATAAAGAATGCCTAAATAGATCATGGCGAATGATTCTTTCTATTTTGAGCCTATCGTCCTGGCCGATACATGTATCATCCAGGTCGATCGGCTAATAACGGCTGCCTTAACAAGATGTCCTGATTAGGATTTCTATTTTGAACCCAATTATTTAGGATGATATAAATATCGTTCGGGATGATGTGAGTAAAAATATAAATTCTAAATTAGATAGAAAAATCACTCAAGTGTGTGTGTGTGTGTGTAGGGTTACTTAGCATCAGAACACTTCAATGGTTTCAATTGAGTCAAGAAAGGGAAAAAGAAAAATACTGACTGACTCAGACCTAGTCTACCCAATCTTGAGCTAGTTCTGATTTTTGTCCAATTTTGTGGTCCTGAAATGTTAGTAGCGAAAGAAGTCATAGAGAAACAAGAGTGTTTACTAACATCAAAATCATAATCCATGAAAAATAGGTTTGCAACAATCTCCCCCTTTTTGATGATGACAAACATTTCGACGATCAATACTAAAAACATGGAAAGCTTTCAAATTTCAGAAAAGTATAAGTACAACCATATTACTCCCCCTTTTGACATCTCAAAAGGAGGAGGAGTCTAAAAAAAACTAAAGCAACTAGAATAAAAGAAAAATACAATAAAAAAATATAAACTACAGAAAATAGACGCTAAAACAAGAAAAATGAGGGACCTGATTATCAGACGTAGGTGGTGGGGAAAGTTTGTTTGGGATGTTATGCCCTATGAACTAGTCCTGAGGCTAACCATGAGGGGGAGGGTGAATTGGTATTTTAAAAATTCTTTAAAAAATAAAAGAACGATTATCACAAACCAAAATCACCACGGAAAAATAAATGTGAAAAATTAAAGTGCGGAAGTAGTAAAAAGAACACAAAGGTTTATAGTAATTCAATCAACTTTACCTACGTCCACTCCCCGGAGGCACCCTCCGAGTATTGTACTAGCAACGTGACTCTCCTTTAGCCCCCATAGCTAGGCGTAGAAGCCCTTACACAAACACCTCCTTTTTGCCACACCCGGCAAGGCAGAGAACCCAACTCCTTTTGGTTCCTCCTGAATCAGGCAGAGAACCACGATCTCTTGTAGAAACTTATCTCTCCCAACCCTTCCAAGGACAAGAGACTCTAGGGAAGAAGAAGTGGAATAATGCTTGGAGCAACCCTTGTGAACCCCCTCACAAGCTCCCCCTCGCAAGATCCTCTCTCTCTCTCTCTCCCTCTCTCTCTCTCTCCTTTAGGTTTTCTCAGGTCAAGACAGCAGCCAAGGATGTTTAAAAATGTTGAACAAGAGCTCTTAAATAGAAGAGCTTCAAAGGAGTTCATTAATTACAAGTTGCCGACTTTATCGTCTAGGATGATATTTAAATCGTCCTGGCCGATCAGTACAAATCTCATAAGATCGGCTAGAGCATCACCCTGAATACAAACTGAATGATTAAAAATTTGCTTGATCATCCCAGATGATCTCACGATCATCCCGACCTATCAGTTCAAATTAGAGGAAAATCATCCAGAGCATCGCCCTGAATTTGAGCTGTCCGATCCAAATCGGTCAGGAGCAACCAAGGGTTTTTGAATGGATCGTCCAGGCCGATCTTGCAATCGTCCAAAACGATGTGATTGTATCAATCATTCATAATTACTCCCATGATTGTCGGATCAATTTAGGCATACTTATACAATATCGTCTAGGCCGATCAAAGAATCGTCCTGGCTGATTTCCAAAAAATACATAATACCTAAATTGATCATGGTGGTAATTTCTTTCTTTATTGAGCATATCATCTTGGCCGATACAGGTATCATCCAGGCTGATCAGTTAATTACGGCTGCCTTAACTAAGAAATCCTGATTAGATCTTATGTTTTGAACTCGATCATTCAGGATGATATAAGTATCATCCAGGCCGATGTGAGTAAAAACACAAGTTCTAAATCTCTCAAATATGTGTGTGTAGGATTACTTAACATCAGTCACATCAAATAATTAGAATTGAATCAAGAAAGAAAAAAGAAAATTACAGACTGACCCAACCCTAATCTACCCAGTCTTGAGCTGATTTCGATTTCCGTCTGATCTTTGAATCTTGAAAATGTCAGCAGTAAAGGAAGTCGAAAAGAAGAAAGAGTGTTTGCTAATCATCAAAATATAATTCATGGAATCTGTAATAGGTGGTGGTGGCTATTGGAAGTAACTGAACAGGGCAGCAAACTGTGAGCCAAACCTGGCCATATCCTGGTCGTGCTGCTACTGCTAGTGTGCAGCATAGACATCGAAATGGGCCATATCCTCATTGTGCTGTTGCTGGTGTTGAGCTATAAAAGTATCAAACCGGGCCTTCAACTAGTCAAATCTCTCCACCAACTGATCCAGTTATGAGTGCTGCCGGAGAGGAACAGGTTCAGGAACGGGAGCTGGAGCCTCCTCCTCTTTGGCCCCCTAAGCTTCCCCATCCCCTGGGTGGAGACGAGTACTATAAAGGACATGGAAAGAATTGTTTGAGTAGAAGGGAGGCGGATGGTTGGGTAGAGCAGGATATTGAAGATTGTATTTGGTTTCAAGAACATATAAAATGATGTGTCCTAAAGCAAGGTTGGGTTTCCTCTTATGACATGGATCGTGGATTGTTTTCAAATGATCAATGTATCGAAAGATCAGGTCAGTAGCATTAAACTCTCTATGGGCCATGATGTAAAAGGTAGTAAGTGAAAGAAGTGGAGTGATGTGGATTCGGTCCCTGGCTTTTGAAATAATGGAAGTGCGAAAGACATGTTGGATTATTCTAGTATATTTGAGTAAAGAGCTAGTCTCTCCAACATGAAAGGGGGCATTGGTGTGGTGAAGAAAGTGGTTTGCAGAGGACCAATTATAGTCAGGATCAGAGACAATGATATGCAACTTATCCCCAGTGGCGGATAGCTGCAAACGTTCAGCACGGTCCTGGTTTGTGATCTTGACAGGGCGTCGATTCACATAGGAGGTGAGGGCAGTGTAGGAGGAGTTTATGCGAAGGTTTGCAAAAAATTTAAAAAGGAGTTCAGAAGATAAGGGGATAGCGAGAGTAATAATAAAGTACAAAAAAGTGTGAGTGAAGAGGTCTAATATCGGATATGAGAGGTGGACAGGATTGATTGTTCTAGATTGAGTGATCCCACATTCTTTGTACTGATGGTAGGCAGCCGATCTTCTGCCTCCCTGAATCGAGGGTCCAGTGTGGCCCTCAAGGAGCTTCCAGAGGTCTGACGAACACGCTTTCCTCCAGCCATCACAAGAAATCAGGAAGCAGACAAGAGATGAGAAGAAGATTGAAGTGAGAAATATGGCTGGATTGCTCTGAATTTAAAAAAATGGCCACATCATCCAGGACAATCGTAGAATCGTCCAGGATGATATTGTTCAATAATTGCGTACAGGCCAATTGGTCAAAAAGGCGGTCCGTTCATCCGGGCCGATCTGGTATCGGCTGGGATGATTAGACACAAACGATTGTCCCGAGGAGTCAGGCCGGACGACTGTTGAAAAGGCTGATTGTCCAGGACGATTAGGTGTATCGTCCAGGATGATGCTCAATAATGAATCATACGAGCTGAATTTAAAATGTTTTAAATCATGTGCCATGTGTATCGTCTAGGATGAACAATGCATCGGCCAGGATGATTGTCCAAAAAATGGATCATCTCGGGCGGTTTTAAAGATTTTAAATGTATTGAAACGTGGATCATCTAGGATGATTAGGTGTATCGGCCAGGACGATTTTCATAAAAACATCGGCCATGATGAAAATTTTATCGGCTAAGACGATCAAGATGGTTGTAACATAGTTCGATCAGATTGTCCAGGATTATGTTGGATCGTCGAGGACGATGAATTTCAGTAAAGTCAGAAAAGTCCAACAGATTGATTTTCAACAGAGATAGTCCAATCGTCCAGAACGATAAAAATATCGGCCAGGACGATGTGACAAAATTTAGAAAATCAGTGAGAAATGAAGATGATCAGAGAGAGCCCACAAACAAGAAAACCAATCTAAATACATCAACAAAAAGAAAAAAAGAAAAGATAAAAATAAAGAATTTTTGTTTTTTAAATTTTCTTTTTTTTTTTTGAGTTTTTGCAAAGTAGCATATGATAAATTTTCCAAATAATTAAATTTTAAAGATTCAAAAGATCAATGAGTTAACAATGTCAAAATCTAAAAATGGTAGAATATCCGATCTTGTTAACCCTAGCTCGGACTTCTTTCAGGGCATAAATCTTCTTTTTGAAAACAATGACATAACTCAGAATAAACTAATTGGAATGAAAGAAGATCTGTTCAAAACTTGCTCCAAAGAAAAATAACTTATAGAATAATATACCAAAGCAATTTGTCTCAATCATGTTATTTGAAATCAAGCCTTTGAAAATATCAAGTAATCCATTAATTCTTCTAAAATTCTAAAAGTTTAAAAGAGGAGAAAGCTTGTCTTATGTGGGCTCATTTTATGCCTCTTGTCAATTTTAATGGCGCTCTTTGTGCATTTTTTATTTTTTGATACACTTTTGTGTATATAAATTTTTCAATTTGGCTTCATTACGCATCATTTTGTTTTTGGCATCATCGGCCTTTTTATTTTTTATTCTTGCAAGCTATATCCCTTTTTCAATAACTCTTGAAATGTAATTAGTTGTGAGTAGATCTTCAAGATATTATAGAATAAAAACTCACTCTCTAATATAAGGAAGAATAGACCACTAAGCAGACTTTAACAATTATAGGATAAGTGTAATGGCAAGATTTCATTTAACTTGAAAGATATATAAAAGCTTTGAATATTATAAATATAAGATAGATTACTATAGCAAGATAAAAAAGATCTTAATTTCAAAAATCAATTGTTAATATGGGATAGACTTTTGTTTAGAGAAGAAAATTATACCACTAAAAGAGGTCAGAGGGAGGGAAACTATCAACGGTGTTTCTCCCTTTAACTGATTTAGAGATGCTAATCATTGGCTATAAATCTCCAAAATTTAAGAAATAGGAAAAATCATCATAAAGAAAAGGAAAGCACAAACAAAAACAACTAAAAAGAAGCAAGCACAAAAGACAAAAAATAACGATGATCAACGCATGTATTTTAAGAATTTATTAAGCAGCAAGTTTAAGCAATTATGAGCTGTGAGCCTCCATTTGTCCAAGAATCATATGCTCTCACGAGGTCTTTGGTGAGAGAAATCCTGCAAAAATCAACAACCGTCAGATTTAGGAACCCAAACAGGTTTGGGTCCCTTCTTATGAAAGGTAGAATGCAATGCATGTGTGCTATGCTGTGAATCATGCAATTTGGGTCTCCACACCCAATGTGTACTATGATGAATAGTGTAAGTGTGTGAGATGTGTCCTAGCATGCCACATGAAAAGCATCTAACACTAGGAAAAAGATTTCTTAAATGGTTTGGGTTATAATGCCTCTTCCTAGGTCTTGGCTTTAGATCAAAAGTGAGTGTCGTCCAATTTCTATTAATTGTTTCCAATTCAGTTTTAAACCTCAAGTTAGTACTTTCTAAAGTAGCATTCTTAATCCTCAAACTTTTCTTCATCTCTTTAGATTTTTTAAAATCAGATTTAAGTGAGGTGTGTGAAGCTTTTAATAAATCATGCTCATCAATAAAATTCAAAAGCTTTTTATTTAATTCATCAAATTCATCAAGTAGAGCCATATGATTTGAATCAATTGTAGAATGATCTTTGAGAATAATTTCATGCTCTTTTTGTAAATTCAAAAGCTCTAATTTTAAACTAGCATGAGTTTTCTTAAGTTTTTTGTATGATGCATAAATTTTTTCACAAATTTCAAATAGTTGATCATAGTTTGGTTTACATACCTCTTCTTCATCACTTTGATCAAGATGATCTTCTCCCATTAATTACAAGTTTGTTGTCTCATCTTCAGGTTCAGTCTTAGATGAATCTGATGCAGATTCCGCCTAGAACGCCTTTTGAATTCTCTTCTTATCCTTCCTGAACTTAGGTTTCTCCTCACTCTTTTCTTTACTAAAGTGATCCTGAAGTGTAGGACAATCAGCTCTGACATGTCCAGGCTTCCTGCATTCAAAACAAATAACATCAGAAGATCCTTTAGAATATTTGTTATCCTTACCTATTCTCCAATTTTGATGATGCTTGTGACTTCCTTAGAAAGGTTTTGAATTACCTCATAATTAAGGCAATGCCATCGCTTTCAGACTCGAAAGAATTAGAGTCCATTTTATTGGCCTTCAATGCCATAGTTTTCTCTTTCTTTTTCTCACTTGTATCAAGATTTCTTTGATTCACCCCTTGCTCGAAAGCAATAAGTGATCCAAGTAAGTTATCAATCGAATAGGTATTCAAATCTTTAGATTCAGTGATTGTAGTGATTTTAACATCAAAAGAGGAAGGAAAGCATCTCAAAATTTTGTTCACTTCTTCATAATTTGAAAGTTCTCTTCCTAAGGTATGCAAAGAAGTTACAATCTGAGTAAACCTTGTATACTTATCAAAAATTGATTCAGAAGTTTCATACAAAAAAGTTCATAATCATGCAGGAGAATATTCAAACGAGATTGCTTAACTTCATTGGTTCCTTCATAAGTAATGTACAATCTATCCCAAATCTCTTTACAAGTAGAGCAAGTAGAAACACGCATGTAATCTTCAGACATTAAAGCACATAAAAAATATTTTAAACACTTCACATTAAATTGAACTAAATCTCTTTCATCAAAAGTTCATTTAGTAAAAGGCACTTCAGTTTTAATTCCATTAAGTTCATGAGAAGGTGGAGAATATCATTCTTTAATTAGCATCCACATACCAGTTTTCCAAAAATCAAAAGGTAGGTTGTCAAACAAATGTGGTCGAGTAATAGAATATCCTTCAATTGTATTACGATTCCCAAAATTATCCATAGATTAAAATTCAAAATTTTTTAAACTCAGTTTTTATGAATCCCGCTCTGATACCACTTGAAAGTTCATTAGGGATGTTAGGCCCTTATGAATTGGCCCAAGGCTAACCGAGAGTGGGGGGGGGGGTGAATTGGTATTTTAAAAATCTTTTAACCAAAGCACAATAAAGCTCAAAACAAAATCACCACAGAAAATAAGTGCGGAAAAAAAAATTAAATATTGATGCAGAAAAAAGAACACAAGGGTTTATAGTGGTTCGGTCAATTCGACCTACGTCCACTCCTCGGAGACGCCCTCTGAGTATTGCCCTACCAAAGTGACTCTCCTTTTGCAAGTTGTTCTATGATCAGTGCAATTTAAGCCTAATCAGCTGGGATGAATAGAAGAAAGTTGTTCATATCGTCCAGGATGATAATAAATCATCCTGTACGATTAGTTCAAATCACAGACTATCGACCAGACAATCGCTCTGAAAAGAGTTATGGATGATTCCTAAATAGCTTGACCATCCCGGCCGATCTCACAATCATCTCGGACGATTAGTTCAAATCAGAGGAAATTTGTCTAGAGCATCGCCTGGAATTTGAGCTGGCTGATCCGTATCGGCCAGACCATCGCCCGGAATATGAGCTATCTGATATTGATCGTCCATGAGCAACTTAAGGTTTTTTGAACTGATCGTCCAGGATGATATGATCATATCAATCATCTTATATGCTTTCCTTAATTTCCTGATTAATTTAGGCATAAGTGTATCAAATCATCCAGGATGATTCACGATTGTCCTGGCTGATTTCCAAAAATAAAGAATGCCTAAATAGATCATGGTGGCTGATTCTTTTTGTTTTGAGCCTATCGTCCTGGCTGATACATGTATCATCTAGGCTTATCGGGTAATGACAGTTGCCTTAACAAGATGTCCTGATTAGGATTTATGTTTTGAACCTGATCGTCCAGGACGATATAAATATCATCCGGGATGATGTGAGTAAAAATAGAAATTCTAAATCAGATAGAAAAATCACTCAAGTGTGTGTGTGTGTAGGGTTACTTAGCATCAAAACACTTCAATGGTTACAATTAACTCAAGAAAGGGAAAAAGAAAAATACATAATGACTCAGACCTAGTCTACCCAATCTTGAGCTGGTTCCGATTGCCGTCCGATCTTGTGGTCCTAAAATGTTAGTAGCGAAGACAGTCGTAGAGAAACAAGAGTGTTTGCTAACATCAAAATCATAATCCATGAAAAACAGGTTTGCAACATCATGATGTGTTGGAAATGTGGAAAACATAATCATAAGTTGAGAGTTCAAGTTGATAAATAATAGAAATAAAAAGCAAAATGATAAGTAGAGAGATAAGAATGAGAAAAAAGAATAAAAAACTATTTTGATGTTATTTATTTTGAGTGCAAAAGATAGGTTTATCTAATGGAGTGTTTAAATCTCATGAACAAATATTAAATGGACAAGGTTTTTTTTTTTTTGAAGAAATGCATAGAGCAATTTTACTAATAAAATGAAGATACAAACTTTAAGTGATAGCAACCCTATCACTTTCCTCCTTTAATAAAGAAACAAATAAAGGAGGAATGTTATTACTATCTAAACTATTCCAAATGAAATTAGAATAGCGAGCATTATTAGCACAACAATCGGCTAACTTATTATAATTTCTATTCATATATTGAAATAAAACTTGGTTGAAATCTCTATGAAAGGGTAGATCTTGTGGCTTCAAAAAAGTTTCCTTAGCTTCTCCACCATTCATCATACTTTGAACATACTTGATTACATTATAATTATCCCCTTTAACTATATTCCCTTTTGCCTCATACATCCATTGTTGAAGAACATTCTTCAAAGATAGAATTGAAATTCGCTCCAATTTCGAACAGTCCCAATATGCAACTGAATTCAAAAGCAAACAAAAATCTTTCTATGGAATCTCTTATTACACCTCTTATTCCTGCCTTATAAGAAGTCTCTCAGGAAGCTTCAATATTAAGATTAATCCACTCAGGGGGAGGAGGATACCAATAAGAAGAATACAATTGAGATAGCTAGTTGGTATCCTAGTGATCCAAAATTGGACTAAACTGAAATGAGACAATAACAAAACTGATTGAATACGCTGCTATAACAGAGATACAATCCTCTCTTCCCCCATGTGTGAGCTTGTTTCTACTCTTCCAAGAAAAAAAAGGTAGAGCAATATAGATTCCCAAAAAAAGGATTAGAATTTGAGAACAGTTTCAATCCTCAAAGACTGTATTCCAGGTCTGTAAAAATAGGGAGTCAAAACCCTATTTACCAAGCATATCCTTCACCTGAGAAAGAAACATACAACTGACCGCTATATGTTTAGAATTATCAATAGCTTTGCAACCTCTTGAATACCCATTGAAATTCTATAATCTTTTATACATCAAAAACTCATTTGTTGGGATAGCATTATGGTTTAGTATCCAACAAAATAATTCCACACAAGGCCAAAGTTTTAACATCCTCATCCATCTCTAGTTTGTATCTTCATCCAGCTTATCTATCAGTTTTTCAGAGATTAAAGCTGCTATTGATTTATCAGAGCATTTATTCAACAGTTCCAATTGATCTCCTTGAAAATCTGAATGTATCGAAATAAAAGTGATAAGCTCCATTAAATCTGGACCAAAACACTGATTCATCTTAAAAACATCCCATTTACCATTATGAATAAATTTCATAAGACATTTACTAACATTATTAAATTCTATAACAAATATAGGCCACCGATCAATGCTTTTATCTAATAGCCAGACATCTTCAAAGGTATTGATGCAGCAACCATCCGAGACCTTCCATCTGACTATAAGTTTTAGAAATTATGTTCCATTAGTTATTACCTTCCAAGTAGGAGACACATTGGTTCTAACATCAAAGTTACAGATGTCCTTCTCGTATTTTGCTAATAAAATCCTATTGAGTAGAAAAGAAGGATTATTGACAAAATTCCAAGTGAATTTAGCCCTTAGTGGCCCCTTTCTAACAACAACTAACTGCACTCCTTGACCACCTATTCTTTTTGTTTTAAATACTGTATGCCAAGCAACATAGTGAAGACCTTTACTGTTATCATTTTTTTGCCAAAGGAAATCCCTATACATTCTATCCGAAAGGGCTCAGATGACACTAGAAAGTGCTCTGATACCACTTGAAAGTTCGTTAGGGATGTTAAGCCCTTACAAACTGACCCAAGGCTAATAAATAGAGAGGTGAATTGGAAAAGAAGAAATTTTAAATCAAAACACGAACCAAAACCAATATCACCACAATAAAAACATAATGCGGAAGCCATAATAAGAAAAGAACACACTAGATTTATAGTGGTTCAGTCAAACATTAACTTACGTCCACTCCTTGGAGGCACCCTCCAAGTATTGCACTAAATAAGTATCTCTTCTTTAGCCCCCACAGCTAGGCGGAGAAGCCCTTACAAAATCACTTCCACCTTCCCCGGTGCGGCGAAGTCGCCAGGTCCTTTGACACCAAAGAGATCTTCTTCTTTGATAAACTTCCCTCTAGACAAGCCTTGAATCCGACGGTATTAAGGTGCAAGCCTGCCAGAGCAACTGTGTGGAATCCCCCTCTACACTCCCTTGAGTCCCCCCTCACAGGATCTTCTCCATCTCTCAAACTTCACCCGTTCCTCACTCCCTTTCAAGTTTTCTCTTCAAGTTTCCCCCATAAGAACGAAGCTACAATGGCTGCCAAAGACACTTACAAAGTGTCATGTTATAGCTTAAATAGAAGCTCAAAACGAGCTCATTAATACAAGTTGCCGACATTATCGTCCAGGATGATAGACATATCATAGGACGATAGACATATCATCATGTACGATCAGTTCAAATTCAGCTCATCAGCCCGAGACAATTTGGGACGATCAGAAGAAAATTGGTTAGATCGTCCTGGCCGATCTCACGATCATCCTGAACGAATAGTTTAAAATTGATTTCAATCTTCCTGATCATTGCACTGAATAGATTCTGGCTGATGTAAATCGTCCAGGCAATTGTCCTGGTTGATCCTATGATCGTCCCGGATGATGTGATCGTATCAATCAGCCATTAATGCTTTCCAAAGATACCAGATCAATTTAGGCATAATTGAGTTAGATCATCCTGGACGATGTCTATATCGTCCTGGCCAATTTCCTAAAATAATGAATACCTAATCTGATCATGGTGGCTGATTCTTTCTAAATTGAGCTTATCATCCTGGCCGATATAAGTATCGTTCAGGCCGATCAGCTCATGATGACTGCCTTAATGAGGATGCCCTAATTAGGATTTCTTCTTTTGGATCGATCGTCTCGGTCGATATAAATATTGTCCCAGATGATTTTACCAAAAATAGAAATCTTTAGGGAATAATAGAAAAATATTCCAAGCTACAAAACATCAGGAGCCACACTAAGACAATAGACTCAAGAAAGGAAAAGGTGTACAAACTGACTCAGACCTAGTCTACCCAATCTTGAGCTGGTTTCAAATTGCAGTCTGATCGTGTGGACCTGAAATGTCAGTAAAAAATGCAATCGTAGAGAAATAAGAATGTTTGCTATCATCAAAATCATAAACCATAGATCCGCAACAATCTCTCCCTTTTTGATGATGGCAAAACATTTCAATTTGAATATTTAAAAGGAACATTTTCTCCTAATCTCCCCCTCACTAGAATACCACTTTTTAAAAAATAGGGGAGATAAAAATATTGTTTTTATTTTAAATTTTTTAAAAAGAAAAGAAAAAAAAAGATACAAATTCAACAATACGTTCTCCCCCTTTGACATTATCAAAAAGAGAGGAGGCACAAAAAAAAAACAAAACGAACAAAAGATAAAAAAGTTCACTAATCTAGAGAAAAAACAAATATTCTTAAAATGAGAAAGTTACCTCTTGGTTTTAATCAAAAACTTAATAGAATTGGATTGACAACGCATAGCCCAGAAAAGGTTAGAAATTCAGAGTTTGATAATCCAAACTCAAGTTCTTTAAAAAGGCTAAAAAACTTTTTAATTCAATATCTAAATCATGAAATAAATTAGAGATAGAAACAATCATTTTTCAAAAACTCCTTCCATAAAATATATCTAATAGAAGATCAATGCACGAATTGTTGAATCAAGAATCAAGATTTTCAAACTCAAGTATCGAAAGTATCAAGAATTTTCTTAAGCTTTTAAGAAGTAAAAGAATGGTAAGCATTAAATTTTGTTGGCTCATTTTATGCCTCTTGATAATTGGTTGGCGCACTGCGCATCTTTTAATTTTTGATACACTTTTGTGTATATTTTTCAATTTGGCATCATTGCGCATCTTTTATTTTTGGCATCATTGGCAATTTTTTTAATATGCTACCTTTCTGAAGTCTTAAAAATAAAAGTTAACCCATCCTATTGATAAAGCAAATTCTTGATTAAGAAAATTATGAGTTAGATTCAACAACTTGCAAAAGATCCCTATGCGATAAATAAAACGTAGTGAGAAAAAAAATTTAGTTTCAAAGACAAATTTAAAAGATGAAAAAGATTTTAAATCAAAAGTAGAATAACCTCTTTTAGGAAATAGAGATTGAGAGTCAAAAATATGAGTTTACTTCCGTTGAATGTTTTAGAGAAGTCAAACACAACTTACCAAAGATTTCAAGAAAAAACAGGAAGTAGATTTTTCATTTTTAGAAAAGTTAATGTGTGTGTTGATCAGAGAAAAACTTTCACGAAAATGAAAATTTCAAAGAATAAACAAGACAAAAACACAAAAAAAACATAAAAATAAAAATATAACACAAAAACACGAAAGGATTTTAACCATTATCTCTCTCCTGGTCCGATGCTTCAGAAACCAGATCTGCCCATGAGATTTTTTTCCTTTCATTATTTCCCAAGTTTAAATTTTGTTTCGCCTTGCCCTTTTCTTTCGTAGGAAGAATTTTTAAATTAAGGCACTGATTTTTCATATGTCCAGGCTTCCTACATCGAAAGCAAATAACGTTAGAAGGAATATGAACATCCTTACCATTTTTACTTTTTTTCCACTTTTGCTTATGCTTTGGTGAGCTTTGTTATTTTCTTGATAAGTCACTGCATTCGTCACCAACTAAGCTATCTCTTTCTATATCTTCAGCTTTTAGAATAATCATTTCACCTGCATCCAAAAGTCTTTGACCCAAACTTTGCTCGTAGGCAATGAGTGAGCCAATCAAATTATCAATAAAATAATCATTCAAATCTTTTGATTCACAAATAGCAACAGCTTTGGCTTCAAATTTTTCAAGTAAATAGCTAATAATTTTGTTAACTTTTTCAAATTTTGAAAATTCTTTTCCGAAGGCATGCAATGATGTTACAATTTGAATGAACCTGGTATACATGTCTAAGATCGTTTCAAAAGATTTCATGGAAAACAATTCAAAATCATGCACTAATATATTCTACTTGGATTGCTTGATTTCACTAGTGCCTTCGTATATGGTGTGTAGTTTATCCCAAACTTCCTTACTAGTAGTGCACGTGGATACTAACATAAAATCTTCAGAATTTAAAGAACAGAAAAAGCAATATAAAGATTTTGCATTCAATTGAGCATTTACTTATTCTTCCATATTCCATTGATTAAAAATAATATCAATTTTAACTCTATTAACAATACGTGACGGTGATGAATAACCAGTTAAAATCATATGTCACATGCAAAAATCAATCGATTGTAAGAAAGTAGTCATGCGAATTTTCCAAAAATCAAATGACATATTTTCAAATAAAGGTGGTCTGGTGATTGAATAACCTTCCACAATATTATGATTTCAAAAATTAGCCATGGATCAAAATTCAAAAGCTTTTAAAACTTATTTTATGAATACGGCTCTGAAACCACTTGAAAGTGCTTAGATGACACTAGAAAGTGCTCTGATACCACTTGAAAGTTCGTTAGGGATGTTAACCCCTTATGAACTAACCGAAGGCTAATAAAGAGAGAGGTGAATTTGAAAAGAAGAATCTTTAAATCAAAACACAAACCAAAACCAATATCACCATAATAAAAAACCAAATTCGGAAATTAAATGCGAAAGTAATAATAAGAAAAGAACACACCGGATTTATAGTGGTTCGGTCAAACCTTGACCTGCGTCCACTCCTTAGAGGCACCCTCCAAGTATTGCATAAATAAGTGTTTCTCCTTTAGCCACCAAACCTAGGTGGAGAAGCCCTTACAAAATCACTTCCACCTTCCCCGGTGCGGCGGAGTCTCCGGGTCCTTTGACACCAAAGAAATCTTCTTCTTTGGTAAACTTCCCTCGAGACAAGCCTTGAATCCGACGGTATTACGATGCAAGCCTGCCGGAGCAACCGTGTGGAATCTCCACACTCTCTTGAGTCCCCCCTCATAGGATCTTCTCCCTCTCTCAGACTTCACCCTTTCCTCACTCCCTTTCAAGCTTTCTCTCCAAGTTTCCCCAACAAGAATGAAGCTATAATGGCTGTCAAAGACACTTTTAAAGTGTCATGTCATAGCTTAAATAGATGATCTCAAAATGAGGTCATTAATGCAAGTTGCCGACATTATCATCCAGGACGATAGGCATATCGTCCTGTACGATCAGTTCAAATTCAGCTCATCAGCCCAAGACAATTTGGGACGATCAGAACAAAATTGGTTACATCGTCCTGGCCGATCTCATGATTATCCTGGACGATTAGTTTAAAACCAATTAAAATCATCCTAATCATCGCCCTGAAAAGGTTATGGCTGATGTAAATCGTCCAGACAATCATCCTGGCCGATCCTACGATCGTCCTGGACGATGTGATCGTATCAATCAGTCATTAATGCTTTATACAGGATCAATTTAGACATAATTGAGTTAGATCGTCCTGGACGATGTCTATATCATCCTGGCCGATTTTCTAAAATAATGAATACCTAATCTGATCATGGCAGCTGATTCTTTCTGAATTGAGCTTATCGTCCTGGCCGACACAAGTATTGTCCAGGCCGATCAGCTCATGACTGCTGCCTTAATGAGGATGCCCTAATTAGGGAACAACAGAAAAATATCATCCTGGAAGATGTTACCAAAAATAAAAATCTTTAGGGAACAACAGAAAAATATTCCAAGCTACAAAACATTAGGAGCGACACTAAATACAATAGACTCAAGAAAGGAAAAAGTGTACAAACTAACTCAGACTTATTCTACCCAATCTTGAGCTGGTTTTAAATTGTAGTCTGATCGTGTGGACCTGAAATGTTAGTCAAAATCATAAACCATAGATCCGCAACACTATCCAAGTCATTCAACACTCCCATATGGACTAGTGAATGCGTAAATAAAAATACAGGTAGAGAAAGACAAGAAGACTTAATAAGGAGCAAATTTCCTGAAAGAGAGATAAACCAATTACCCCAAGTATTACTCTGTCATAAGCCTTCACCAAAAGGTTTTGAAAGTCTGAAAGAACTAGCCTTTCTAAAGCCAATTTGACTCCAATCTAGTTAATTTCTTTAACAACCTTGAAACTCAGCATTTTTTAAAGAGCTTCACTCTTCCTACCAACTGATTTCCCGAAAATAATAGATGATTTCTGAATATTAATCTTTTAACCCAACCATTTGATGTAATCCTTCATTATGTTGATTATTTTCTGCACACTCTTATGTTTTTCCTCTGAAAATATTATAATAGCATTTGCATATTGTAAATGTGACATTTTCTCTGCATTAGGAGCCACTTTAATTCCAATGTTTCTTCCTTTATAAAATAAAAGCTTCAGATAGCAATTGAGAGCACATAATAAATAGATAAGGAGACAATGGGCATCCTTGTTTAATTCCACTTTTGGCCTCTATCCATCTAGAGTTGCTACCATTAACCACAATAAAGAACCCCAGATTTATAACACACTGCATTAATAATATTGAAATTTTTTTCAGGAAACCATAATGTTCAAAAAATTGTTTCAAAGTTGACCAGCCCATACTATCATAGGCTTGTTCCATGTCAACTTTTATAGCCATTAAACCTTTCTTAGCTTTAGAGAATCTGAACTTATGAATTAACTCTTGAGAAAGTAAGAAATGCTCAAACATAGAGCGACCTCTAACAAATGCAGCTTGATCTTCATACACAGACTTTGGAATAATCTAAATTAACATGTTCAACAACATTCTTGCCACAATTTTGTAAATGGACGAACAAAGACTAATTGGTCTAAAATTTGAAGGATTCAAAGGATTTTAACCTTAGGGATTAAAACCACTAAGGTTTCCTTCCACTCTTCACACATAAAACCAATAGTAAAAAAAGATTTGAAAGCCTTCTATACATCTTCTTTAATGATATTCCAATAGAATTTAATAAAAGAATATGTAATGCCATCCAAACCTGGAGATATATTGTATTCAAGTCGACTAACCACACCTTCCAGCTCTTCCTTGGTGAAATCGTCCAACAACAATCTTCTATCTTCTTCGTTCAATACAAAAGAAGTAGGCGGCCATCCCTTAAGAACACAACTCCTTTCTTTCCATTTGTTCGTATAGAACTCATAAAAAATTTCTTCAATTTGGCTCTACTCCTCATTCAAATTGTAGAACCAGTCATTGATTTGATTAATCTTATTATTATTACACCTAGTGAAATGAAAGCATGAAAGTATTTTGAATTGATGTCTCCTTCTTCTAGCCACTTGACCTTCACCCTTTGTCTCCATAAAGTATCAAGACAACCAAGTGTAGAATTGAGCTCAAGAACCTTAGACTTTAGCTAGCAAAGATTCACATCAGACAATCCTCCTCTATCTGCCTCCTCTTCTTGTAAATCTAAAATTTCTTTCTTGAGATGCTATTTTAGAACATTAAGGCTTAAATGTTTAGATTTACTCCAAAATAATAGAGCCTTCGAAGTTCTTTTGAATTTAACATTAAGAGATTGAACTTCATTACCTTGAACAAATTTTCCCCAAGATTTAGCCACAACCAAAAAGAAGCTGGATAAGAAATCCAAGTGTCTTCAAACCTGAAGGAAACATTTTAAGCAGGATAGGACAATGATCAGATGCAACTCTTGCAATGTGATGGACAACCACGGTTTGAATTAACTCTAGAACAAGAGAGTTAATAAGGCAACAGTCCAACCTCTCTAAAATCTGGGCTCCACCTTTCTTATTTTTGCACCAAGTGTATTTAGGTCCAATTATAACAGTATCATGTAAGTCACCATTATTCATAAACAAATTCATATCATGAGGGCCTTGAGAGAATAAAAATTTCTTACCACCTCTTTTCTCTTCTTGAGATAGGATGGAATTAAACTCCCCACCCCCCCCCCCCCCCCCCCCACTAGAAAAGGAAGATTCCTATCCGTATAGGCTTCAAGACTTCTCCACAATAGTCTCCTTTGTAAGTCTTTTTATTTACATAAACCGTGGCAACTAACCACACACCTTTGTTAAGAATTTTAAGCTCACCCACTACAAATTGAGAAGAAGCTTCTAACATAAAAAATGAAACAATATCTGTTCTCCAACAAACCATAATACCTCGAGACAAACCATCAACAGGTAATAGGAAGAAATCCCAACAAGGCCCCAACATTTTATTGAATTCAAACCTATTAATAGAAGAAATTTTCGTCTCAACAAGCCCAATAAAGAAAACTTCATAGTCTTTCAAAAAGTTAGTTTAAATAATGGGAGGCTTCATGCTTCCTAGCCTTCCTACAACTCCAAAATGCTATTTATGTCATTTATGATTAATATTGGGATTGCTCCCAATCTTACTTTTCTTCATTACTTCCCCTTTTCTCCTTTGTTGAAGAATGTTGTCTTTACCCAAAGATCTAAGTTCTTTTTGTAGTTTGAATTTCATAACTCATGTATCTTCTTCCACCAAACCTAAATCTGATTCTGACATTTTCATTTCCTCAATAGCAATTTCTCCTTCTTCCAATGTTACTTCCAAAGGCTTAGACTTCTCAGGAATTTCTTCATTTGCAACAGAATCAAGAACTTTGAACTTCTTCATATCAGCTGGTATTATAAAAACCTCAGGAGATTTACATACCACTTTCAAGGTAACTGGGGATTTGTTAAGATCTGTAGCCTCATCCAATTTATCACAACAGGGAGAATTACACTATATTTCTACTAGAGCTGGAGGATCCTGGCTCTATGTAATATCCTCCACTATATTTAGTGAGTCTTTTTCCTCTATAACCTAAGATGCTTTGATTATTGGTTGATACTTTTTAACAAAGACAGGCCCGAGACCAGCATTCTTCTTATTATTTTTGGGATCACCCATGAAAACTTTCCTCCTCCTATTTGTGACATGAACCCATGGTTCGTAAGAAGAACCATTGCTCACATCCTCCGAAATAACCTCATCCAATCTAGAAACAGCTTCCTTCAAACCAGATTTGTCATACAAATTGCAATCCTCAACCAAGTGTCCAACTTTTCCACATTTGAAACAAAATGAGGAATTTTTTTCATATTCTATCTTTTGTAAGAAGCGACTAGCTGATCCTTCCACCGATACCTCCGTAGGAAATTATTTGTTTAGATCCATTCGAACACAAACTCTAGCATACTCTCTTTTACTCCATTAGAACATATTTCCATCTATCCATAAAGGAGTTCCTGTCATTGAACCAATTCTCACCACATTTACTTCATCCCAACAAAGCAGTGGTTGATGCGGCATCCTCACCCATATTGGAGAAGATAACCCATTTAGAGAAGATGGAGAAAATTGAGTAGTCCATTTATCCATGTCGATTATGTGACCATTAACATACCAAGGGACTCCCTCTAATACTTTCTCTACAGCCTCCTTAGTGGGAAACAAGCAAAGAATCCATCCTAATCCAAGAATGGTTAGATGAAACTTCCCAAATTGAACCCACTATCAGTGTAACTCATTGGCAATCACATGAATTGGGACATCCTTCCCAAAAACTTTTACATAATAGATAATAGAAGATTTTCAATACTTTCCTTAACATTTGTTTCATTGAGCTTAATTTCCATTCTATCCTCAGAAAGCATAGATTCCTCGATGGAAAAATTAGCTCTGATATTTGAACATTTCATCCATGGGTTATTGACAGATTGCACATGAATAGAGCATTGGTCCAATTGCACTTCAAAAATATTATTTAAAATTCCTTCTTGAGCATTAACACAAACATTAGAAGGATTTTCTCTTCCCAAATTGTTTGATAATTCATCCTTCTCTAGAGAAAAAGGTTTACCAATATTGTTAATAAACCTATTAACAAATAACTTCATACCAGAGGACGAAGATGCTTCATAATCATTCAAAGCTTTAACATGAGTAGATCCTACAGAAGGACGTGGAGATTTAACTATCATTTCATTCATAAATCCTTTACCTTTGCTAGGTTTTGGAGGTGATTTCAACTTTGAAACCATAAAGGGTTCGTTGATCTTCAAGGGATCATTGAATTATCTGATATGAACATCATTATTACAAAAAGAGATGGGATTGGATGAAGAACTTTGGTGACCAGTAGTGGCCGCCGCCTCCTCAACCATCATTGACGTGAAAATTGCCAAAATAGCGGAAGCAAAAATTTGAAAAAAAAAATAAGTTTCTCTCTCTAAGTTACCGAGAGCTTCTCTATCAAAGTTAACAGGCACTCCAATGTTAGGAGAGTGGATGAAGTCAATAGGTCCTCCCTCTTCAACTACAGGCTCTTCATCAACATAATGAACATTTTGATGATGAGCGCTTTGTAAAATGACAAGGTTGAGGAGAAAGGAAAGAAAGAAAAAAAAAGAGAAAAACATTGTGCCTTTTGGATTAATTCAGATTCAGACTCCATAAAGACTAAGATTGAGAATGAAGTCCCAAATTTTTGCTTAATGACTAATTAAGGATAATGTGATTTAGATAGGGAGCAAGCATATGTTTTTTCCTATAATGAACTACTTTCATTTTCAAAATAACTACATGCTAGCTTTAAAAAATGAGAAAAATATATATTTGGCATTTAAGGAAGAATTCTCTACCTTACAAAAGGAACATGTTTAGAAGAATAAAAAAGTTTAAAAAATAAGCTAAAAGATAAAACTTTCAGGTATACGGAACTTGAACATTCATACAGTGCATCAGAAGCAAAGGTTCAACATTTTCATGAAATTGAACATAATATTTATGTCATGATTTGGATCTCAAAAATTGCAACTTAAAATTTAAGAAAGAAAATTTTATAATTGGGAAAGCTTTCACCTAGTTTTGCACATGGTCATACATCACTTGGAGTGATTCCACAAGTATTTTTTTTTTTATAGAAAAGGGATTTAAGATAGGATACATAATGCATTCCTTAGAGTTACATAATATTCATCTAGAATTATAGGAAACATTATATAGATATGTAAACATAGATATCACTTGAACAAATCCTATGAATAGAGACAAAAATACTAAGAAGATTCATCATGGTAAGCATACATCTCATAATATTAGGAGAAGCAAACATATTTGACTTTCGAAGGTCACATCTTAATGAATTTGTGTAAGTTTGCATTTATAGTGGGGTTAGTGAAGGAATGTGGTACTTGAATAGTGAATGTCATGCCACATGATTTGAGAAAAGAGCAAATTTGTTGCACTCAAGTTCAAAAATGATGGAAGGAAACCCTTAGTAGAAATACCACATTAAAGGTACTATTGTAAAGATAAATTCTTTTAACATTGATTATTTCCTTTTCTAGATGAATTAAAACATAATTTAGTGAGTATTAGTTAGTTTGTGATCAAGATTTTGATAAAACTTTTCTTACTAAAAAATATTTACTAGCACCAAATGGAAAACCTATTTTAGAAGGTTTGTGTATAAATAATGTCTACATGCTTGATACGAATAGTATGTATATCTCTAAGGAAATTTGTAGCAAGAAAGTCACAAAAGATGAGTTTTTATTGTGGCATAGGAGACAATCTAATATTAGTATAAATATTCTGAGAAAAATCAAACATGTGGAATTAGTTAAAGGGATACCAAAATTAAAATATAATAATGATTATTTGTGTGATTCTAGGTAGTTAAGAAAATAGGCCAGGTCATCATTTCTTTCAATTAAGGATATAATGTCATCAAGACAACTAGGGAAATTACATATAGATATTCTTGGACCCATTAGAACTATATGTTTGGCGAAAAAGTTCAATGATTTTGTGATTTTTTATTAGTACACAAGATTTATTTAGGTATGGTTTTTTTTTGGCACAAATAATAGTTCTTTATCTGAAATTAAGCTATTTACAATTTGGATTCAAAAGAAAATGGGTCGGAATCTATCCACTATCCATTGTGATCCTAATAGGAAATTGTTAAATGAAAATTTTTAAAATTATTATCAAAGTATAAGAATATAGCATAACTTCTTAAATTTTAGGATATATAAAAAGTTGGGATAGCGAAGAGAAATAATATAACCCAATAAAGCAATGATAAATGAATAAAAATTATCAAAAAAAATTTGTGTTAAAGTTGTGAATATATAATATTATGTATTAAATCAAACAAATACAAAATCTAATATGAATAAATCCCCAATGAGTTGTTAACAAGAAGAACACCTAATCTATCACATTTATATATTTTTTGGAGTTATTTCTTTACTTTGAATAATAAAATACTAAAATAAGAGAAATTTAATAAAAAATTTCATATAGCTAGAACTTTGTGGTATTCATTCATGGGAAAGCTTATTGAATATTTAATAAGAGAATATTTATAGTTGAGGAATTGACACATGTTATATTTGGTGAATCAGATTGTGGTATCCTACCCATAGAACTAAAAGGAGAAAAAGATAATATACTTAGTATTTAAAACTAAGGGTCAATATAAAACCAATATACCAATGAGTTGTTGCTTGAAGAATGAAAATATGCATTGAGCCAACCTAGAGAGTTAATTAAAAAATATATGGCTAACATTAGAGTACCAGAACCTTTTGTTCGAGTTAGAACTAGACCTAACATTAGAGAGCAGTTTAGCCATATAATTTTTATCTCTATAAATGAATCATTGGTCTAAATGATGCCTTAACTGATGAGTTTTGGATTAAGGATATATAGGAAGAATCAAATTAGTTTTCTAGAAATAATATTTGGGATTCACTAACTGGACCAGTTGATCATAGAGTAATTTGCCCAAAATTAGTATTAATGAATAAATTAAATAACTTTGGATTAGTGTTAAGAAATAAGGCAAGATTGCTGGTACTTGGATATAAACAAACAGAAGGAATAGACTTTAAAAGAACATTTTCTCTAGTTGCACATTTAAAGGGTATAAGAGTACTCCTAGCATATGTGTGATTTTAGATTTATGAAATATTTTTTTATTATTTGAAGAAAAATAGCTTATGCAATTTGTTGCATGTGTGATTTTTGCAAATTTCAGTGGAGATTAATTATTTGAACTTGAAATATTATGATTCATCATTACTTAATTTACACTTGAATGTAATCTGTAGTGAATAAAGCATTTATTGAGGTACATAATAATGAAATTTTATTAAGGTTACTTCATTAAATTGAAGTTTAGGGAAATCATATATCTTAGGGAAATTTGAATGAGATTGCTTATTAAATATGTTCCATCAAAAAATGCATTAGGTTAGATACCCTACTATGACACATAATATGTATTATATTTATCAAAAATTTCTTTCAGTTTAAGGTGTTAGGAAAGGTTGTCTATTTGGACACCTTATAGGTGTCATTTAGAGAATATTCCATCAAAATCATATGCAATGAAAGTTTAGTTTTTAGGGCACATAAAGATACCCTTACCCTTAAGTGACACCACTATTTGATGTCCAAATAGTTCATGTGCCATAATAGAAACCTATTCTGGTACTTTAAAGTGTCATTATAGCTATTATGTTTTGAAGTGCATTTTCATATTGTAAGGGATTTAAGATATATCAAATAGATGTAGAAAGTATATTTTCAAATGGATTCATAAAAGAAAGATTTGTATGTTGATAAGCCACCAAAATTTCAAATCACAACATATCCTTATCATGTGCATAGGATATTGTATGGATTAAAATAAGTATAAGAGCATGATATGATATACTTTCAAAATTTCTACTAATTAATTCATTTGTGAAAGTTTTTTATTGATTCTACATTATTCAAAAAAATAATCAACATTGACATATTGTTAGTACATACATATATTAATGAAATTTAATTTGGATCAATGTGAATGCCACATTATGTAAAGAATTTTCATTTATCAAGAGTCATGTGTTTGAGATAACCCTCAAGAGTCATGTGTTTGAGATAACCATGATGGATGAGTTGATGTGTTTTTTAGAATTCAATATGGAATAGGGAAAGAATGATACTTGGAAAGTCAGATTAATAATGCCAAAGAATTAAGTATGAAGTTTGATAAAGAAGGATATGAAAGTGTGAACACCATCATGATTAATCCCTTCTACTTAGTTGGCTAATGACGACCCTAGCGGAAAACTTGTAGACTTAAATAGGTATAGAGTATGATAGAATCATTATTATAATTAATTTGTAGTAAACCTAATAATATTTTTAGTATATGATTATGTGTATGCTTTCAAGCAAGACAAAAGAACTATATTTGGTTGCAACTAAAATAATCCTTCTGCATCTCATAGGTACACCCAACCAAGGTATTTACTGCTCTATGGATTGTGTCTTTTGACCTAGTAGGTTCTTTAGGTTTAGACTTAGCATGTTATAAATTTTATAGTAAATGAACACGAGGAACATGTTAATTTATTAGAAATTCATTAGTTAGCTAATCTCGAATAAACTAAAATATTGTAGGCTTATCAACTATAAAGGTATAATATATATTTATATAGGAAGCTATGTCACTCAAGTCTTATGGTGAAACTAACATCTTCTTGATTTTGGTTTGTAGGTGAACATCATACATATCTTGTGTGATAATATAAGTGCAATATGTACCATAAAGAACAAATATTAACATTCAAAAATGAAACACTTTGATATTCATCACCAGTTCATTAGAGGTGATGTTGACATTCAAATATTGATTATGAAAATTGCTAAGCAAATTTTTTTATATAAGAACATAGACATGAAAGGCCTAGTTTACTTAGAATTAGACTAGGAGTAATAAATTTAGGTTTCTATATAATATGGTAAGTTGTTTATGTGTCAAGATTGTACCTTTGTTATGAATATATGTATTTGTGTATGTTATTAACAATGTTTGTGTGTATATTATGGGGTCCTTGAACACCTAAAAATTGGAATATAGAGAAAATTTTGACAAATTACCTTCATATTGTAAACTAAACATCATATTACATAATTTATAGAATACTATACGATCTTATTTGATTAATTTTATAAAAAAAGTAATTTTTTGGAATGATAAAAAAAAAAGATGGATGAGATATTTTGCTAAACTATTTAATGAAGATTGTGAAAATAAGATTGACTATAGTGACCTTAGAACCCTAAATGAAAATAAAGATTTCTATTTTTATCGGCGTATTAGTAAAACTGAAGTTACAGATGCTTTAAAGAAAATGAAGGGTGGAAAGGCTGTTGGACCTAATGATATTCCAATAGAGGTGTGGAAATGCTTAGGAGATGAAGGAATTTCATGGCATACTAAACATTTTATTACTATTTTGAAGACTAAAAAGATGTCAGATGAGTGGAGAATGAGTGTATTAATTCCTATTTTTAAGAATAAAGGTAATGCACAAGATTGTGTGAATTATAGAGGTATTAAGTTAATGTGTCATACTTTAAAACTATGGGAGCGAGTTATGGAGCATTGGTTGCGGCGTGATACTAATGTTTCTCAAAATCAATTTGGATTCATGCCGGGTATGTCGACTATGGAAGCCATACACTTATTAAGAGGTTTGATGGAGAAATATAGAGAAAATAAGGAGGATCTACATATGATATTTTTTTATTTAGAAAAAGCATATGATAAAGTTCCAAGAGAAGTGATATGGAGAGTTCTTGAAAAGAAAGGAGTCAATAATGTTTATATTCAAATCATTAAAGATATGTATGCAGGAGCTATTACTTGTGTTCAAACACAAGGTGGATTGACCAAGTATTTCCCTATTTCGGTTGGGTTACATCAAGGATCAGCCTTAAGCCCATATCTTTTTGCTTTATTCATGGATGTTCTCACTAGACATTTACAAGAGGATGTACCTTGGTGTATGCTTTTTGCTGATGATATTCTTATTGTTGATAAGACTAGAGAGGGAGTTGAAGGTAAACTTGAATTATGGAGGTCAACCTTAGAGTCTAAAGGTTTCGCTTGAGTAGATCTAAAACAGAATATATGGAGTGTAATTTTAGTAGTAATAGACCTAGTGAGGGGGTTGTGACTTTGGGCGATCAAGTCATTAATAAGAGTACACATTTTAGATATCTTGGATCTATTGTTCAGAGTGATGGTGAAATAGATGGGGATATTATCAGCAGAATTCAAGTTGGATGGTTGAAGTGGAGGAATTCATCGGGCTAGTTATGTGATAGAAATGTACCCCTCAAACTTAAGGGAAAATTCTATAAGATGGTAGTGAGGCCTGCAATGCTTTATGGTGTCGAATGTTGGCCATTAAAAGAGAAGCATAATACTAAGTCAAGTGTGGCAGAGATGAGGATGCTCAGGTGGATGAGTGGCTTTACCCTTAGAGATAGGATACGAAATGAACATATACGTGAGAAGGTTGGAGTAGCTCCAGTAGAAGATAAGATTAGAGAGAGTCTCCTTAGATCGTTCGGTCACATAAAACGGCGGCCTTCCGATGAACCGGTTAGGAGAGCAGAGGTATTAGATTTGACTTATGTTAAGAAAGGTAGGGGTAGACCTAAAAAGACTTGGTTAAAAAATATTAGGAATGACCTTTCTTTATTAGATTTAAACGAGAATTTGACTTTTAATAGGACACAATGGAGAAAAAGGATTCATGTAGCTGACCCCACATAGTGGGATAAAGGCTTGATGTTGTTTTTGTTGATAAAAAAATGTCATGTTGTATGATTCATATCATATTATATAATTTGATAAACTCAACTAGTTATTTATAATAGCCATTACGATGATCAGAAAGTAGTAGATAGTACTACGTGTTACTTATCATACTATATGATTGGTTTAGTTAAAATAGTAATTAAAAATTAACTCTTAAACATAACAAATCATATTGTACAATCATGATCATAGTATATGATTTGGAATAGCCATGAAAATCAATAAATAGGCATAGGTTCCCATTTTCACTCACACCTACTCATAAGCCCCTCTTGTCTTAGTTTAGGTTTTCATCATGCTTAGTTAATTTTTTTCTTATCTTTTTAAAATTTAAGGAAAATGGTCTCATGTAGTAGGAACATCATTTTTTTTCCTCATTGAATGAATGATTTTGATCAAAGGTTGACAACCGAACAATCTTATGGAAGATATAGGGCAGCTTGTCTTACTAACTCAAAAGTTGTATTAGAAGAACAACAATTTTATCAAATCTAAGATCTTTTCATTTGTACCACTTAATAATCCCTCATTGAAATTTCATATCTTTTCCACTCTTGATGCCCTATGAAATTTTTTAAAATTTGGGAATAAATATCAATAATACTATACTCCAATCATTATCATGTAAGGGGATGTAACATAAATTTTTAAAGACATACATAAGTATTTGCACATATGACATACAAGTGTTGTACCTCATGACTAAGCTAACATCTTCCACTATAATTGGTCCATAATGAATACTTCCCTTGGGAATTCTCCTATTAGTCACTACAGATCTTTAATGAGTTGCCTTGTGTTAATACTTATGTCGTCCAACATATGCTTCCACACAATGTCATCCCATATATTGTTGATTGAATCGGCATAAACCCATTGATTGTATAGTTACCTATAAGTGCTTTAGTAAAACACATTTTAATGTTATGGAACTTTCTATGTGTTACATAAAAATCTTACTTCCATTAGGAACCTAAGAGAATGAATGAAGAAAGACAAATATTGCACCAGGAAATATCAATGCCTATGTCCTTCAGACCAAATATAATTTGACATACTCTCAGCTACCCAACCATCAATCTTCTCACATCACCAACCACTCATTTCACATTCTATATAGTGAGAGGTGTCGACTAGCATGTGTAAGGGGTGATGATGAAAAAGAAGAAGGGGTTGTTCTTCTTATTTATCTTTCCCAAAATTATCCTTAGGATGTGTGGACTAAACGTTTTGAACTATAAGAACTCAAGGTAAACAAGCATATCTAGTAAAATCCAATGGGCACAGTTATAGCATCATCATGATGAGAACTGAGCCTAATTTTAGGATTAATTCTTGTCAAATATACTAATAGTTCTATTAAAAGTCAAATTCTCATTTAAACCTAATAAAGAAAGGTCATTCCTAATATTTTCTAACCAAGTCTTTTTAGGTCTACCCCTACCTTTCTTAACATAAGTCAAATCTAATACCTCTACTCTCCTAACCGGATCATCGAAAGGCCGTCGTTTTATGTGACCAAACCATCTAAGGCGACTCTCTCTAATTTTATCTTCTACTGGAGCTACTCCAACCTTTTCACGTATATGCTCATTTCGTATCCTATCTCTAAGGGTAAAGCCACTCATCCACCTGAGCATTCTCATCTCTGCCACACTTAACTTAGTATTATGCTTCTCTTTTAATGGCCAACATTCGCACCATAAAGCATTGCAGGCCTCACTACCATCTTATAGAATTTTCCTTTAAGTTTGAGGGGTACATTTCTATCACATAACAAGCCCGATGCATTCCTCCACTTCAACCATCCAACTTGAATTCTGCTGATAATATCCCCATCTATTTCACCATCACTTTGAACAATTGATCCAAGATATCTAAAACGTGTACTCTTATTAATGACTTGATCGCCCAAAGTCACAATCCCTTCAGTAGGTCTATTACTACTAAAATTACACTCCATATATTCCGTTTTAGATCTACTCAAGCGAAAACCTTTAGACTCTAAGGTTGACCTCCATAATTCAAGTTTACCTTCAACTCCCTCTCTAGTCTTATCAACAAGAAGAATATCATCAGCAAAAAGCATACACCAAGGTACATCCTCTTGCAAATGTCTAGTGAGAACATCCAAGACTAAAGCAAAAAGATATGGGCTTAAGGCTGATCCTTGATGTAACCCAACCGAAATAGGGAAATACTTGGTCAATCCACCTTGTGTTTGAACACAAGTAATAGCTCCTGCATACATATCTTTAATGATTTGAATATAAGCATTATTGACTCCTTTCTTTTCAAGAACTCTCCATAGCACTTCTCTTGGAACTTTATCATATGCTTTTTCTAAATCAATAAATATCATATGTAGATCCTCCTTATTTTCTCTATATTTCTCCATCAAACCTCTTAATAAATGTATGGCTTCCATAGTCAACCTACCCGGCATGAATCCAAATTGATTTTGAGAAACATTAGTATCACGCCGCAACCTATGCTCCATAACTCGCTCCCATAGTTTTAAAGTATGACACATTAACTTAATACCTCTATAATTCGCACAATCTTGTGCATCACCTTTATTCTTAAAAATAGGAATTAACATACTCATTCTCCACTCATCTGGCATCTTTTTAGTCTTCAAAATAGTATTAAAAAGTTTAGTAAGCCATGAAATTCCTTCATCTCCTAAGCATTTCCACACCTCTATTGGGATATCATCAGGTCCAACAGCTTTTCCACCCTTCATTTTCTTTAAAGCCTATCTAACTTCAGTTTTACTAATACGTCGATAAAAATAGAAATCTTTATTTTCATTTAGGGTGCTAAGGTCACTACAGTCAATCTTATTTTCACAATCTTCATTAAAAAGTTTAGCAAAATATCTCATCCATCTTTGTTGAATATCATCTTCTAAGAAAAGTAATTTTTGATCTTCATCTTTAATACACTTCACTTGAACTAAATCCTTACTACTCCTATCTCTTTGTTTGGCTAACTTATACATATATCTTTCTCCTTCTTTAGTATCTAATCTATTATATAAATCACTAAAAGCTAATGTCTTTGCATCGCATATGGCTTTCTTAGCATCCTTACGAGCAACTTTATATATTTCCCAATTATCAGAATTTTTAAAATTAAACCAATTTTTATAACAAAGCTTCTTATTTTTTATCTTTTCTTGCACATTAGGATTCCACCACCAACTATTTTTACTATTAGGAGCTTTTCCCTTTGATACTCCAAGGACATCTTTTGCAATATTCTTAAGATCACTAGCCAATTTTTCCCACATAATATTAGCATCTCAAAATCTTACGATCTAAAATCTTATCTCCAAAAATATTTTTGTTAATATTCTTTAAATGCCCCCATCTAATCCTAGAAAATTGTTTTACTTTTTTTTTTTTTTTTTATGCCCCTTTATCTTAAAGTCCAAAACTAATAATCGATGTTGGGTACATAAATTTTCACTCGGAATAACTTTACAATCTTTGCAATCTAAACGATTTAATTTTCTAATAAGAAAATAGTCAATCTGGGTTGTACTATATCCATTTTTATAAGTGATGAGATGCTCATTCCTTTTCTTAAATAAGGTATTAGCAATTGAAAAATCATAAGCTAAACAAAAATCCAATATGGTCTTGCCACCTTCATTCGTCGTTCCAAATCCATGGCCTCCATGAATGCTTTTAAAATCATCGACCTCTCTACCAACATGTCCATTTAAATCTCCTCCAATAAAAACTCTTTCTTCAAGAGGTATATTTTTGTATTAATTCTTCTAAGTCATTCCAAAAATTTAATTTAGAACTCATATCCAAACCTACTTGAGGAGCATAAGCACTTATAATATTAATAATCTTATCATCAACAACAATCTTTAAAGCTAAAATTCTATCTCCAATCCTATTAATTTTTATAACATTATCCTTTAAACTCTTATCTATAATAACACCTACACCATTTCTAGTACGACTCATACCTGAATACCAAAGTTTAAATCCTAAACTATCAATTTCCTTAGCCTTCTCTCCAACCCATTTAGTTTCCTGAATGCACAAAATATTTAACTTCCTATGAATCATAATATCTATTAATTCCATTAATTTTTCTGTAAGAGAACCTATATTCCAAGTTCCTATCCTAATTTTAGTTTCATGGACTAGCTTCTTTGCCCACATTCGTCCTTGATGTGGGAACCCTTGCCTATTTAACACTGCACCCGGGCGTCGGTGCAGCGGCCCTTGCACACTTGTCACTGTATTCAGGCCATACAGCGCGTCGCTTCCAGGGGACGCCCTAGCATTAACACAATTTCTTAAAGGATTCATGTCATTATTGTTCGACAAGTTTTACGCTGGCTGTCGACTACCTAACGCAACCCTCCACTTTTCTCATCCAGGACTTGGGACCTGGCAACGGCAGTGTTACTTGAATTATGTCATAGAAAAGGAAAAATTTTGAGAATTCAAAGACTATTACTTATAGATTTATTATGTCACCTTGTATATATCAAGTGTATCATATATGTGAAAGAACTAAGCACACACATGAAAACTAAATTTAAGATAAAAGAATGCTTAAGAAATTACTTAAAAAGTTTAATTAAGGCAACTTGATATACTACAAAACATATTTTAGGATTTAGATCATATTGTATGATGTGTATGACAATTTTGATAATTCTAAAAGTTCAATTCAATTGATTACAAAAGATTCAAAATTATAATTTTAGTACGAATCATACTATATGGTAAAAATTGGATAGTATGATCGGTTATATTTAAAATACATAACCATAATATTCTTCTTTTCTTAAATAGGTAAATTGAAATTTGAAATAATAGTACAATATGATTATCTAAATAACTACCTAATTAAAAACCACAAATCATGAAGTATAATTAAAATAAAATTCAAGAAAATGTTTTATTCATCTGATACCTATCATTTAGGCCAATCAAATAGAGATGGGTTTCTCAGGAATTTGTACTAATTATATTGTATGGTATCAATCAAACAATTTTAACAATTAGAAATGTTTTTTACTGAAAATTGGTCAATTGTACTAAACTATTTGTATGATCCAATAAAAAAATTTTTTTTTTTTTTTTTAAGGTTTCAAATCAACCGACCCTATATATGACTTTTTCTAAACCCTAAAACAAAATTTTCTGGGATCCAAAGATAGGGTACTGTTAAAACTTGAGATTCTTTAGAAGAAAATTTTCACTTACAATTCCTTTTTCTCTTTTGAGACTTATCACTTTTTTCAAGAGTGGTTCATGAGAGAGCATGCAATATTAGTTGTTTTGCCAATTCTTAATTCAGATTTTTTGATTTGAGGGTCTGAAGCTCATATCTAAAGAGCTTTTAAAAGCTTTACTTGTGGAGATCATTTAATCTTGTGGAATTTCTTTTATTCCTTTCCAGGATTGTTGCCAATGAGAAAGGATATATGTACTTTTCAAGGAGGAAAGGAGGTGTAAGATTTTCTACAATTACTCGTGCTGGATAGAGCCTTCTCTGTCTAACATGGAGACGAAGAAGAGAGGTAGTGAAATTTCTAATCAACACAACTCTCCTTGGCCTATTGGTTGAGAGCTTAGGCTTCCCACTAAGAGGTCCAAGGTTCGAGTCTATGTGTATGCGTTGTGTGTGTGAGTTTGCCTTAAATGGCCTAAATGTCCCAAAAAAAAAATTTCTAATCATAGGATGTATGTCGATTGGTTAAACTAATATAAATTAGTTTTCGAGTTTTCTACTTCTTTCTTTTTGTTCTTTATTATTCTTATGCAACCAACATGATTTATATTGATGATATTTATATATGGTTTATGATTTTTTGCAATGTATTGAATGTTATAAATAAATTTGATCATTGTTAAAGTATCTGTTTTAGATCAAACTCAAAATTTTGGTTTTATAAAAGAAAGAGTTGTATTAGCATTAAAAGTTTTCATAATTAGAAAAAAAAAGAGAAGAAAATTATAATTTGTATCTTGATCTTAGCTTATTTTGAGTAGTCTTTAAATAATTTCTTTTTATTTGAAAAACATTTTGTTCACAAGCTTATTCCAAAAATTATTATCAAATTACCTCTTAGTAATATTCTATAAACTTTTTCAATGTTAATTAAAAAATAAATACATCAATTATATCCCCTCTTCAAGCTATCATACTCTACAATTATTATATATATCTAAGAGTTATAAATTAGTATATAAGTTAATAAAATCAAAGAAAATTGTGCATATTAAATGAATATTTTAAGCACATTTTCATATAAATCCTATTTTTACTTAAAACTTTTACATAACACTTATTGAAACTTGGTATAATTAATTAATATTACACATGCAACAAATCTGTATGTTGATAGTTTCTAAAGTATTATTTGAGATATTTTTTTCGCATCTTTATTTTACAGACTTTTATCACACTTTGGTTTGGCTATAGCTTTCAAATTATTTTTTAATAATTTCTATATTTTCTTACTTAAAGAATATAACAATCATCTAAATAAAAATTATAAAAAGGTTGAACCTTACATAGCTAAAACAAATGGTTATCTCAATTTGCCTAACTTCTCCACAAAGATCAAGTAACATGTAGCTTTAAAAAGAGAGCATTTACATAAATTTATCCTATCAAAAGATTAAGACAAAAGACAATTATATCACCCGTTAACATAATACAAATAGAAAAATATAGTAGTAAGCCAAGCATATATTGAGATGGAATAGTAAATGTGATTGCCTAACATTATTTCTTTGCTACAAATTTGGTGATTCTAGGAGAGAGATTAGACGAGCCACATAAAAGCTATAAGAGAGGAATTCTTCAAAGGCACCTCATATAGCATCCAAAACTAACGAGAGAAGGTTATTGAACTTTTCAAGTGGAGAACAACCAAAAATGGGCAGATGGTCAGTAATAAGAACAGGTGGAGTGAGCATGAGAGAAAGAAGAATAATGTTAGGCAGCCCGAATGACCTAAACCATACACGATAACCCATTTTGATTTAAAAAAATTACAACTTTTTAATAGTAGATTCTAGATTAATTAACAAAAGGGCAATCATATAAAAAAAAAAAATTTAAAAGGGTCATTTCAGTTTAAATTTGAGTCGTTGGGTCAAATCAAACACAACCTGTTTAATAAACAAGTCATTATTCCAGACCCAAACTTACCTATTTATTAAATGGGTCAACTTGAACCCAAATTTTTCTGATCACATTTAGGTGAGCAGAAAAAAATTAACAAAATTGCAGCAACAATTAAAATATTTATGAAAGATCTTGCAAAAAATGTCTTTTAGAGCAACTACACCAAATAAGACACTACGTAAATATCATTCATTTCTTTTTTGCAACTAGCTTACTATTTTATTTAATTGTTTTCTTTCTTTTATCTATAGTTAGCTTTAGTCTTGCACACTTAATTGTAATTTTCCATAGGAGAGCTGGCAACTTCTAAAGAGTTAACTGTAGGGACAAATTAGCATAAAGGCCAAAGAATAGAGTAAAGCCAGCTGAAAGTGTGTCATTAGGAGTATTAATCAATAAAAACAACTGAAAATTTCCTCAATAATAAATATATTTTAATTATCCAAAATATCTAAACATTGATCCATGAGACTATTATGATTTAGTCACATTAGTAATGCTATTTCAATCTTGGCTGTGTATTTTTTTATTAATGTAATAGCCATGATTTTTCAAAGTTCATGCTTAATCAGAAAATCAATATTGAGATTCAACATACATCATTCACATACATGTGATAGCATCGAATACATCATGAATCTCAATCCTACCAGAACATGATTGATTCAAATAGATCACATGTCAATTTGCACTCTTTTTCTTCAAAAATAATAATAAAGAAAGGTATTTTTACACGTTAATATTGACCATAAAAGTGTTGATAAAAAAAATGGGATACTAATGTTTTGTTTTAGATAGTTTCTTACTTTTTACAAAGCAGCATTTTAGTACAAAAAAAATTTTGAACTAGAAATTTTTATGCTAAAAAACCACTTTAGAAAATTTTGATAAAGCTATCACAAACGACGCCTAAATGGATCAAATCATAATAGAACATGCTCTTTTAGGGTTTGTTTAGGGTGTCTTTGTTATTGCTTTGCCTTTTAGATTGCAACCACAACTCCATTTTGCTACTAGTTGCTTCCAAAACTTTTTGTGCTAAAAATTATTTTTAACAAATAATAGCCAAGTTACTTTCCCTATAGTAACTTTATTACAAATTTTATTAAACACTACAGTCATCACAAATAGACCCTTAAAAACTTTGAACATTTGTCAATCATTTTGATCTATTTACTATTATTACTTCTATGAACACTAACTAAATAATCCAACTGTGTTAATTTTGTATAATTGTTCTCTATTTTTTTGTTCTTCTAAGTAAATAACCCAATATAAATTCAACATCAATAAGATATTAATATAGATTGGTTCACCGTAGATAGTCTCTTTCATATAAACATTATTTTTTATTAATATAACTTGGTATTCTAAGTATTAGCAATACAATAGATGATTATGAATTAGCAAAACTAGTGATGCAATTTAGCCCCAACATTATCTTTTAAAGTATACTTTCTTTTATTTATTTGAGTGCTCCACTAGTCGTGAACATCCAACATGTCTCAAGGGCCTACTGGCCCTAATGCTGGCCATGAACCTTTAGCAGAGGCGCCTTCTAAAGAACCAACTATTGATCCACCCTTCTCCCAAGTGAGATGTGAGAACTCTAATCCAATGGCCAAGCAAACCAGAGCGGATGAACAAGGGCCAACCAACACCTCCAAATTGATCTTCAAGGAAAGGGTACCTCTCAAGTTCAAGGTACACCACCTTGAGGCCTACTGAGGAAAGACTAATCCAAAGGATCCTATAGTAACCTTCGAGTCCAGGACTTCTCTCCTAGACATTAATGATACACTCCATTGTCATCTCTTCTTTACCACTCTCAAGGACTCATTGATGAGGTGATTCACTCGCTTACTTAGTGGGTTGATCATCTTTGTCCTTAAATTTATGTAGATGTTCATCGCACAATTAGCTGGTGCCTAGAGACCCCTAAGATGAGGCAAGAACCTAACAAGTTATTGAGAAGCTTTATAGTTATATTTCAAAAGGAGATGCTTGACGTAAAAGACCTTGAACCAGTAGTCTCCCAGGTAGCCCAGTCATAATGGTTAAGGGAAGGCCCTTTCTAATACACCTTGGGAAAGCAAAAGTCAAGAACATTAGTGAAACAACTAGAACTAGCCAGCATCCATGTCAATTCTAAAAAGTATAACTGATTGACTAACTTATCATAGTTACTCTTCAACATGACCCCATAATACAGAGATGAATCAGCCTACGAAATTATAGAGAAATGACCCAGTCTAATGAAAGGAGGGTCTAGAGACCAAATGTACGACATAACATAACTCGTATGAGGCACATGTTCATCCTAGATTTAAATGAACACATGAACTATGAAAACCAAGATTCAGAGAGGTCACCCATCAACCTCAAGACTATCTAACTTATACTATACTAAGAGTATCCATAGCCAAGCTTATTGAGGCCATCCATAATAAAGATTTTTTCTAACATCCATAACCCATGAAGGTGGACAGTATATATTGGACACTATAAGGTATTGTATGTTCCACAAGGATCATGGGCATGACACTGAAGAGTGGCACCACATATTAATATGATAAAAAGCTATTCAAAATTGACATGCTAAAGGAATTCATCCTCACTAATCTTGAACGATGACCAAGAAAGGCTCTAGTGAAAACTATAATGAGCCCTGATCAGCTAGAGCAATCAACATTGTTAGGGTGGTGGTACTTACAACCATAGTTGATGACAAAGAGATGTCTCCACACAACCAAAACAATTATGATCACTGAATTCAATACTATAACCTACTCGCCATATGATGAGGACACAATGAACACCTTTAATAACAGACAAGCTCCAGCTAGAGGTAATCACCATAATGAAGCTATTATCATCACTACCCTCATTGTCAACTACCAGATCAACAACATTCTGATAGACATAGGAGGTTAAGTAAATATTATTTTCATGGAAATCTTTAGTAGCATAAACTTTCTAGCCTCTTAATTAGTTCCTATTGTAGGACTTCTTTATGATTTCTAAAGATAGTGTAGGGAGACCAGAGGCATAATCTCCCTACCAGTCACCTAGGGTGAAGGGAAGCATTAGTATATTTACATGACCAATTTCTTCATAATAAACTCCCCCTACCATATACAATTTAATAGTAGGTTGTCCACTTATAAATACCTTCGGGGTAGTGCTATCCATATACCATGTCACCAACAAATTTTCTATCAAAGGATGAGAGATCACAATTAGAGGTAACCTCACCCAATCACTTAGTTATTGTTTATGAACAATTGATGTCACGGACACTCCACAAGAAGTCCTTTAGCTATACATTGAATGAGGGCCGGCCTGAAGACCACCAAAGTTACTGATGAATATCTGTAGTAAGGGATGAGCCAAAAAAATCTTCCAAATTAGCACCTCCTTCAGTAAGGAGCATCGAGTGAGGTTATTGCAAACTCTTTACCACCAGCATGAAATATTTACATGGATTACATGGGCATTAGTGAAGAGGACATATGCCACCAACTAATTATACACATTAATTCTCACCACCTTAAGTAGAAAATAAGGAAGATCATAGCTCTACACACTAAACCCATCAGTGAAGAAATAAAAAATTTGCTGACTGCTAATTTTTTTAAGGAAGTCAAATATCTATATTGCATTTTTAATGTGGTGATGGTTTAGAAATCCACTAGTAAGTGGATAATATGGATGAATTTCACCAATATGAACTCAGCATGCCGCGAGGATGGAAACTCATTCCACAACATCAACACTCTTATCAATTCAGTGATGGGCCATCCCATCATGAGTTTTCTAGATGCCTTGTGATGCTATCATCAGATCAAGATGCATCACAAAGACTATGAGAAGACAACATTCATCATTATAAAAGGTGTATATTGCTAAAATGTTATGTCCTTTGGGCTAAAAAATGCTCAAGCCACATACCAAAGGATAATGGACAAAGTCTTCAAAGAGTACAAAGGCCAAAACATTGAAGTATACATTGATGATCTCTTAGTAAAAAGCATATCTCCTAATAGCATATTAAAGACTTGCAAGAGATATTACTCACCCTCAAGAAATAATACATGAGCTTGAACCCATTGAAATGTTTGCTCCTTCAAAGCAAGGATGGAAAAATTCTTACGGTTCCTATTAATGCCCTATGGAATCAAAGTCAACCTCGATATGGTACAAGCCATACTCAACATAATGATGCCCTGAGTTTTTAGGAAGTTCAATAACTCACGATCTTATCACTTGAATCAACTATTTTATTCCCTGAATGGGGGGGATATGTACTCCATTCTTTAAAGCCCTCTTAGGCATACAAATATCTCTTGATGAGATGACTCTGAGACAGCCTTCCAATAATAAAAATATCTTCTCACTTCACCATGGATTCTTCAAAGTCCTCTTCCAAAGAAAATTTTGTAAATATGCATCATAGTTAGTGAAGATGCCATCAATTTACTACTCATCAGAGAAGGAAAAAAGCAATGGCTTATCTACTATATTATCCACATTCTCAAGGGTGCGGTGCAAAAATTACAAATTATGAAAAACTTGCATGGGCATTAGTCTACTGAGCTAGAAGGTTGTGCTTATACTTCCAAGCCCACACCATTCAACCTCTCAAGGCAATTCTTTCCTAACCTAATCATTCAGAAAGATTTCTCAAATGGTCTATTAAGCTCAACGAATTATCCCCACTTACTCCAAAGTATAAGCCACACTCGACATAACGATTTCATAAATTGCTAAGGAAGTTCAACAACTCATGGCCAGATCATAGGACTTAATAGTTTAATTTCTTGACTATTGGAGAGATACACTCCTTTACTCAAAGCTCTTATGGGCATGCAGAAACTCTTTTGGGAGATGATTGTGAAATAACCTTTTCAATAGGTGAATGATCCCCTTCACCACTAACTCTTCATAGTCCTCTTTGAAATGAAAACTTATTTTTGTACCTCAGAGTCAATAAAGATGGTATCAATTTTGTAGTCGTTAAAGAAGGAAAAAAAAAAGAAATGGCCCATAACTATATAAGTTTCATTCTCCAGGGTGCAGAGTAAATATACCAAATCATTAAAAAAACATACATAGGCATTAGCCAACTCAACTAGAAGGTCATAACTACACTTCCAAGCCCACCCCATTCAAGTAATGATAGATCATACTATTAAGGTAGCTTTTACTGAACTAATCATTCGGGATGATTACTCAAATAGTATGTCGGGCTCAGTCAATTCTCCAGCACTTATGTTCCAATGATAGCAATCAAATCTCAGGTTCTATCCAACATCCTAATAGATTGTACCTACCATGTTGAAGCTCAAAAACTATCGCTCAACCTTGTTGGACGTTGTATGTAGATAGTGCATTCAGTGAATAAGGGGTTGGAGCCAACTACCTAAAAGACTCAATTGAAGCTTTCATCACCTAGTTTGTCAAATTTGAATTTAAAGTCACCAACAATCAAGTCGAATTCAAATCTCTTCTCACGGGATTTGGATTTGCCTCTAAGATGGGCGATACTCACCTAAAAATCCACTCAGAATCTGAGCTTATGTTGAACCAAAACAAAGGAGAATACAAGGTCAAAGATGAACTACTTTTTAGATATTTATTCAAGTTCAAGATTACGATTAGCAAGTTTGAATACCTTAAAATCACTAAGATCCCTAGAGGCTAGAACCAACTTATAGATTTTCTCTCCCAACAAGGGAACATCAACAATCAACTAGATCTACAAGGCTTCGCACGCATCATTATAAGGGAAGAGATTGTATAATTATAAGTAGATCCTCTACTCATAGGGGATCATTAAATTGAATACTAAAAGAATGGTTCAATTGATATTGAAGTGACTACCAATGATTCAAAATGAAGGAAATTAATTACCTACTAATCAAATATCACATGTTCAAGATATTTTCATCTTTTCTCAACCTCTAATGCATTCCCAAAGACCAAAAGGATCTTTACTAGTCAAAGCATATTCTGGTGAGTATGAAATCCATTTAGGTAGATGCACCTGCACACATTGAATCCTCAAAAATTTATACTTATGGCCTTCCTTAAAGAAGGATATGGAAGAATACTCCAAAAAATGCATAAATGCCAAATGTTCCCCCCATTGCAACTACCACCTTCCTGAAGCTGCATTCCATCACAAGTCCCTTACCATTCACTATGTGGGAAATGGATTTATTAGGTATATTTTCACCATCAGCAAGGCAAAGAAATTCATCATATTTGTGATCGACAACTTCACCAAATGGATCTAAGTCATTACTCTCGCCCATATAACATCTACTATAGTTTGAAATTTCATTTGGATTAGGAATCCCTTTCATAATCATCACATATAATGGACTATAATTCATAAACCAAGGACTCAAAGAATTTACAAGCATCAAGGCCTTTGGCTCAAGTTCATCTTTACACACCATCGATGGACTAATGGATAAATTAAGGCTGGAAACTAGCTCATACTCAACCTCCTCAAAAAGAAGATTGAGGGAACCAAAAGAAAATATACAAAACTCCTTCCTTTAGTTTTATAAGCCCTTAGAATGGCTCTATGCAGAACCACAGGTCATACACTTTTCTCACTCTCATACAGTATCAAAGTTGTACTATCAAAAGGGCTTGAATTAGCAAGCTAAAGGATGAGCTACAGGATGCTAGCTGTGACCCATGAAGTAATCACAAGACCTAATGAATGGGAAGCAACCAACCAAGAATGCTTACATACAACCATAGATCTATAAGAAGAACTCTGTTAGTATGCCGCAATCTGTCACGAAGTATAATGACGGATTGCCAAGTACTACAACCTCCATGTCAAGTAAAATACCTTCCATCCTGGAAACTTGGTTATAAAGAAAATAGTTGTAGCTACTCACCACTCCACTCTCAACAAATTAGAAAGTACATGGGAAGGCCCCTACTTCATTCAAAGGTTGGCTTGCCCAAAAGCTTACCAACTTTTGACCTAGAATGAGATAGAAATTCTTAAGGAATTGGAGCACCGATGACTTCAAATTATTATACCCATAAAGGAAGTATCTAACTTCTCTCACATTATGTTTTTACTAATTATATTTATTAAAGCTCATTCTCCAATTTATAAAGATCTCTTACAACCAAACTAGAACATTAAAGGCACCCACCTGACAATCATCTCTCCAAAAACCATTGAGGAACATGCGAAACCAAGTCATTACCCCTAACCTCTATAATGAGGACTCTTCATAAGGATCCTCCTAGTTGAAACCTATCTTATAAAAATTGATTGCCTTCACTATAAAACCTATTATTACCTGAGAAGTGTAGGATTATTGAATCCTCCTCCATGTCTGAGCTAAAGAAGCAGATTGGATTAGTCCTTAAAGTATGCCAAGGCCCCCAAGCATGCATGACCTACACGAGCGCCAGATCCCCCAATGTGAAGGAAAGTCATCTTTCCTATGATATCACTTTTTATTCTTCATCAAATTACTAATGACAAGTTAAAATTTAAAAAACAAGGAGAAATTACCTTTAAATGAGTTCACCCTTCATTTCAAAGAATTATTTGATCTTATTATTTTTTCATAACTAAACCACAATCATCGAGCATCACAGGATTATTTAATCCCCTTTTAGGACAAACTTGAAGGAAAAATTGGACTACTCCGTGTAGCAAGTTGAGGCCTCCTGTATTCGAGACTTGTGCAAGCATCAGAACCCCAACATTAAGGAAAGTCATCTTTCTAGCAACTTCCAACTTTTTTTCTCCTTATCAAAACTCCCTAATGCATACTGAAGCCCCTAGAACTCAAGACTTGTATAAGTTACAAAGTCCCCATCATGAAGGAAAGTCAAATTTATGTAACATCCAACTATTTCACTCACTAAAAAAACACCCTGCATTGTACCAAGGACTACAAGCACTCAAGACTTGCTAGAGTGCTAGAGCTTTAAGCGTGAATAAAAATCATCTTTCCAATAACATTTATCTTTCTTGATCTTCAACAGGTGATTAGTATCACATTCCAACAAAATGACCTTCTATGATCACCCAAGCAATGTAGGATTGTTCAATCTTCCTCTGGGTCAGAGCTAAGAGAAAAGATTGGACTACTTTTATGGTGAGCCAAGGCCCCTAATCAATTATGATGAATGCAAGCATCAAATCCCCTAGAGTGGAGGAAAGTTATCTTTCTCGTATCACTCGCCCATTAATTTCAACATGACTTATAAAACACTAATGTTCCATCAAACTCACTCTCGCTCACAAAATTGGTTATTAAATTGCAAACATGATTGAGTCAATACCTAAATAAATACATTACACAAACAATAATTATCTTATATAGAAGAATAAAATTTATATCCAAAAAAAGTTTCTTTCATGCATCCAAGGTATTAAAAATCATTTCTATAATATATCTCATTTTATAAGTATTTATATATAAGTTGTATAATGAATCTAATTAGTTTTCCAGTGTATTACATAGTGATCAGGAAAAATCCCTATAAGTATAGTGAAGTGGTTGAGGGATATCTGTTGCAACTCAGGCTTCCAAGTTTTATGATTTTGATGATGATAACAAATAAAATAAACTTTTATTTCTCCTAGTATTTGCAGTGCATATTTCTTTCTATGATAACTAATATTTTAGGTACACCATGTGTTGAGTCCAGTAATTAGGTTGTTAAGCCTAAGTTAATGTCCCAAAGGCTACCAAGAGGGGGGGTGAATTAGTAGTTTAAAAAATTTTAAACCCTCTTTTAAAATTATGTTGAACCAAAATAAAATTTTTTTCTTTTAAGTTTTATAGAAAAAGTTTTTCAACCACAGAGTTTTTAAGGCTAAGAATTAAAATGCGGAAACGTAAAAACAGTAAAGTAAATGACACCAGATTTATAGTGGTTCGGTCTAAAACAAGACCTACATCCAATCCCCAGAGGCACCCTCTGAGTATTGCACTAATACCAATAGTGACTCTCCTTTTGCATCCACAACAAGGCGGAGAAGCCTTTACAACACACTCTTTTCACCACTCCCCGGTGCGGCAGAGAACCGTCGTCCTTTTACACAATCCCTAGTGTTGGTAGAGAACCGTCCATCCTTTCACACTCTCCAAGTGTGGGCAGAGAACCCTTCGGCTATTCACACTCTCCAAGTGTTGGCAGCGAACCCTTCGGCTATTCACACTCTCCTAGTGTAGGCAGCGAACCCTTCGGCTATTCACACTCTCCAAGTGTTGGCAGCGAACCCTTCGGCTATTCACACTCTCAAAGTGTCGGCAAGAAGATCCAGGATGATCCAAAATCGGATCTCCTTGATAGATCTTCTCACAAGAATCTAGAAGGAAGAAGGAAAAAGAGTGAAGTAATCCCAATTCATAAGTAGAGAATCTCTTACCTTTGAAATCCAAGTGAAGCCTTCTCGCTCCAATGGTAGGAATCCTCCTTTGAATGCTCTCTTCCACTCTCTCCTTGGCTATTCTCTCAAGAGGCACGAAGATCAAATGACAAAAAGATTGGGTGGCAGTCTAACTTGGACTATTTATACAAAAGACAAGTAAAACCGCCCAAAAACTACAATTTTTCAATTCTGTACGCAGTGGATCTTCCCGTACGATCTTGGATCATCCTGGACGATTTTACTTAAATGATTTGAAACGACCCCATTTGTATATGTGTACGAAATGTCTTCGTACAGCTGATCGTCCCGTACAAACTATGTTCGTCCAGTACGAACGGTTATTACAAGGTCGGTTCTAGAAACTGCTGAAAACTATTCTAAGTCGGTTAATCATTTGGACGAAAATTTATTCGTCTGGACAAAATTTTTACAGAGGAACGATCGTCCTGGACGATTATTTATTTCGTCTGGACGAAAATTTTCCAGAGGACCAATCGCCATGGATGATAATTTAATTTCGTCTGGACGAAAATTTTCCAGAGACCAGATCGTCCTGGACGATTATTAATTTTGTCTGGACAAAAATTTTCCAGAGGACTAATTGCCATTGACGATAATTTAATTTCTTCTAGACGAAAATTTTTACAGAGAACCAATCGTCCTGGACGATTGTAAAATTCGTCCTGGACGAATAGGACTTAGAAAAATTTTTAAGCAAGTTCTTATTCGTTCCATGTGCTCAATAGGAGATAACTGTCTGATCGTCCCGTACGAACGGACATCATCCAGTACGATCAATAAAATTTTTTTTTATGATCTCCTTATGTGTGTGTATGTTTTTATTCACTCAATTACAATCACTCCCTTTCAATTTAATTTCAAAGAAATGCAAACTTCAAATTTTACAAAGTATTTCATTCTGAATTTGATTTGAAGTCTTTGTAGTCTGGAGTTCGTTTTTTCCTGAAATGTTAGTACACACAAAAGCAAATACAAATCTTCTAAAATTGTTAGGAGATAACTACACATTTGAACAATAATGTTTGGAATCATCAAAACTACATAAGTTGCAAAAATATAAAGCATTCAAATAGCAACTATCTTAACAATCTCTCCCTTTTTGATGATGGCAAAACAATTATTGTTTGTATGGTTTCAATTTAAACAAATCTCCTAAACTCCCCCTGAATTGATGAATATATGAAAATAAGGAGGCATTTTGAATAGAAGAACAAATTTTTTTTTGTTTTTTTTTAACAAAACTAAAATGCAAAAAAAATAATTAAAACAAAATAAAACATACAAATACAATAAAATCAAAACATACAAACACAATAATTTCTCCCCCTTTTTTACAACAACAAAAAGTGAAGAAGAAATAGACAAGAAATGTAAGTAATTATATGAAATTCATTTGAAAATTTAATCTAAATGGTGATTGACATAAGGTATGCAATCTAAAACTAATAACATTAGGTAAATCATAGAAATTCATAAAATTTAAGAAGTGATATAACATTGTAAGTAAGAAGAATTTATCAAAGACATGATTTAATTTAGACATTCGAATATAGAAAATCATTACAAGAGAGATGTATAAAAATTCTATATTTCAAAGTTCAATAGAATATAAATGAACATAAGATTAATTTGAATTAAGAGATTGAAAGAATTTGGAAAGAAAAGAATTACCACATGTGGCGCTTTGCGCATCTTTTTCAAATTTTGGGCACATTTTTGTGCATCTTTTGACATTGGGTTAATTTTATGTCACTTTTTCATATTTGCGAACCTTTGCGCATTCCTTTTAATTTTTGTACTCTTTGTACAATATTCAAGAGTAATTGAGACCAAATCTTTCCAAAATTGATAATCTAAAATTTCAAATATTTCTAAGTGCATAAATATCACTTGAGCATAGAAATACAAAATAAGAAAACATCTATATTGCAATAATAATATTAACTTTTATGTAACCTAAATGAATAGACATGAATTTAAAAGTTCTAATTATAACAAGTTATAAGCAACTTTTAAATTTAGAAAGACTAGATTTTCTAATGTAATTAATCTCAAATTACAATCTGATTTAAGCACAATTAAGATTAAATAAGACTAATGAAATTCATAAAAATTAATCACATTCCAAAAACAAACTAAATTAAATCAACTACGACATGTATTGATATTAATGAAAAAGATTACATGATCATTTCATAATATCAAAAACAACAACAAAAACAACTAACATAAGAAAAACATTTAAAGCTAAACACAAGTACAACAAACACAAAATCAACTCTCATTCTCTATTCTTCTGGAGGAGGAGGAGGAATGCCACCAAAAAGGTTGAAGTAGGAGGCCATCAACATAACATTGGTTTTAATTTCATGTACTTCATTTCTGATGCTACCAATGTCTTGTTGCTGCTGCATAAGTTGAGCATCAAGTTGATCAAATCTTTGATCAACATGAGTCTCTAGTCTATAAAATTTCTCAATCAGATTCTGATAATCTGACTGAGGTGCAGAAGTTTGCTCTCCTTCTTCTTCTCCTTCTGAAGCACTGGCATGTGCTTTCCCTCTTTCCTCCTTGAAAATTGCTCTGAATGAAGCATCATTGTAGTAAACTGGCTCTTCGTATTCATCATCAGGATGCACTAAGTTGTATTTCTTTTTCAAAATGTATGTAACTAAGTGTCCTAATGAGATTTTCCTTTTTCTTTTCTGCTCTGCATGTCCTATTTCTGTAAGCCCATAGAGATGATCTATGATAAGTTGGGCTTCGTTAATAGACTTGCAATCCATAATCAAAAAGGTTAGAACAGAAAGGAGAGGGGTAATATTGATCCTATCACCAGCTTTAGGAATGATTGAAGATCGAAGGATATACTGGATGATTCGGGCATTTTTGGTCATACCGGAGACTCTAGCAACATGATATGTTAGGCCACTTTGTCTAATCACCCTATTGACATCATACCATTTGAAAGTGTTTTCACTCATTAGGGTGTGGGCTCTATATCCTTCAGTTCTTAAGTTCAAAAAGGCACCAATGTTGTGCTTGGTGATTTCAACTTTTTGTTTGAAAACAAAAGAACTTATGCAGGAGTGGTCGGAATTAAAACTCATGTTGGCTAGAAAGTAGAGAAAGGCTTATTTGTTGTAAAGGTGGACGAGAGAAAGAATGAATTGAAACTGGGTGTAGGCAAAAAGGTGCATTACCTTAAAGTGAATCTCGCTTTGAATCAGAATATGAGAGGGAGTTATTTTGGCAGAGGCAAAACGAGGAAAGGATTCCTCATTTGCTTTTGACAGGAAGTTTTCAGAGGCATTCCTGTGGGGTTCCTTTGCCAACACCTTTTGTCTCTTGCTTGAGGAGGCCTTGTCGATTTGAAGTCAAAAGGGATTGAAAGGAAAGTTTGGAGATGTGATTGTTGAGTTAGAAAGCCTTCATATTTAAAGAAAAACGATACGTTCGTCCTTGACAAAAACATCGTTCGTCTGGACGAAAATATTTCGTACAGACGATCAAATTCGTCCAAAATGTAACGGCTTTTTGTAATCAACACAATTTACGATGCGTCCCTTCGTACAGGCTTTTTAACTTGATCGATCATACAGACGAAAAATTTTAGTCCGGACGATCAAAAAGTTAATTCATTTTAATGTCTGTTGAAAACCATCCCCTACAATGAAACGACGTCTGTTCGTCTGGACGAACAAAAAAGTTCGTACGGACGAACTTCACATTTAATACTGCCTTATCCACTCAACCGCTGCATTCAATCGTTTCAACGTTTCAGAGAATAAAAAATTTCGTCCTAGACAATCATCTGATCGTACAGACGAACTAATTAAAAACTGCTCTCAAAATGGTTAAAATTCTTGCAAACTAAATTTTGCACACATCGTTCAGTACAAAAAATTTTGTCCCGGACGATTTCCACAATTTTTGGATTTTTAAAATTTTATTGAAAAAATTCAAACAAAACATTCAAAACATAGAAAACAAAGACAAAACCACAGACTCTAAATTAAACTCATTCAAAACAATCAAAAAATTACAAAATTCATAACAAAACAAAAAACAAATAAACTAAGAAAACATAAATATCAATGTTGCAAAAAAATTTTTATTTAAGCATTCAAATCAATTACACCAAGCCTTGTTCTTAAAGTACTGAAGATATCAAAGGCTAAAGGTTTTTATAAAAATGTCTGCATGTTGATTTTCAGTTGAAACATGTGTGATTTCAATTTCTCCCTTGGATACATGATCCCTTATGAAATGATGCCTTATATCAATATGTTTGGTTCTAGAATGTTGAATAGGATTTTTGGAAATACAAATAGCACTAGTATTATCACAATAAATTGGAATAGTGCCTATAGTTAATCCTAAATCAATCAACTGTTGTTTTAACCAAAAGTACTTGTGCCACACAACTTCCTAATGCAATGTATTCTGCTTCGGCAGTAGATAGGGCTACTGAATTTTGTTTTCTACTGGACCAAGAAACTAATGAATTTCCAATGAATTGACATATTCCATAAGTGCTTTTCCTATCCACTCTACAGCCTGCAAAGTCAGAATCTGAAAAACCAACAATTTCAAATGAAGAGCTAAACTTAGGATATCAAATTCCTAAATTTTGAGTTCCTAGCAAGTATCTTAAAATCCTTTTCACTGCTGTCAAATGTGATTCTTTTGGATCTGATTGAAATCTAGCATATAAGCAAACACTGAACATTATATCTGGTCGGCTAGCAGTCAAGTAAAGCAAAGATCCAATAATCCCTCTATATTTCTTTTGATCAACAGATTTTCTGTTAAGGTCTTTATCCAACTGAACTGAGAAAATCATTGGTGTACTAACAGGTTTAGCATTGTCCATTTCATATTTCTTGAGGATGTCCTTAATATATTTAGTTTGGCTAAGAAATATTCCTTCCTCAAGTTGCTTAATACTAAAACCTAGAAAGTAATTTAAATCTCCCATTAGACTCATTTCAAATTCACTACTCATTATTTTAGAAAAATCATCACAAAGATTTTTATTTGAAGATTAAAAGATGATATCATCCACATAAATTTGAATAATGAGTATTTCCTTTCCAAATTTCTTTAAAAAGAGAGTTGTATCCACACTTCCTTTTTTAAAAGATCTTTCAAGTAGGAAGGTGCTCAACCTCTCATACCAAACCCTAGGTGCATGTTTCAATCCATATAATGCCTTCTTTAACTTAAAAACATGATTTGGGTATTTTGAATTTCAAATCCTGGAGGTTGTTCTACAAAAACATCTTCTTCAATAACCCTATTCAAAAAGGCACTTTTGACATCCATTTAAAACAATTTAAAACCTTTAAAACAGGCAAAGACAAGTAAAACCCTAATTTCTTCAAGTCTTGCTACAGGGGCAAAGGTCTCCTCAAAATCAATTCCTTCAATTTGATTATACCCCTTAGCAACTAATATAGCCTTATTTCTAATGACTACTCCTGAGTCATTCATTTTATTTTTGAACACCCACTTGGTTCCAACAACACTTTGATCTTTTAGCCTTGTAGTTAATTCCCAAACTTTATTTCTTACAAATTGATTTAACTCTTCTTGCATGGCCAATATCCAAAATTCATCAAAAAGTGCTTGATCAATATTAGTGGGTTCTATTGTTGAAATAAAGGCTGAATGATTGACTTCCTTGTTTAATCCACGCCTAGTTCTAACACCCTCACTAGGTTCACCTATAATCAATTCTCTTGGGTGGTTTTTAGAAAATCTCAAATCTCTAGGCAAAGGGTTTTCTCTTTCCAAATTTTCTTCCAAATTTAATCTATCAATCTTTTGGGAGTTTTCCTCAATTTCGTCTTCAACAATATTTGGTTCTTCCAGATTCATCAAATACAACATGTGTGGTTTCTTTAATGACTAAAGTTCTTTTGTTGAATACCCTATAAGATTTTCCAACACTTGAATATCCAACAAAAATTCCTTCATCTGATTTTGGATCAAATTTTCCTAAGGCAGATTTTCTATTGTTATGTATGAACATCTTGCAACCAAAAATATTCAAATGTGACAAGTTAGGTGTTCTACCTTTTAGCAACTCATAAGGTGTTTTATTTAAATTTGATCTCACATTCACTCTATTCAGAACATAACATGCAGTGCTAACCACCTCAGCCCAAAAATATCTAGGAAGTGAGTATTCTGCCAACATTGCTCGGGCGGCTTCTATTAATGTTTTGTTTTTCCTTTCAACTACCCCGTTTTGTTGAGGGGTTCTAGGTGCAGAAAAATTGTGATCAATCCCTTTTTCTTTACAAAAATTTTCAAATCTTTTATTTTCAAATTCTCCTCAATGATCACTTTGTAAAGAGATTATTTCACATCCTAGTTTTCTTTGAATCCAAGTTGAAAAATTTCTGAATTCCTCAAATGATTCACTTTTATGAAAAAGAAATCTAACCCATGTGAATCTTGAGAAATCATCCACTATAACAAATCCATATACCTTCCCTCCTGGACTTACAATTCCTACTGGTCCAAAAAGATCCATGTGAAGAGTTTCCAAAGGTTTACTGGTCCTAAGATCCTTATTTGACTTAAAAGAGGACTTCACTTGTTTTCCTAATTGACATGCATCACAAAGGTGATCCTTAGTAAAGTCTAATTCTGGTATACCTCTCACTAAGTTCTTTTGGGTAATTCTCCTAAGGTTTTTCATACAAGAATGACAAAGTCTCCTATGCCAAAGCCATGATTCATCAGAAACAGTTTTTAAACAAAAAGCAGTAGGAGATAGAATAGAATTCAAATCTAGCATGTAAACATTGTTAACCCTTTTTCTATTTAAGACTTCTTTTCCATTTTGTCTTAATATGCAGCTAGTAGGTAAAAATTTCACATTATAGCCCTTATCACATAGCTGACTTCTACTTAACAGATTATGTTTTAAGCCTTCAACCAATAACACATTATCTATGAAAAAGTTTTTAAAATTTCCAATCATACCTGATCCAACCACTTTCTTTGTGGTATTATCTCCAAGTGTAACCTTGCCTCCATTCCTGGCTTCCAGCGTTATGAATTGAGCAGTATCTCCAGTCATATGCTTTGAACATCCGCTGTCCAGGTACCATATGCTCCCATGAGGTCTTGTGTGAGAGCAAACCTGCAAAATTCTCAAATGTTAGAATAATCAAATGCATGTATGATATGTCTAGGTTTATGCATCTTAGTTCTCCACACCAAATTAGATTTCATCTTCAAGGTACATGTGTGAGCTATATGTCCAAAAAATCCACAATTATTATATTTAACATTAGGAAAAATATTCCTATGTTTTCTTTCATATGATTATCTTCTAAGGGATTTCATGAATTTAGGATAATATATAGGATTTGTAAATTCTTCAAGTTTAGGGGGAATCCTATTATCCTCGAGAGCTCTTATTGTCAATTTATAAAATGAATTCATATCTTCCAAGATTCGATTTGTATAATTGATTCGATATTTTTTCTCTCAGATTCATCCTTAAAATTTTTAAAATCTTTTTCAAGTTCAACATAGGATAATTTTAAAATCTCAAAATTTTTATTCAAGTCATCATATTCATCAAGTAATTTCATGTGGTTGTCATCTATTAAAGCATGGTCTTTCCTAAGGATTTCGTGTTCCTTCTTAAGCTATTCCAAATCTAAACTTAAACTAGCATGCATCTTTTTCATTTTCCTATATGCATCATGCATGTGTTCAGAACTTCAAATAATTCATCATAGGTTAAGTCACATACCTCTTCTTGATCTGATTGTTCAACATTATCTGCCATCAAGCAAAGGTTGGTTACTTCTTCTTCTTTTTCAGTCTCAGATGAGTCTGAAGCTGAGTCCGCCCAGAAAGCTCTTTGAAATTTTTTCTTGCCCTTCTTTACATTGGTTTCTCCTCTACCTTCTCCTTGTTAGGAGTGGCTTTGAGTTTTGGGCAATCTGTCTTGATATGACCTGGTTTCCTACATTCATAACAAATTACTTCATTAGAAACCTTGCCATTTCTGTTAAACTTACCTCTGTTCCGTTGCTGGCGTCTCTTCTGCTTCCTCTTTAAAAAGCTTCTGAATTGTCTAGTCATCAGTGCAATATCATCTTCATCCTCAGGTTGTGAGTGTTCACTTTCTGACTCTTCCACCTTTAGTGCAATATTTTTCTCCTTTCGTGGTTCACCTGTATCAATCTTTCTTTGACTTACTCCTTACTCATAAGCAATGAGTGAACCAAGAAGATTGTCAATAGAGTAAATGTTAAGATCTTTAGACTCTGTAATTGCAGTAATTTTAGCATCATAAGAAGTAGGTAAACATCGAATAATTTTATTAACCATTTCAGCATTAGTTAATTCCCTACCAAGTGCATACAAAGAAGTGACAATTTGTGTGAATCTTGTGTACATGTCAGAGATAGATTCATTAGGTTTCATGCAAAACAATTCATAGTCATGTAACAAGATATTGAGTCTTGATTGCTTAACCTCATTTGTTCCTTCATAAGTTATACAAAGTCTATCCCATATGTCATTTCCACTTTTATAAGTAGAAACCCACATGTAGTCTTCAGATTTTAAAGCACAAAAGAAACTATTTAAACATTTAACATTTAATTGTGCTAAGTCACGTTCTTCTATAGTCAAATCTGTAAAAGGTATTTCTACCATAACTCCATCAACTAATCTAGTTGGTTTTGTGTAGCCATCCTGGACTAGCATCCACATGCGATAATCAAGTGACTGTAAGAAAGTAGACATGTGTTTTTTTCAAAAATCAAAAGGAATATTGTCAAACAGTGGAGGTCTAGTGATAGAGTAACCTTCAGGTGTGTTTCAGTTTCCAAATGTATCCATCTACGTTAATCAAAAAGTTGTTCAAACTTATGATTTTGAAACGTTGCTCTGATACCACTTGTTGAGTCCAGTAATTAGGTTATTAAGCCTAAGTTAATGCCCCAAAGGCTACCAAGAGGGGGGATGAATTGGTAGTTTAAAAAATTTTAAACCCTCTTTAAAAATTATGTTGAACCGAAATAAAAATTGTTTCTTTTAAGTTTTATAGAAAAAGTTTTTCAACCACAGAGTTTTTAAGACTAAGAATTAAAATGCGGAAACGTAAAAACAGTAAAGTAAATGACACCAGATTTATAGTGGTTCGGTCTAAAATCAGACCTACATCCACTCCCCAGAGACACCCTCTGAGTATTGCACTAATACCAATAGTGACTCTCCTTTTACACCCACAGCAAGGCGGAGAAGCCTTTACAACACACTCTTTTCACCACTCCCCGGTGCGGCAGAGAACCGTCGTCCTTTTACACAATCCCTAGTGTTGGCAGAGAACCGTCCGTCCTTTCACACTCTCCAAGTGTGGGCAGAGAACCATTCGCCTATTCACACTCTCCAAGTGTTGGCAGTGAACCCTTCGGCTATTCACACTCTCCTAGTGTAGGCAGCGAACCCTTCGGCTATTCACGCTCTCCAAGTGTAGGCAGCAAACCCTTCGGCTATTCACACTCTCAAAGTGTCGGCAGAGAACTGGATCTCCTTGACAGATCTTCTCATAAGAATCTAGAATGAAGAAGGAAAAGAGTGAAGTAATCCCAATTCACAAGTAGAGACTCTTACCTTTGAAATCCAAGTGAAGCCTTCTCGCTCCAATGGTAGGAATCCTCCTTTGAATGCTCTCTTCCACTCTCTCCTTGGCTATTCTCTCAAGAAGCACGAAGATCAAATGACAAAAAGATTGGGTGGCAGTCTAATTTGGACTATTTATTCAAAAGACAAGAAAAAACCCCCCCCCCCCCCCCCCCCCCCCCCCCCCCCCCCCCCCCCCCCCCCCCCCCCGAAAACTGCAATTTTTCAATTCTGTATGCAGTGGATCATCCCGTACGATCTTGGATCGTCCTAGACGATTTTACTTAAACGATTTGAAACGACCCCATTTGTATATGTGTACGAAATGTCTTCGTACAGCTAATCATCCCGTACGAACTATGTTCGTCCGGTACGAACGGTTATTACAAGGTCGGTTCTAGAAACTGTTGAAAACCGTTCTAAGTCGGTTAATCATTTGGACGAAAATTTATTCGTGTCGACGAAATTTTTACAGAGGATCGATCGTCCTGGACGATTATTTATTTCGTCTGGACAAAAATTTTCCAAAGGACCAATCGCCATGGACGATAATTTAATTTTTTTTAGACGAAAATTTTTCAGAGACCATATCGTCTTGGACTATTATTAATTTCGTCTGGACGAAAATTTTCTAGAGGACCAATCGCCATAGACGATAATTTAATTTCGTCTGGACGAAAATTTTATAGAGAACCAATCATCCTGGACGATTGTAAAATTCGTCCTGGACGAATAGGACTTAGAAACATTTTTAAGCAAGTTCCTATTTGTTCCATGTGCTCAATAGGATATAACTGTCTGATCGTCCCGTACGAACAGATATCGTTTAGTACGATCAGTAAAATTTTTTTTATGATCTCCTTATGTGTGTGTATGTTTTTATTCACTCAATTATAATCACTCCCTTTCAATTTAATTTCAAAGAAATGCAAACTTCAAATTTTATAAAGTATCTCATTCTGAATTTGATTTGAAGTCTTCGTAGTCTGGAGTTCGTTTTTGCTGAAATGTTAGTACACACAAGAGCAAATACAAATCTTCTAAAACTGTTAGGAGATAACTACATATTTGAACAGTAATGTTTAGAATCATCAAAACTACATAAGTTGCAAAAATGTAAAGCATTCAAATAGCAACTATCTTAACACCATGCATCGTTCTTTGAAGTTTCAAGGCTCAAGATTGTATAGAATTGATTGTATTAAATGAGTATGTAATTTTATTTTCTTGAGTCAAGCCTTGTAATGGTGTACGTTAGATTGGTGACCGTGCACACATACAGAGGGAGCAAAAAATGTTTTTAAATATTTTAAATTTTTTTTTGTACATCGTACTATACGATCTGTATTATACTGTACGATCTAGTGCAATAGAAATTAATTAAATATTTTATTTTCCTTAAAAAAATATTTTTAAAATATAACTAATCATACTGTATGACCACCACATCATACTATGTGATCTGTTATAATTAGAAAACCCGTTGTCCATTAAATTAGGCAAAAATATGAATTTGAAAAGTTGTTATAATCGTATTGTACGAACATTATCGTACTGTACGATGTTTAAAAATATTGCCTAATTTAATCCTGTGATTATTCAATCAAAATGGCTTAATTTTTATATTTTGATCGTACTGTACGAACTAGATCATGTTGTATAATCAACAGAGATAATATTGGCAAACTGCTCGTTTATTGAACTATTCGTACAACACATCGTACAGGACATCGTACAGTATGAACTTCAATTGAACTGTTCATACAGTACTAATTGGACATCGTACAGTACTAACACGTCAATTTATGCACATCGTACTTGATGATCTTGTGATTGTACGGTACGATATTTAAAGGCTGAATTGAGTTTTTCTTAGGGTTTTTTTAGCCCTCTATTTAAGCACGCTCATAAGACTTTGTAAGAGTCTTTGGCAGCCATTGTAGCTTCATTTTTCTAGAGAAAACTTGAAGAGAGGACTTGAAAGGGAGAGAGGAAAGGGGTGGAGTTTGAGAGAGGGAGAAGAACCTTGGAGGTGGTTTCAAGGGAGTGTGAAGGAGATTTCACACGGTTGCTCTGGCGAGCTTGCACTTCAACCATCAGATTCAAGGTTCATCTTGAAGGAAGTTTTGGAAAGAAGAAGATCTCGTTGGTGTCAAAAGACCCGGTTCCTCCGCCACATCGGGGAAGGTGGAAGTGATTGTATAAGGGCTTCTCCGCCTAGCTGTGGGGGCTAAAGGAGAATCACTAAAGGTTTAGTGTAATACTTAGAGGGTGCCTTCGAGGAGTAGACGTAGGTCATGGTTCGATCGAACCATTATAAATCGGTCTGTTTTTCCTTATTATTTTCGCACTTTGTTTCCACAATTCATTTTTATTGTGATTAATTGCGTGGGTGAAATTGGTTACCTATCTTTATATTGTGAATGAAATTCGCTTCCCAATAAAGTTATAAAAATATATTTCTTTTCATTAAAGAAGTTTTTAATCATCTAATTCACCCTCCTCTTGGCACATCTAAAAATTTTAATTAGTATCAGAGCGGGTTTCAAAAATAGTGTTTTAAAAAACCTTAAAAAAATTAATCATGGCATATTTTAGAAATCTTAACATTGAGGAAGGCTATTGTATTACCCGACCACCTTTATTTGAAAATATTTCTTTTAATTTTTGGAAAATTCACATGCCAACCTTTTTGCAATCAATTGATTATGGAATGTGGCATATGATTCAAACTGGCTATTCTGTATCATCACGCATGATAGATGGAGTAAAATTTAATATTCCTTTTACTGAATGCTCTAATAAAATAGATCAAATTAATGCTCAATTAAATGCTAAATGCTTGAATTATTTTTTCTGTGCATTAAATTCTGACGATAGCATGAGAATCTCTACATTTACTGCTGGCAAAGAAATTTGGGATAGTTTATGCATTACATACAAAGGTACTAGTGAAGTCAAGCAATTTAAGTTGAATATTCTAATCCGTAATTATGAACTTTTTAACATGAAACCATATGAGACTATCTTAGAGATGTGTACTAGGTTTTATCAAATTGTGATGTCATTGTATGATTTAGGTAGAGAACTTTCAAACTTTGAAAAGGTTAGTAAAATTCTATATCATTTATTTGATAAATTTGATGCCAAAGTCACGGCTATATGTGAATCAAAATATTTGAATGATTACTCTATAAACAATCTATTAGGCTCACTCATTGCCTACGAGCAAAGTGTGAGTCTAAGATTTTAGGAAGCAGGTGATGAGAAGACTATTGTGCTAAAAGTCAAACACACAGATGAATATAGCTTAGTAGATGATGAAAGCAAGGAGATAGCATTGATAACAAATAAATTTAAAAGTCTATTGAAGCACAAGCATGAACATCAACAAAAACAGAGTAAAGGTAAAAATTATAAAAATGTTAAGTTTTCTTTTGACATAATTTACTTTGGGTGTAGGAAACCCGGACATTTGAAGAGTGAATGCCCCAACTTAAAAACTCTTCCTGCATAGGAAAAGAGTAAAAACAAACCGTTTGTAAATTTTTTTTTTTTTTGAAGAAATGCAAATTGCATTAAAAAAGAAACAACTATTACAAACTAGAAAGCAAAGACAAGCCCTTTAAAATTATCATAATGGATATGCAATCTACTAAATTTCATTTTAAATTCATTGGGGTGATGGGTACACAAAATATTAAAACAACCTAAAAGGTTGGTTAGTATCCCAGAGTTCCCAATAGATGAAAATTGAAACATAGTAAAAATCGCACATTTCATTACAATAATTTCAAGAATGACATAAAACCCTACAAGAAAACCATAAAAATAAAAAACTACAAAAAGTAAATGAGCAACTAAAAAAGCTGTCAAAACACTAAAAATGACCATCTTCAACATCCTTAGAGGCCAACGCGCTCCAATCAAGTGATGAATCCGTTGAAACTTCAAAGCTTCCAATAACAATCACCATGGATGAACAAAGCAAAGTCGGTGAAGCAATAACACCGACACCCAACTCAAGAGACCAATAATCGGTCTCATCCTTTCCAAAGCCATATGAACTAATAATCATCATCTCCCTCATCACACTGACATGAGACAAACCAATAACCTTCAAATCCTTCAAGTCTTTAATCAATAAGACTTGAAATTAAAAGAACAGCTGAGAATCAAGAGACGAAACAAATGTCTCCATTCCCTTCCAGCCTTCAGCAATCACACCAAAATCTTCAAAGATCAAATCAGTAGAAACCGTTGACTTAGTTGGGATGAGATCCCACCTAAGTACATCATCTATGCGTCCAACAACAAAAATCTTAGAAGAACCAAACAAAGCAGACAAATCCATAATAATAGCTCCAACCTCAAGAGGCCAAGAAACAACCTCAAACCCCATAACCTTCATTAATAAATCTTTAGAACAAAACATTCCACATCTCTGAGAACAAAATTCACACCAAAATTTCTTGATCAACCAATAATTCCACTTCAAGAATCTCTCATTTTCCAAAAGTAAATCTTAAATTTTTTTTTGCTCCAAGCACCACTTCCCGATATTCAAACAGCAATCGCCACGGGTAAATTCAGGAATAATTCCAGCAGAATATCCCAACCACAAGCAAAATTTGGTCAAAAATTCGACCATCAGAAACAGAGGAAAAATAAGCCCCTGTGCGGAAGACTTATTCCAAGAAAACCAAAAGGCAATGTCGAGAAAACAACAAATCTCCTTTAAAATCACCTCCAGACTTGAAATCCTACCGAAATCAATCAATAATCTAATGGCAAAAGAGTAAAAACCACAAACACGAACAATGGCTAAATCAGTCTAATGAAGAAACAACATCTCCGCCCAAATCCACTTCAAATGGATAGCTTCTATACTAAAATACCACCAAGGACCTCCGTTGTCCATACCAGGCCGACGGAGAATTACCGAATGCCTACGTTCGGTCAAAATTGCCAAAAACATCGATATTTCTCTTTGCTCTTAACTGCTCTTCCTATTCTTAATTCTGTCAAAATCGACAGAGAAACACCACCAAGGATCTCTATCGGCCATACCTGGCAGACGGAGAACCACCGATCGCCTTCGTTCCTTCAAAATCACCAAGAACATTCGCTCTGCTCCTATTTTGCCTTCGCCTTTGCTCTAATTGGCGACTGTAATTAGGGTTAAGCCCTCGAATCTTTATTGTTCATTATAGAAAATTTGGCCAACCGTCTGTAATATGGGAAAAAGATAAAAAAAAAAACAAAAAGTCTCATAGGCAGACTTAGTTTCTGAATCATCAGAATAGGAGCAAGATGAAGAGGTATAAGTATGATAAGGTTTGTTTGTATGTTTTGTTTATGTATTTTGTATGTTTTTTATCTGCTTTGTATGTTTAACGTTTTTTATAATTGTATGTTTTTGTTTCATTATTATGTTGTTATTTTATATTTTATTTTATCTCTTCTTTTTTATAATGTCAAAGGGGAGAAAGTATTGTAGTTTATTACATTTTATTTTAATTTTTACTGTTATTTAGTTTTTTTTAAATAAAAAATAAAAAAAATAAAAAGATTTCCCCTAATTTTAATGTGATTCTTTTAGTGAGAGGGAGTTTAGGAGAATTTGTTTTTAATTTACAAAGTCAACCAATATTATTTGACATCATCAAAAATGGGGAGATTGTTGCAACTCGGGCTTCCGAGTTTATGATTTTGATGATAACAAATAATATTTTTAAATCTTTTATTTCTTCTAGTATTTGCAGTGCATATTTCTTTCTATGATGACTAATATTTTAGGTACACCATGCACCCTTCTTTGAAGTTTCAAGGTTCAAGATTGTGTAGAATTGATTGTATTAAATGAGTCTGTAATTTTCTTTTCTTGAGTCAAGCCTTGTAATGGTGTATGTTAGATTGGTGATCGTGCACACACACAGAGGGAGAAAAAATTGTTTTTAAATATTTTTAATTTTTTCTGTGCATCGTACTGTACGATCTGTATCCTACTTTACGATTTAGTGTAATAGAAATTAATTAAAATATTTTATTTCCTTAAATTTTTTTTTTAAATATAATTAATCGTACTGTACGACCACCACATCGTACTATACAATCTGTTATAATTAGAAAGCCCGCTGTCCATTAAATTAAGCAAAAATATGAACTTGAAAAGTTGTTCTAATCGTACTGTATGATGTTTAAAATATTACCTAATTTAATCCTATAATTATTCAATCAAATTAGCTTAATTTTAATATTTTGATCGTACTGTATGAACTGGATTGTACTGTATGATCAACAGAGACAATATTATCAAACTGCTTAATTATTTAATTGTTCGTACAGCACATTGTACAGGACATTGTACAGTACGAACTTCAATTAAATTGTTCGTATAGTACTAACTGGACATCGTACAGTACAAACAAGTCAATTTCTGCACATCGTACAAGACGATGTTGCGATCATACAGTATGATATTTGACGGCTGAATTGAGTTTTTTTAGGATTTTTTGGGCCCTCTATTTAAGCACTCTCATAAGACTTTGTAAGAGTCTTTGGCAGACATTGTAGCTTCGTTTTTCTAGAGAAAACTTGAAGAGATGCTTGAAAGGGAGAGAGGAAAGGGTGGGGTTTAAGAGAGGGAGAAGAACCTTGGAGGGGGTTTCAAGGGAGTGTGAAGGACATTTCACACGGTTGCTCCGGCGAGCTTGCACCTCAGTATCATCGGATTCAAGGTTCATCTTGAAGGAAGTTTTTGGAAGAAGAAGATCTCGTTGGTGTCAAAAGACCTGGCTCCTCCGCCGCACTGGGGAAGGTGGAAGTGATTGTGTAAGGGCTTCTCCGCCTAGCTGTGGGGGCTAAAGGAGAATCACTAAATGTATAGTGTAATACTCGGAGTGGACGTAGGTCATGGTTTGACCGAACCACTATAAATCGATGTGTTCTTTCCTTATTATTTCTGCACTTTGTTTCCTCATTCATTTTTATTGTGATTAATTGCGTGGGTGAAATTAATTACCTATCTTTTTATTATTAATGAAATTTGCTTCCGCATAAAGTTATAAAAAGATATTTCTTTTCATTAAAGAAGTTTTTAATCATCCAATTCACCCCCTACTTGGCGCATTTAGAAATTTCAATTGGTATTATAGTGGGTTTCAGAAATAGTGTTTTAAAAAACCTTGAAAAAATCGATCATGGCATATTTTGGAAATTGTAACATTGCGGAAGGCTATTGTATTACACGACCACCTTTATTTGAAAATATTTCTTTTAATTTTTGAAAATTTTGCATGTCAACTTTTTTGCAATCAATTGATTATCGAATAAGGCATATGATTCAAACTTGATATTATGTACCATCACGTATGACAGATGCAGTAAAATTTAATAATTCCTTTTACTGAATGGAGTAGAATAGATCAAATTAATGTTCAATTAAATGCTAAATGCTTGAATTATTTTTCTGTGCATTAAAACCGACAATTGCATGAGAATATCTATATTTACTACTGGCAAAGAAATTTGGGATAGATTATGCATTACATACGAAGGTACTAGTGAAGTCAAGCAACTTAAGTTGAATATTCTAATGAGTGATTATGAACTTTTTAGCATGAAACTATATGAGACAATCTTAGACATGTATACTAGGTTTAATCAAATTGTGATGTCGTTGCATGATTTAGGTTGAGAACTTTCAAACTTTGAAAAGGTTAATAAAATTCTACGTTCTTTACTTGATAAATTTGATGCCAAAGTCACGGCTATATGTGAATCAAAAGATTTGAATGATTATTCTATCAACAATCTATTAGGCTCACTCATTGCCTACGAGTGAAGTGTGAGTCAAAGATTTTTGGATGCAGGTGATGACAAGACTATTGTGCTAAAAGCCAAACACACAGATGAATATGGCTTAGTAGATGATAAAAGCAAAGAGATAGCATTGATAATAAATAAATTTAAAAGTCTATTAAAGCACAAGCATGAACATCAACAAAAGCATAGTAAAGGTAAAAATTATAAAAATGTTATGTTTTTTTCTAACATAATTTGCTTTGGGTGTAGGAAACCTAGACATTTGAAGTGTGAATGCCCCAACTTAAAAACTCTTCCTGCAAATGAAAAGAGTAAAAAACAAACCGTCTATAATATTGGGAAAAGATAAAAAACAAAAAGTCTCCTGGGCAAACTTAGTTTCTGAATCATCAGAATAGGAGCAAGATGAAGAGGTATAAGTATATTTAGGGTTTGTTTGTGTGTTTTTTTTTTATGTGTTTTATATGTTTTTTATCTGTTTTATATGTTAAACTTTTTTTATAATTGTATGTTTATATTTCGTTATTATGTTGTTATTTTATTTTTTATTTTATCTCTTCTTTTTTATAATGTCAAAAGGGGAGAAAGTATTGTAGTTTATTGCATTTTGTTTTAATTTTTACTGTTATTTAGTTTTTTTTAAAAAAATAAAAAATAAAAAATTAATAAAATAGCTTTCCCCTAATTTAAATGTAATTCTTTTAGTGAGGGGGAGTATAGGAGAATTTTTTATAATTTACAAAGTTAACCAATATTATTTGACATCATAAAAAAGGGGAAGATTATTGCAACTCGGGCTTCTGAGTTTATGATTTTGATGATAACAAATAATATTTTTTAATATTTTATTTCTCCTAGTATTTGCATTGCATATTTCTTTCTATAATGACTAATATTTCAGGTACACCATTCATCGTTCTTTGAAGTCTCAAGGCTCAAGATTCTGTAGAAATGATTGTATTAAATAAGTCTATAATTTTCTTTTTTCTTGAGTCAAGACTTGTAATGGTGTATGTTAGAGATTGGCGATCGTGCACACACAGAGGGAGCGAAAAATGTTTTTAAATATTTTAATTTATTTATACAACGTAGTGTACGATCTGTATCGTACTGTACGATCTAATGTAACAAAAATTAATTAAAATATTTTATTTTCTAAAAAAATATTTTAAAATATAACTTATCATACTGTACGGCCACCACATTGTACTGTACGATCTGTTATAATTAGAAAGCCCGCTGTCCATTAAATTAGGAAAAAATATGAATTTGAAAAGTTGTTCTAATTGTACTGTACGAACATTATCGTACTGTACGATGTTTTAAATATTGCCTAATTTAATCCTGTGATTATTCAATCAAAACGGCTTAATTTTAATATTTTGATCGTATTGTACGAACTGGATCGTATTATACAATCAACAGAGGCAATATTGGCAAACTGCTCGTTTATTGAACTGTTCGTACAGCACATCGTATAGGACATTGTATAGTATGAATTTCAATTGAACGGTTCATACAGTACTAACTGGACATCGTACAGTACTAACAGGTCAATTTCTGCACATCGTATTGGACGATCTTGTGATCGTACGATACGATATTTGACGGCTGAATTGAGCATTGTTTTAGGGTTTTTTTAGCCCTCTATTTAAGCATTCTCATAAGACTTTGTAAGAGTCTTTAGCAGCCATTGTAGCTTCATTTTTATAGAGAAAACTTGAAGAGAGGACTTGAAAGGGAGAGAGTAAAGGGTGGAGTTTGAGAGAGGGAGAAGAACCTTGGAGGGGGTTTCAAGAAAGTGTGAAGGAGATTTCACACGATTGCTTCGGCAAGAATGCACCTCAGTACCATCGGATTCAAGGTTTATCTTGAATGAAGTTTTGAGAAGAAGAAGATCTCATTGGTGTCAAAAGACCCAGCTCCTTCGCCGCACCGGGAAGGTGGAAGTGATTGTGTAAGGGCTTCTCCGCCTAGCTGTGGGGGCTAAAGGAGAATCACTAAAGGTTTAGTGCAATACTCGGAGGGTGACTCCGGGGAGTAAACGTAGGTCATGGTTTGACCGAACCACTAAAAATTGGTGTGTTCTTTCCTTATTATTTTTGCACTTTATTTTCGCATTCATTTTTATTGTGATTAATTGCGTGGGTGAAATTGATTACATATCTTTTTATTGTGAATGAAATTCGCTTCCGCATAAAGTTATAAGAAGATATTTCTTTTCATTAAAGAAGTTTTTAATCATCCAATTCACCCCCCTCTTGGCGCATCTAGAAATTTCAATATCCACCATCATTTTACTATATTCCATAAAAACTTTTTTTATCACACTATTCCACTAGAAAGCAAGAGTTTGGACAATAAAAATCGAGAGAACCCAAACTCTATCAAGAAAGCATGGCAAGATCACTCTTACCTTGCTTTCCTGAGGAGAGGGTCCAACCTCCTCCATCACATACGTAATAGAATCAATCTTAAGGGTATGTACAAATTATTAATTCTAGTCCTTAAGGCAAATTTCAAGGTAAAATGAAAAGATGGAAGTAGTATTACACATCTTTGCAAGCTCACTCATTCCAATCTTTTCTCTTTCTCCTATTGGAATATATAGGGTTTTGAGTCCTCCCCTTATTTAATTTTTTTTTTCACCTAAAGACTACTATTTGGAAAGAAGACATATTTCCTTTCTCCTCATTTTGGTTCTCAATGTCATAGGATGTAATAAAAGAAGACATATTTGGAAAGAAGACATATTTCCTTTCCTAAAGACTAATAGGAATTGAGATTAAAAAAACAACACTAAGCTTTAATAGAGGTAAACAAACAACACAAAAATCAAAGATGTTACTCCAACTTCAATTAGAAAATGAACCTTCATCCAAATCAGAATTATCATAGTTGTAGAAAGTGTGAGCTATTAACCTTCAAAACAGTGACCTTTTTTTGTGCATTTTAATGGAATTTATCTCATAAAAGAAATTTAAGTTAAATTTTATTATTATGAGTTATTAAAGTTGATGTTGTATTTTAAGAACAAAATTATGAATATATATATATATATATATATGTGTGTGTGTGTGTGTGTGTGTGTGTGTGTGTGTGTGTGTTTAAAACCCTTAGGAACTAGGTATTTTTTATTTCAAAGGATAACCACATATCCAATAAATTTTTTTGCAAATTTATGAATTAAGAAAGTTGTAATTGAGGTTAGGTTATTTGAGTTTAGATTTTTTTTTTATTAATCCTTGTTACAATTAAACTTATGAAAATTCAAAGTGGCCTTTGTGATCTTCAAGAACCTTCCATAGGTCTTTTGGGGCTATTAAAATTTATTAACCCCAAACATTAAACCCTAAATAACTATAACAAATAAAATAACATAAGTTTTAGATTTAAATTAATTATATCATCTCCTTCCATTGAATCAATATAGAGCTTAATCAATTAAAAACATTGGGGTAAGTAATTTCGAAGAGTTAATATTCAATGTTTAACATGATTTTTCTTTTAAATAAATATAAAAAAAATTATTTTTTAACTCAAATTGGAACCTTGTGCACTTTTCATATGGCGACTCTAAACTTAATGATCCAATGCCATTGACATATGTGTAATTCATGTGGATTTGACAATAAAGAATACCATCTTCTTCCTTCTTTAAACCATAGAAATAAAACTTGAAGCACATGGCTTGCTCACGATCTATGTCTTATTCCACTTCATAGTGTGAAATGAATTCCATGTCATTAAAGCACCATCTTATACATTAAATTTACTTATTGCCATGATTCCGCCTCATGAAATAGTAAGCTATAGGGTTCTAAATATAGGTTTGAAACATACCTAAGATCAAGAAGAAACTAAGTACTTTAACAGATATAGAAGATTGAGTTAATAAGATAGACTGTCTCAGATACATGCTCCAAATGCCTATTCAATAATCATCTTGCAGACCAACATGTACCACAAGTTTATGAGAGCTCAATTTTCCTTGCACAAAGAAAGGGTTCTAAGGGGGCATAGAAATGGATTATTAAAGAATTCCTTAGGTAATATGATGGATTCAAGTTCACAAGTGAATTTCAGAACAAAAAATATCTATTAATATGAGAATTTGTGGTGAATAAAAAAGTAATCTAGCCCTCAATGGTACAACTAGCTGGTTAGACAATTATAAATCATTATATAGGAAAGGCATTAACTGTCTCAATTAATTCTCAAGGATTAATATAACAAGGCAGGGAGTCTGGGATTGTTTTGATCTTGTTACCCATGATTAAAATGGCCAAGCCTATTGGAGTAAGTTGAATGTGCTGACTAGGTAAGGTTTAAGGATGTTTAGGGAGCTCAAAGAATGTTTTTTTAATTGAATTTGAACAGGTTACTTAGAATTATTTTGGAGTACACCTTTCAGCCTAAGCTAAAAGGTTTTGCGTATTTGTGCTAACCCAAGTTGGTTAGATCAACTATGGTAGCTAGGACTATCATTTTAGTTAAGCTTAGGCCAGGTTTGAAAGGTTTTGAGTTTGAGTTGATTATGTTTAGTTAAAGAATACCTAGGGTAGATCATTTTAGGTTTTTGATCAAATTGGATTTAATCGTGGTTAAATGACTTTGACCATTAGTTAAGCATGGTCAAAATATTCTTAAAAAGTGATAAGAAATTTTGAACTCAATACTCAGACCTTTGGCTTTTATTTGGTTGATTGAAATTGGATTTTGATCATTTTAAATTAAGGATAGATTTTGGTCAAACGTTTGAGTATGGGTTAAATGGGTTTTGTTGCAAATCTATTTTCATGAATTATGTTTTGATGATTGACAAACACTATTGATTCTCTTGGACTGTCTGTTACTTCTAACTTTTCAGGAATCGAAGATCGGACGAACAAACGAAGCCAGTTCAAGATTACGTAGGTTTAGGGTTGAGTCAGTCTGTACTTTGTTTTTTCTCTTCTTGAGTCTATTTGTAATGGTCAAAGAGACTGATGCTAAGTAACCCTACACACACACACACACTTGAGAGAATTAGAATTTCTATTTTTACTCATATCGGCCAGGACGATATTTACATTGTCTTGGACGATCAAGCTTAAAATAGAAAGTCTAAATATGGATTCTTAATTAAGGCAGCCGTCATTAACATATCGGCCTAGATGATACGTGTATCGGCCAGGATGATAAGCTCAAAACAGAAAGAAATTGACGCCATAGACAATTAAGGTATACTATATTTTTTAATAATCGGCCAGGACGATCATTGATTGGCCTGGACGATATTCACAAATTATGCCTTAATTGATCAGGAAATCAAGGGAGTAATTAAGGATGATTTATACGATCATATCGTCCTGGACGATCGCAGGATCGGCCATGCCGATCTATTCAAAAACCTTAGTTACTTCAGGATGATAAATATCGGCCAGCTCGAATTCAGAGCGATGCTCTGGTCGATTTTTCTCTAATTTGAACTGATCGGCCGGGACGATCAAGCCAATTTTAAATCGTCCAGTTTGCATTCAAGGCGATGCTCTGGTCGATCTTCTGAGTTTTGTACTGATCGGCCAGGCCGATGTCCACATCGGCTTGGACGATATTGTCGGCAACTTGCAATTAATGAGCTCCTTTGAAGCTCTTCTATTTAAGAGCTCTTGTTCAACGTTTTAAAAAACTTTTGGCTGCTTCCTTGACCTGAGAAGGCCTTGAGGAGAGAAAAAGAGAGAGGGAGAGAGAGAGAGATTTTTATGAGGGGGAGCTTGTGAGGGGATTCACAAGGGTTGCTTCAAAGATCGCTCTGCTTCTTCTTCGTCTAGAGTTTCTCGTCCGTGGAAGGGTTGGTAGAGGTAAGGAGTCAGCATCTGGTTGTGGTTCTCTGCCAGCTTTAGGAGGAAGTAAAAGGAGATAGGTTCTCTTCCTTGCCGGGTGGCAAAAAGAGATTCTTTGTGAGGGCTTCTCCGCCTAGCCGTGGGGGCTAAAGGAGAGTCACGTTTGTAGTGCAATACTTGGAGGGTGCCTCCAAAGAGTGGACGTAAGTCAAGTTGATCGAACCACTATAAATATCTATGTTATTGTTTTCTTGCTTCCGCACTTTTTAATTTCCGTATTTATTTTTCTTGTGGTGTGATTTTAGTTTATGTGTTTTTTGTTCTTTGTGAAAATAAATTTTTTAAAATACTAATTCACCCCCCCCTCTTGGTTATCTTGGGACTAAGTTCATAGGGCTTAGCATCCCTAACGAACTTTCAAGTGGTATCAGAGCGGGATTCAAAAATTTTAAGTTTAAAAACTTTTTAATTTTTATCCATGGCTAACCTTGGGAATCGTAACACTACGGAAGGGTATTCTATTACCCGACCTCCCCTGTTCGATAACCTACCTTTTGATTTTTGGAAAACCCGCATGTCAACATTTTTACAATCTACTGATTATCGCATGTGGATGCTTATCAAAGAAGGTTATTCTCCACATTCTCGTGAAATTAATGGTGTTAAAACTGAAGTTGCTTTTATTGAATGGACTTTCGATGAACGAGATTTAGCTCAATTGAATGCAAAATGTTTGAACTATTTTTTCTGTGCTTTAAAATCTGAGGATTACATGCGTGTCTCCACTTGCAAAACTGGTAAAGAAATTTGGGATAAATTGTGTATCACCTATGAAGGCACTAATGAAGTTAAACAATCCCGTTTGAATTTTCTCTTGCATGACTACGAACTTTTTTGTATGAAACCTCATGAATCAATTTCTGACATGTATACTAGATTTACTTAGATAGTTACTTCACTGCATGCATTAGGAAAAGAACTTTCAAACTATAAAAAAGTAAACAAGATTTTGAGATGCTTGCCTTCATCATATGATGCTAAAATCACTGCAATCACTGAATCTAAGGATTTGAACACTTACTCTATTGATAACTTACTTGGCTCACTCATTGCTTACGAGCAAAGGGTGAATCAAAGAAATCTTGATGCAGGTGAGAAGAAGAAGGAGAAAATAGTTGCATTTAAGGCGCACAAATTAGATTCTGAATCTTCCGGGTCTGAAAGCGATGAAGTTGCCTTCATCACAAGATAATTCAAAAGCTTTCTAAGGAAGAAACAAAAGCATCATCAAAATTGGAGAAAAGGTAAGGATCATAAACATGTTAAATGATCTTATGATATTGTTTGTTATGAATGCAGGAAACCAAGACATGTGAGAACTGATTGTCCAACACTTCAAGATAACTCAAGCAAAGAAAAGGAAAAAGGTGAGGAGAAACCTAAGTCGAGGAAGGACAAGAAGAGAGTCCAAAAGGCGTTCTGGGCAGAATACGGTACTAACTCCTCTAAGACTGAACTAGAGGAAGAGACTACAAACCTGTGCTTAATGGGGAAAGATCATCTTGAGCAAAGTGATGAGGAAGAGGTATGTAAACCAACCTATGATGAATTATTTGAGATATGTGAGAAAATACATGCATCATACAAAAAACTCAAGAAAACTCATGCAAGCCTAAAATTAGAACTTTTGAATTTACAAAAAGAGCATGAAGTTTTTCTCAAAGATCATGCAATAATTGATTCAAATCACATGGCTCTTCTTAATGAATTTGATGATTTAAATAAAAAGCATTTGGAATTAATTGATGAACATAATGCATTAAAAGCTTCACACACCTCACTTAATTCTGATCTTAAGAAATCTAAAGAGATTGAGAAAAGTTGAGGATTGATAATGATGCATTAAAAAGAACTAACTTGAGGATCCAAAATGATTTTGATATATGTAAGAAGAATCGGATGACATCTACTTTTGATCCTAAGCCAGAACCTAGGAAGAGGCATTATAACTCAAATCATTTAAGAAATCCTTTTCCAGGAGTTAGATGTTTTTCATGTGGAATGCTAGGACATATCTCACACACTTGCACCATTCACCGTAGTACACATTGGGTGTGGAGACCTAGATGCATGATTCACAGCATACCATACATGCATCCCATTCTACTTTTTCTAAGAATGGGCCCAAACCAGTTTGGGTTCCTAAATCTGACTGTTGTTGAGTTTTGCAGGTGTGCTCTCACCAAAGACCTCGTGGGAGCATAAGATAACTGGACATATGAAGGCTCTCAGCTCATAATTTCTTAAACCTGCTGCTTCAAAAATTTCTTAAAATTTGTTTTTCTTTTTTTTTTTGTGTGTTTTATTTTCGCTTTGTTGTTGTTTTAATTTTTTTTTTTCACTTTGCTTTTATAATTGGTTTTCCATATGTTGAATCTTTTCAAGATTTTAGATTTTTGAGTTTTGAAGATAGTGTTTAGCTTTTCTAAAATTGGTTAAAGGGAGAAACACCGTTGATGGTTTCCCTCCTTCCGACCTTGTTTAGTGGTATGATTTTCTTCTCTAAATAAAAGTCTAACTCTTTTTAGCCAATGATTTTTAAAACTAAGATTCTTTTTATCTTACTACAAAAAATATATCTTGTGCATAATATCCAAAGTTCTTATATATATCTCAAGTTATTTGAGATCTTGCCTTTGCACTGATCATGTGATTTTTTGTTTTGTTTTGTGGGTTGTTCTTCCCTATGTTAGAGAGAGAGCTCCTATTCTCTAATATTTGGAGGATATACTCACAACTAAGGGTCTTTTTAAGAGTTTTATTAAAGGGAATGTAGCTTGAAAGAATTAAGAAGGAAATTGAATATATGCAAATTTGAAATATATTTATACACAAAACTGTATCAAAAATCAAGATGCTCAAAGAGCCATTTCAAAGACAAAAGAGGCATAAAATGAGCCCACTAAATTCAAGATACTATCTCTCTTCTCTAAACTCTTAAAACTTAGAGAACTCATTGATTATTTGATGATTTCAAAGGCTTGATTTCAAATTCCTTGATTGAGACAAATTACTTTGTTTTATTATTTATGAGATTATTTCTTTGTAAACAAGTTTTGATTGGATCTTCTTTTTTCCCAATTAGATTTATTCTGAGTTAAGAATTTTTGTTTTTCGAAAAAAAATTTGTACCATAAAGAAAGTCTGATCTAGGGTTAACAGAATCGGATATTTTACCTTTGTCTGATTAGGATTGGCTAAACTCCTTGATCTTGTGGAACTCCAAAGTTTAATTATTTGAGAACTTCTTATATGATGCCTTAATAAAATAAAAAAAATGTAGAAAAATTAAAATTAAAAATATTCGTTTTATTATTTTCGTTGTTTTTTCTATTACTGTGTTTTTTGTCTGCTTTTATTTTGTTTTATTTTTAGGGCCTTGATCATCACCATCTTTTCCTTGGTTTCAAATTCTAATCACATAGTCCTGGCCGATACCTGTATCGTCCTTGACGATTAGACAAAATCTCTTCAAAATTCCATCTGATGACATTTTCTGTGCTTGTTGTAACTCATCGTCCTTTACGATACGATATCGTCCTAGACGATCAGATCGAACTCTATTGCAATCATGATGATAGTCCTGGCCGATAGAATATTTCATCTGGCCCGGCCAATCGGACCGCCTTTTTGACCAATCGGCTTGTACGCAATTATTGAGCCATATCGTCCTAGACGATTCTGCGATTGGCCTAGACGATATGGCCGTTTCTTTAAATTCTGGCCGATCCAGCCATATTTTCCACCTCATCCCTTCTCCTCTTGTGTCTCCTTGCTAATCCCTTGCTATGGCCGGTGGGAAACGAGAGTTCGACAGGCTTCTGGGAGTTCCTCAAGGGCCATTCTAGACCCTCGATTCAGGGAGGCAGAAGATGAAGCCGCCTACCATCGATACAAAGAGTGTGGGATAACTGTCTCCAGAATCATCAATCCTGCCCACATCTCATACCCGGTAATGGATCTTTTCGCTCACACCTCCCTTTGTTTCATTCTGTCTCTTGCTTTCCCCTTTAATACCGAGTTTCTTCAAGAATTCTTTGCAAACATTAGCATTAATCCTAGCTTCATAGCCCTGACCTCCTATGTGAATCGACGCCCTATCGAAATCATATATCAGGACTGTGTTGAACTGTTACAGCTATCCACCACCGGGGATAAGCTGCACTTAATCACTTCAGATCCTGACCTTGATTGGTCCACGGAGAATCACTTCCTTCGCCAGACCAATGCACAGTTTCATGTTGGAGAAACTAGCTCTTTAGTCAAAGATGCTAGGACAATCCAACATGTCCTTCGCACCTCCATGATTCCAAAAGTCGGGGACCGAATCCACATCACCCCTCTACTTTCCCTCACTATTTTCTACATCATGGCTCGTAGAGAATTTAATACTATGGACTTAATTTTTTGATACATTGATCACTTAACCACAATCCGCGATCCAGGTCATAAGAGAAAATCCAATCTAGCCTTAGGACACATCATAGCCTATGTCCTTGAAACCAAATACCAACTTCAGTATTCTATTCCTCCTAACCTCCCAACTCCCTTCTACTCAAACAGTTCCTTCAGTATCCTTCACAGTACTCGTCTCCACCCTGGGGATGAGGAACCTCGGGGGGCTGGGGAGGAGGAGGCTCCCGCTCCCGCTCCCGTTCCTGATCCTGTTCTTCTCCACCAGCACTCACCAGTTGATCAGTTGATTGAGAGGTTTGATTGATGGGAGACCCGCTTTGACGCTTACGTTGCTGCACAGGAACAGCAACATTCTGAGGACATTGCCCTCTACGAGCAGCACCGCACTGAGGATTTATCCGGATTTGACAGCTACATGACTCACCAGCAGCAGCAGCATGACCACGACATCGCTTGGTTCAATGCTCAATTTACTACGTTTCCAGCTACTTTCAGCAGCCACCTCCACCACCTCCATCTGATGATCAGGGTCCCTCATTTTTCTAGTATATGTTTTCTGTTTTCTATAGTTTTTCTTGTGGTTTGTTTTTGTTTCTGTTGTGTTGTTTACTTTTTCTTTTGTGTGTCTAGGACCCTCTTTTTGTGATGACAAAAGGGGGAGTAGGATGTGGTAGGAAAAATTGATATGCTTGTAACTTTGAATTTTTAATGAACTGTTATTTTTACTGAGCTTTTCCTACTTGTGTTTGCCATCATAAAAAAGAGGGAGATTACTGCAAATCTATTTTCATGACTTATATTTTGATGATTGACAAACACTATTGATTCTCTTGGACTGTCTGTTACTTCTAACTTTACAGGAATCGAAGATCGGACGAACAAACGAAGCCAGTTCAAGATTGCGTAGGTTTAGGGTTGAGTTAGACTGTACTTTATTTTTTTCTCTTCTTGAGTCTATTTGTAATGGTCAAAGAGACTGATGTTAAGTAACCCTACACACACACACACTTGAGAGAATTAGAATTTCTATTTTTACTCATATCGGCCAGGACAATATTTACATCGTCCTGGACGATTAGGCTTAAAACAGAAAGTCTAAATATGGATTCTTAATTAAGGCAGCCGTCATTAACATATCGGCCTGGACGATACGTGTATCGGCCAGGACGATAAGCTCAAAACAAAAAGAAGTTGTCGCCATAAACAATTAAGGTGTACTGTATTTTTTAATAATCGGCCAGGACGATCATTGATCGGCCTGGACGATATTCACAAATTATGCCTTAATTGATCAGGAAATCAAGGGAGTAATTAAGGATGATTGATACGATCATATCGTCATGGACGATCGCAGGATCGGCCAGGCTGATCTATTCAAAAACCTTAGTTACTTCAGTACGATAAATATCGGCCAGCTCGAATTCATGGCGATGCTCTGGACGATTTTTCTCTGATTTGAACTGATCGGCCGGGACGATCGTGAGATCGGCCTGGACAATCAAGCTAATTTTAAATCGTCCAGTTTGCATTCAGGGCGATGCTCTGGCCGATCTTCTGATTTTTGTACTGATCGGCCAGGACGATGTCCACATCGGCCTGGACGATGTTGTCAGCAACTTGCAATTAATGAGCTTCTTTGAAGCTCTTCTATTTAAGAGCTCTTGTTCAACATTTTAAAAAATCTTTGGCTGCTGCCTTGACCGGAGAAGGCCTTGAGGAGAGAGAGAGAGAGAGAGAGAGAGAGAGAGAGAGAGAGAGAGAGAGAGAGAGAGAGAGAGAGAGAGAGAGAGAGAGAGAGAGAGAGAGAGAGAGAGAGGATCTTGTGAGGGGGAGCTTGTGAGGGGATTCACAAGGGTTGCTTCAAGGATCACTCTTCTTCTTCTTCGTCTAGAGTTTCTCATCCGTGGAAGGGTCGGCAGAGGTAAGGAGTCAGCATCTGGTTGTAGTTCTCTGCCAGCTTCAGGAGGAAGCAAAAGGAGATAGGTTCTCTGCCTTGCCGGGGTGGGAAAAAGAGGTTCTTTGTGAGGGCTTCTCTCTCCTATCCGTGGGGGCTAAAGGAGAGTCACGTTTGTAGTGCAATACTTGGAGGGTGCCTCCAAGGAGTGGACGTAGGTCAAGTTGACCGAACCACTATAAATCTCTGTGTTATTGTTTTCTTTCTTCCGCACTTTTTAATTTTCGCATTTATTTTTCACGTGGTGTGATTTTGGTTTATGTGTTTTTGTTCTTTGTGAAAAGAAATTTTTTAAAATACCAATTCACCGCCCCTCTTAGTTAGCTTGGGACTAAGTTCATAAGGCTTAACATCCCTAACGAACTTTCAGGTTTACCAAGGCTTTTTGACCAATAGAGTGTGTCTAAAGCAAGTAAAGAAATCTAGATAAAGTCCTAGGGTTATGGGCTATCTAAATTTAGCCAAGCGTAGGGCCCATAAGACTTGAATAAGGTAAGCCATTCCAAAGGTTTGAGGCTTTTTATTGGTTATGTAAGGGAGTTTTTCTATCTAACTAAACTAGAAAGGAATATCCTAAGGTTGTTTGGTTGCATTTAGGATAGTTTGGGGTTAAATGGAATGGGCCATAGATGGTGTAATTAAAATCATTGGGAACACTTAGTGGTTTATTTGGGTTTAGGATTGGGGGTTTGAATGCAAACAAATTATAAATGAATTTATAATGGTTAGAAAGGTTTCTTGTTATCTTGGGTAGACTCTTAAGGCGCTTGGATGCCACCTAGGCCGCAATAGAGTAATCCTAGCATGTAGGTCTAAAGGGTATTGAATAGGATATGAAGCATCCCAAGAAGTTGGTTTTTTTTTTTTTTTGTTAGCCAATGCTAAGTAATTTGGAATACACCTATGAGTATCCAATAAAGAAGGCCCAACACGAAGTAGGAAGTTCTATGAAAAATCACTAAAAAACATGGATGACGTTTGTTAACCTTATTACAAAATTAGGTCAACACTTATAATGAGGGGTAAGAGAATTAAAGCACTTCTTCGTTCTATGTTAAAGAGAGTACCTAGCACTTTCAAAATCATTATCGATGGCATCAAAGAACTTGGTTATCTTTAAATTATCTACATAATAGTATATCTTAATTTAAGCGATGATTTGCATAGTATAAAGTCAACTAGGAACTTATCAACTTTACATTTGAGAGAGTAGATAAAAGTGAGAAATAGATCTTACCATCACAAGAAAGAAAATTAAAGGATTTCCTAGTTCAATGTGTTTGAGCATACATAAATCTAAGAGAATAAACCATACCATGAAATTCAAGAGCCTCAAAGGCACCAATTTAAGAGCAATTTGATAGGAATTTTTGAGGATATTATAGAAACCTTTTTAAATTAAATTAAGTTGACATAGATGAGTTTTGGTAATTCAGACCCAATCTTACATCAAAATTGAAAAAAAAAATTATATTAGGTCATTTTAAGGCTTCAAATTAAAGTTAGATTCAATCTTTACATCAAACATTCTTGAGAGAAATCAACCTCAAAAGTAGTATATCCCATTTGGATACTTAACGAAACCTTTTTGAAAGATCTAATAGGTGGTTTATACATATTACAAAAGAATACATCTAGTGAGTTGATGAAATTGAATTCCTAAGGATTTTCTACTTACAAATCTATGTGGGTCTTATGATCCAATCATGTTAGTAGACAAAATTAGCTTGTTAAGGATGTCCTAAGGAGAAACTGAACCAAATTATTCAATCAAAAATAAGTTGGATTAACCTTTCAAAGATTTCTAAAGAATCTACATCAAAAGCTTCTTGATTAAGAATACTTAGTTGTATTAGAGAGAATTATTTGGCAAGGAAATATAATAGTAAAAAAGTTTTTTCAAAGAGAAAAATAGCTTGAAAGTCAATTCCATTTAGGGTTGGATGCCAGCTTTTTAAGGCTCAAATAAAGGGATGGGTTTTATTGTAACAGGATGCCACTATAGTGTTGAGGCTTTTGATATCACCTACCAAACAGCTAAAAAATTAGACTTAATATGTCACCAAAGTAACACTTTAATATAGGAACAATGTAGTGGACATCTAAAACATAAAAAATAAAAACACCAATAGTATAATCATCAACTATTCAAGTATGGTTGGCAAGGACTCACTCCATGTATATGGTACAAGATGGTATTGAAGAGGAAGAAACATAAGATCTCTTATGGTATTTGATGGTTATGCTAAATCAATAAATGTTGTTGTGACATCAAATATATTTGAAAATGGTGGTGGCTCTAGCAAGGCTTAGAAATAATCCTGCACCATATATATAATAAGTCTTAAATAAAACGAATTAATTTTGGTTCCTAGCTCTTCAATTGTACAACACATAAATTTATGTATAGGAGAAGATGGAGGTGTTTGGATACCTAGATTTTCATGGGAAATAGACGAATCAACCCAATTACCAGCATTTCAATCATAACATCTTTTATTGTCTTCTCCTTTCATGTCAAATTTATCAAATAAGTTCAACTGAATTTAAAACTTCCACAAAGGAAAGCTTAAGACTTTTGTAAAGCACGGCTCTTCTAAAGATAATTCCTGTGTCTTTATAAACTAAAAAATAAGATCCTTCTTAGTAGAACATTTCTAGTAAAATGAACCTTTCCAAATAGGTTCAAATTTATCACATCATCGACAATAAATAACAATTGATCATCATAAAACTAAAACTAAGTCCCAAACCATAAATGTTCTGCATCACTTGATCTTGCCTTGCATAATAAGGAAACAAATCTTTGATATTAACTAATAAAGTGATGCTGCATCCTTAAAGAGTTGTGGAAGAAAAAATATAAGAGCATTATTTAAAAAGTAATTGGACAACCACCACACCCTCACCAAAGGATAAGCATGGCTCTCAACCACTCCGAAGGAAGAGAAAAAGAGCTTTCCATCATGTTTTGTTTAAAAGAAAAGAGAGTTATCTCAATTACAATTAAAAATATATTGTGCTAAAAAACAGAAAAATGTAACTATTTATCTTATTTACACCATGAAATTTTTAAGAGCAAAAGAATAAAAAAAATTTGCAATTATATGATTTTGTTTTTTTTTTAATTACATAATCACTTGAGTTTCCACCATTTTCTTTCTCATATTCCATAAAATCAAGATATAAATATCTTGGATGTCAATCTTTGGCACTGCTGCATGGACCTTGAATTTTCTCTCTTCTCTACTCAACAACTATAGTAAAAACCAATTAATTATAATAAAAATCAACACATATGCACTATTTAACCATTTTTTATCTTCATCTTCTTCAATAATGATATTCAATTTTACTATTTTCATTAAAAAATAAATTGGGTATTTATTTCTTTTTTTTTTTTGGATGACAAATATTGCTCATTGTAGGGATGGCAAGCAGGAGTACATATTAATAAAGAGAGATACTTTCTTTATATTATTAAACTTTATGCCATAAAAAATATATGCATCATTAATGCAAAATAAATGAATATAAATCTTTTTAATGCTCTTATAAGTAATTCCTAAAAGAATTTTCCTCTCATCCTCACACAAATATATACAAAAAATAAAAAAAATTAACTTAAATTAATAAAAAATATATTGTAAAAACCATTTGACAGTTAAATTTTTTTATAAATAAATAAAATTTTTCACCATCCTCTTATGAAAAAATTAAATTGTTTTTAATAGAAATCCTATAATTTTAAGTAATTATTTTTATGTTTTAATATATTTCTTAATATGAGAGTCTTTTATTATAGAAATATATTTTTTCCATTACGAAGAAATGAAATCCAAAGAAAATAATAAATAACTAGCTTGATCTTAATAGCCAACAAATTTTGCTAATTAAAAAATCTCCAATATAGATAAGACAGATATTGCTAGAAAATGCTGATCACGGGAATTGAAGATTGCATTGGTCAATAGAGTCAATGGAGGAAATCTTTTATATAATAATTTTTTTTAAAATCATAATTCAGCGAATTCAGAAATTTTTTAGCAATTTCATAATTTTATCATTAAAAAAGAAATTATAACTAAAAATTGCCATTCATAATAATTCTTGAAGAGCCAAAATTTAAATTCAGGAACGTGTAAATCATATTATTTAGTAATGAAAGCTGCATTATATAAAGCCAAATGATCCACCCTATTTAAGATGGCAACCAACCCTTTCATTAGTAGGTGGAGCATAATAACTGATATAAATATTTATAAGAAATAAATGATCAAAATTAAAATAAAAAAGAAAAAAAAATTCTCATACAAAGAGGAGATTTTACCAAAATTATTAATGTGTGTGTGTTTATGTTTAAGTATCTATTGTTTTGAACTTTTATTTTTGTCTTTAGAGGGTGTTTGATTTGGAGATCTTGCTTATGAAATATTTGAAATGAAGGGATTTTATAAATCTAGTTGTTTGATTTCATTAAAATAAAAATTCATATAAAATTTTATATATGGCTTTTAAGAAATCATTATATTCATAAATGGCTTATTTTTTGCTCAAAACATTAACAAATCAAATACAATTGATATGTTTTGAGTCCAACAATGTAAAAAAATTTCATGATTTGCTTAAAAAGACATACTAAACAACACTTATGATCTTGCGTTCTAAATATACAGAAATAGGGGGAGAGAGAGAGAGCAACTGGAGCTCCCCTCACTCCATATAAGAAAAAAAGATGGAAGCGACCATCTTCATTCTCTTGTGTGGGGAAAGGAGAGCCCCGGTAGCAAACAATCATACCTTGGCTCACAGCAATCCGAAGGACCTGTAAAATGGAAGAATGAAGAGAAACCTCATCTGTTACTTTTTCACATAAAGAAAGAAATTAAAAAAGACAAGTAGGTAGAGTAATGCTCAGTTCTTATGAAGCTAACTAGACTTATATAGACTAACATGCCTTGGCCCTCATTTATTTCTCGTACATAATACAGATACATATAAATTAATCTTGTAGTTTCAGAATGATCTCTAAGAAATCTGAAGAAACTTTTTCCAATCATGACTGAGGAACCTATATACTAGATTATGCAAGAAAGAACTACTAGACTAGCCAATTAAAGGGAGTCAGGCTTAAACCCCTGCACGATTTTCCAAGCATTCCCTACAACACTTTGCGTGTAAAACCTTGCACAACCTGAGCTTTTGCCTTCTGGTTTTCTCTTTCACCCTTTTTCTTGCAAAAAGAACTGATGTGGACGGCTCTCAGATTTTTCCCGAGATTGTGGGAATCTCTATTATTAATTTTTTTTTTTTTGAAAAAAGAAACTATTTAATAATGCGCGTATTGCCCATTATTACTATCCTAATCACAGTAATCCTAGACTGGATAAATGAATTATCTTTTAATATATTTATATTTAAAAATGTGTCTTAATACATTTTACTTTTTTTTGCTTGCTTTCTTCGTTTTTTTTTTTTTGAAAATATTAAAAGTAAAGCCCAATTTCATTAATTATAAGATAAAATTATAATGACTATAAAATCCGAAAAAATAACTTAGCGGAGTAAGAGTTACAATGAGCTGCATCAAAAGGATAATGCCCGCAAAAAAGAAAATAAATTACATGAGGCACACTAGAACATCATTTAAAGACTAAGACCAAACGAAACCTAGACATAGTATGTGCAAAAAAATACATCTAGATAGAAATAATAAATTCTTACATTTTGGCAATAGTGGTTTTCTTGTTGTTTTTCTTTTCATGTAAAAGTCAAAGATGAATTGATAGCACCCAATTCTCATATAATATACAGGGAAATCATAATTGAAGCTCTTTAGGATTAATGAAAGAAATAAAATAAATTCATATGAAAATAAGTTAGGCTTTATTTGGGATATCTTTCTAAGTATTTTTTTAAGTAGCTTTATAGTACAAAAGTTTTTAACTCATGAATTTTTTGTACTAAAAATTTGCTTCAGAAAATAATAAGAAGCTATCTTAGATGAAGTCTTAGTTGAAATTGTTGGATATATTTGGAATGGATTTTGCAAACTATATACTATTATTATAAGCTTAAAATGTTAAAAGTGATAAAAAAAATATTCAAGTTCACTTAGAGTGAGAAAGTCTGGGAATTCGAAGTTTTATTTTTTCAAATTTTTGATTTTGCGGCTTTATCGAAAACTAATGAGAACGAACGGTCGCCGGCCTCCTCTGGCCGACAGTCCATTTGAGGAGTGATTGTCATCTGGACGTCCCATGATTGGCGGTGCTCGTGGTGTGTCATCTTCCCCTCTGGAATTTGGAGATGACAGAACAAATTTCAACCCTGGAGTTAAGGTAAATGCCAAGATGAACAAGCCATTAGTCATCAATGAGGGAGGCTTGCTTTTGAAGAAACAAAATACTGAAGTTGCTAGTAAGGGAAAGGGAATTTTGCTTGATGATAATATGGAGGCTTTTGGTTTGACTGGAATGGTTCTGTTGGCTAAGGGGGAGATTGTATCATCTTCATCATCAAATTCTAAGACTGGATCTAATAAAGATTCCATTGCAGTTGGAAGGTTTTCTATAAGTTGTGTGAAGGAAGGTTCTCAATCAAAAGGTGCTAATGGTCCCTATGAATCTGATGTTAATGGAGTGAACAAGGTTCTAGCAGCCAAAGGTAGTATACACTCTGATCTGGAGGAGGTTCGTAAATGCATAATAGGTGATCTGGCTAGATGTGATGAAGTTAATGTTGATTTGCCTAATCGGCCTAATTTAGGAAATCAATAGAATGTTTGGGAAAAAAAATTAATACCTTAGTTGCTGATTTGGACTTTGGCAATTGTGTATCTGAAGATGGAAAATCTGTCAAGCTTCATGGGGAAAATGTTTTAGAAAACACTAAGAAGCTTTAAAAATCCTTAGTTGTTAAAATATTTGGTGGGGACGTTCCATTTTCTTCAATTAGCTTTGAATTGAGGAAATAGTGGGCTAAATATGGAAAATTCCATCTCACGGTGCTTGGAATGGGATGGATACTATGTTCGTTCTATGATCCTGAGGCTATGGAAGCTGTGTTAACTAATGGCCCCTAGTTTGCAATGGAAACAAAGTCGGAATTGAAAGATGGACCCAAAGTTTTGATCCTAACTCGCTCAAAGAACTAACTGCTCCAATTTGGATTAGATTGCCCGACTTACCACTGCATTGTTGGGACGAGATAAACATATGTTGTATAGCTTCCATGGTGGGCAAGCCTTATTTGATTGACGGCAACATTTTCAATGGTCCAGAAGAGAATTTGGGAGGGTATGTGTCCGAATTTATTTGGATACAATGCTACCTACAGGTGTTTGGGTAGAAGGAGATGGAGACAAATTATATCAAAAAATTGAGTATGAAAGGATTCCTAACCTCTGTTTTGAATGCGGGAAAATTGGCATGTTAAAAATGATTGTGCCAAATTCATCATGGAGAATAGGGTGAAGTCTACAAGGCCTGTAAATACAAATACTAATAATATGGTGGATGATATAACTGCTGAAGGCAATCAAAATCTGGGTTTAGATGGGGGAGATTGAGAAAGAGGAGTATGGACCATGGATGTTGGTAAAGTATGGGAAGAAAAAGTTGAAACAATAATATGTACAGAAAACCTATTTCTCGGGTGGAAGGTAGGAGAAACTTTGTGCCTTTAAAGAAAAATGATAAAAGAGAGGAAGTAAGCAAGGTATACAAGCCAATTGAAGGTCAGAAATCTAAGCAGCAACATGTGTCTAGCTGTAAAACAGATATCTTGGAGGTAGATAACAACAAAGGTCCAGATGTTCTGGAAATCAGCAAGCTTGTGAGACTCAAATGATGAAAATTGCTTCAATGTACTTGTGGATCTTGAAGAAGGTGAAATTGTTCAATCAATAAATGTTGTCACAATTGATGAGGAGATAAATACATGTAATGGTACCAATGTAATAGCAAATGCTGCAGGAAGGGAAGATAAAGGAGTTTCTAATTCAGAATTCTATGAATCTGAGAATACTGAAAGTGAAGAGAAGGTGGTTTCTTCTCAATCAACAAGGAAGAATATATCCAAATAGTTGAGGGAATTGGGGCCAATCAACTCTTCATTCAGGAGTCGTAGATTGGAGCTTGAAGGAAAAGGTACTTTGGGGAATAATCCCCCAAATCTCAATTAATGTATTCCATAGCATTTTGGAATTGTAGAGGAACAAGGAAGAGGAGTGCTTCTCTATACCTTAGGGAATTTGTTAAAACTAATGGAGTGTTCTTTTTGGGTTTTGTAGAAACCAAATTGACTTCTATAGATAGAAGTGAGATTAATAATATGATTGGAAATGAATGGAATTTTATCTATGTTCCTTCATCAGGGCTATCTGGTGGCATTTTGATTTTGTGGAACTCTAATCATGCTGATTTCTCGGTGGTTGATTTTTCTTGTCAAGTGGTTATTAGAGATCTAAAAATGTTCAACAAAGGTATGTGGAGGGTGGCCACAGTTTATGAAAGCAGAGAAGTTCAAAGGAGAAGGGATCTATGGGATATTCTAGATAAGCATTCCATTATAGATATTCCTATGGCAATAGGTGGAGACTTCAACTGTATAATGGGAAAAGAGGATAAAATAGGAGGAAGAAGGTTCATTTTCTCTCAAGGACCAAAGGAGATGAAAGAATGCTTTCTTAAAAATGATTTACATGAAGTTGGGTTCATTAGGCCAAAATACACTTGGTGCAACAATAAATGCGGTGGAGCAAGGATACTTGAAAGATTGGATAGGTGTTTCATCAACTCAACTGCATTGAGCTTTCCTCATCATTTGGTTGAGAGGCATTTGGAATAGCCTCGGACCATTGTCCAATCATTTTGAACTTTATGGATTTTATTTCAATCAATAAAAAGAACATCAAATTTGAAAACTATTGGGCATCTTATCAAGCATCCTTTGCGGTGGTGAGAAAGGAATGGAGCAAAAATTATCAAGGTGATAGTTCTCAAGTTCTCAATAAGAAATTTCAAAGATCTTTGAAGTCTTTGTTCTTTTGGAGCAAGGCTAAGTTAAAGGATCTTTACAAGCTTAATGTTGATCTTATGAAAGATATCAGGGACCTTCAAAATAAAGAATCTTCAAAAGGGTCTCTCTCAAAATTTGATTGTTGGAGTCTCAAAGCAAAAGTAAATGAATTAAATTCAACCATGGCCAGATTGAATTCTTGGTCTCTCTCAAAAAAGTGCTAGAAGAAAGTCCAATAAAATTGTCAAAGTGAAGGATGATAATGGGCTTTTGGTGGAAGAACAAGACCAGATGAAAGAAGTTTTCTTTCAATTTTTTGAGAGAAAATGGGATGCCAGAAGTTGCAAGCTATATGGTTGGCAAGCTACAAATAATTGCCTGAACAAATGTGACATGGACTTCCTGGAAGGAGAATTTACAATTGAAGAGGTAGAAAGTGTTCAAAAATAATTGGGAGGAACTAAGTCAATTCCTATAATTAATCCTCATATTCACCTGGCAAGGATGTAATTTTATACTCTTTCATCAAAGCATATTGGGGCATCATCAAATCTGATTTTTGGAAGGAAATAAGTCAATTCCTTTGCTATGGGGAGTTGAACAAAGAATGGAAGGAAACATTGATTGTGCTTATACCGAAGGTGTCAAATCCTATTTTACCATCTAACTACAAACCAATAAGTCTATGCAATACTATGTACAAGGTAGCGGCAATGGTAATATTGAATAGACTAATTGTAGTTATTCCTAAGCTTATTGCTAAGGAGCAAGCTTCATTCATCAAGGGGAGGTCTTTATCAGACCATGTGGTGGTTGCATAGGAAATTTTTCACAAACTCAGGTTCTCAAAAGCTGCTAAGGTCTTGTATCCTTCAAGGTAGACATGAAACAAGCTTATGATTCCATGTCATGATCTTCTTTTAGGAAAGTGTTGGAGTATTTTGACTTTCCTACAATGATATCTAAACTTATGATGGAATGTGTGGAAGATCCAATGTTTTCTTTAATAATCAATGGCAATTTCTCAAATTGGATACAAGTAAGAGTGGTTTTCGACAAGGGTGTCCTTTGTCTCCACTCCTTTTTATACTTTGTTCTCAACTCCTTTCAAATGCTTTTTCCTAAAGCTCTTGTGCTATCAAAATCAACTCAATTGGGCCGAGAATTTCCCATTTACTATATGCAGATGATGTGATAATATTTTATGAAGCTAATAGGAGGGCTGTTAAGGGAGTAAAGAACATATTAAATAACTTATGTGAATGGACTAGTCAACGTATAAGGAAGTGCAAATCTGCCATGTTGTTTGGTAAACATGTGTGTAGGAAGAAGAAGAAAAGCATCTCACAAATAATGGGTTTCAAAACGGTAAAAGAATTCAACTACCATGGGATGAAGGTTGCTTTAAGAAGACTTGCATTTGATGATTTCTAGTTCATTATAGAGAAAGCTATGAGGATGCTTAACTTATGGGGAAGTAAATTCTTATCACTGGCAGGTAAATTAATTTTGGTAAAAACTGTAATGTTGTCATTTCCTACATTTCATGCTACACACTCACTTGTCCTAAAATGAGTGTTGGAAGAATTAGACAAAATTTGTAGGAGCTTCATTTGGAACAAGACTAATGGATCAATGGGGTTACACTATGTCAGTTGATCTGAATTGTGTAAACCTATATGTAGAGGTGGCAGAGAGTTGTATTCAAGTATCACAAAAACTCCTACTTTGAGAGCTAGATTGGCATGGAGATTCATACAAGACAAAGAATCTCTTTGAATAAGGTTCCTCCTTCATTTTAGAACATTTTCAAGGAGGAATCAACTACTACTATTACATTGATCATATTATACGATATGAATTGTACTGGATGATCGACAGAGATGATTTTCAATCATCCCCATAATTGACCTATATGAACAGAGTGGAATTAAAGTAATCATATCGTACAAACTTATGATCGTACTTTATGATATTTTTTTCTAAATTTGAATACTTTATCTGAATGACTATTTCATCTTACTAGATGAGTCCTATTTTTGAACTGATTATACTATACAAACTCAAATCCTACTATATGAATAGAGTTGACCAAATTGAAATTTAGAGTTTTTTTAAGCCCTGTAATTAAGCACATGTTTGAAGTCCTTTAACAAGGACTTTTGGCTATTAAAGGAACTTTGAGGGTAAATTTTTTAAGAGAGCTTTGAGATTAAAGAGAAAGAAGGTGAGGTTGTGGGTGAGGGAGAAGGATTGTGAGGAGTATTCATATGGAAGTTCAAAAAAAGCTTGCACCTAGCTTCCTCATGTGGCCTTGGTGAGTTCTTGAGATTGCTCTAGGGAGAGAAGCTTTAAAGTCAGGGCATATGGTTCTCAGCCTTCACTAGGAGGGTGAAAAAGGATTGACGATTCTCTGTCATCATAAGGAGGGTGAAAAATATTCTTTGGGTTCTCTTCCTTAACCAGGAGGGTGAAAAAGGACTGAAAGAACGATGTTGTCACCAAGAGGGTAACATAGGTTATGGCTCTTCGCCGCACCATGTTTTGTATAAGTAATTCTTGTAAGGGCTTCTGCATCTTGCAGTGGTGGTAAAAGGATAGTCACTATAGTTATAGTGCAAAACACGGAGAGAAGTTCTCTAGGAAGTGTACGTATGTCAAGGTTGATCGAACCAATATAACATTTTTTGTGTGCTCTTTCTTTGTTTTACTTTTCAACATTTTTATTTTTGTACTTTAAATTTTCTATATGAATTTCATATTTTATTGCAAGCTACATTTAGGATAATTTGTGAGCAAAAAACAAAAACTTCATATTTTGGTTAGTTTATTTGTGCCTCAAAATGAAAAATATTTCAAATTATGAACTGCTTCCACATGTGTATAGTTACTCAATTAGATTTGTTTTCATATATTGCTATTTAGCATAAAAAGAAAAGAAAGTTTTTTTGCAGTATTTTAAATAAAAATGTACCAATTCACTTCACCCCCCCCCCCCCCCCCCCCCCCCCCCCCCCCCCTCTTGCTGTGCCAAGGGATAGTTCATCGTGGCCTTACAACCTTCCCAAACTTCCAGCACAAATTTTGGATATTATAGGTAACTTTATGTTGGGAAGTAAATTGCTCAATCAAACAAATTAAAACACTATTATTTAACATGAAAAGTTTTGAAAAAAGAAAAAAATCACAGAGACACACTACACCAAAAAACTAACTATAAAAATTGGAATAAATTGTACAAATCTCTTTCTCTCACTCTCTTTTTATCTCACTTTCCTCTTCATTCTCTACACATAATGGGAAAAGAGATGTACTTCAATTTTACTATGGGACAAAAAACTTCCAGTTAAGCATAAAAAATGAGAAAAAAATTATCCAACCTGACTTGTAGTGTAGTGATGTTGGGGTTTAAAGATCACAGTGCTCTACCATCTATCTCCAACCTAACTTGCAACACTTTAACGTTCACTCTTGAGCACCACCACACTCCAAGCTCTATCTCTAAGTCAAGATTACAACATTGTCACACTAGAACCTATGAAGCTATAGTACTCTAATATTCAGCATCGCGATGTTGTATAGGAATAAAATTTCCTGTGATAAAGGCCCTCAAACCCAAGAAAGTGGAGGCCCGGGATGAGCTCGACTTTTAAAATTGAAGTATGAGTCAATAGTACAATTCGATTGATCAAAATATTATATTCCACATAAAACAAACACTCTAACTGATGATTAATTAGGCTTGAAGTATATTTGACTAATATAATCAACACGCTCATTATTGTCATCTTCAAATCTTCCACCATCGATTATGCCTTCTATAGAAAATTCTCAATAAATTATTGATACTAAAACTCTAGTTTAGGGCTCCCCCATTTAACATTTGAATTTCATCCCTAAGGTTAGATGATGAAGACTACACTTGCATACGAAAGATCCATTTAATTTTCTTGTAGAAAGTTTGACAAAGCAAGACTCTTATGGCAATATGCCTCACCATAAAGTTCCATACTTAGAAGATGGCCTCATAACTGTAATTTCTCTGGTGTTAATAGCTAATTTGATTTTGAGGATGAATTAATAGTATACTATGATACAACAAAGGATATCATTCCATATTGTGGAGAAGTTTTAAGACATTTCCAAGACGAACATTTTTATGGATGAAGTCTCAAACATTTTTCCTGAAAGTCCAACATGCTTGATATGTTCATTGTTTTAGAGATGGTAGATGATTTTTCTAATGATAAAATTTATAAGTAAACATTCATCATTGATTCCCTCAATGCATTGATGAAGTTCCTCAAGAGCCCCATCTTCACTTTCTCTCTTCCAACTTCATTTTTGGATAGAGATGTGACTACACAACCAATCATAACCTACATTGTCTTTATTCTACTTATAATTCTTAATATGATGATACTCCACGAATTTCACACTTGGATTTATCTATATTTTGTGATTAAGATTTGACAATAATGTCGATTTTGAAGGTTTCATAAATAATATGATCAATAATTTAATGGGCATGTTAGGAATAATTAGTTAGCATTTGTGAGTCAATGTATAAGTAATAGATATTAAAAGCTCATAGGTCGTCTATGGATATGACATTGTGAAGGATAGTCTCGATTGGAAGCTTTTAGATAATGTCATATAAAATGATAATCTTTTATTTGAAATGTTCATCTTCATCATCTTTCTATCCTGCATTTTTTCTGGAGTAGCCGGGGAACTATAATCACAATTTATCCGTCGATTCTTCCCCGTCCTCCAGGGTCTAGAAATGATCAACTAATTTGTAAAATAATAAAAAAACAGATAAAACAACTCATAAAATATATTTTAATATCTATCTAAATTAATTTCGTAAAATACATCCCAAGGAGGCCTTTGATAAATTATTATTGGGCCAAAACTTATATAAGCACCAATGCAATTTTACAATTTTATATGGTTTCATTAAGTTCTTAGATAAAACTACATATCTCATGTTGATCTAGTAGTTAAATATTTTGGTTCCAATCATGACGATTTAGATTCATGACTTAGTATATACGAATGTGTGTAAATTTTAGATTAAATTGGCTCATAAGTTCAAAATAAATGAAAGATATTTTACATTAAAGGATGGCTTATATATTTTTAATATGAAAATAATTTTATGAAATATGTTTTAGGTTATGTACATATATAATTATTTGGGTCATATGATCAAATTATATTTTGAGTAAAAATTAGATTTTGCAATTAGTTGATGATTAGCAGGATCAAGTCACCTTACAACTTATGAATCATCAAGTTTCAATTAAACAAAGGTCTTGAGTCAGTAAAACTATTTGCTCAAATTAAGCTGTTAAAGCTAGTTTAAAAATCTGTATGAAATTAGCTTAATAATATTAACTATTATTAATAAATTAATATTATGATCTTCCTTAACTGAACTTTAATTTTGGCAATATTAATAATAGTTTCACCCACATAAAATGTAAAATGATTCTGTGGCCTTGGTTGATTTAGGCGGGCCTTTGAGACCAAACTCTGTTTGGAGGCCCATACTTTGTAAGTCACTCTGCGCAAAGCCTAACAAGGCGAAGCTAAATCCCCATGGAAATGGAATGCAAGCAAAAAGAAAGAAAGAAAAAACGTCAATATAAATTTGATAAACAGGAATGCTAGTCTATTAAACTCAGTTTCTACGCAAATTTTTAGATAATAATGTAACGTTTAAATCTTATAATTTGATGAAACTAACCTCAACTTATAATAATATCACCCTAATCTTGAAGAGCACATGAAAACTCTAATTCATATTTTTCCAATTTCATTAAATTCTCACCAAATTAGTTGTGTCACACTCAAATACAAAAATATGTAAGTTTATTTTATTAGGTAGGATGCTATATTTGAAGACACGTAAGATTTGGGTGATATGATCATTATTTCATCAAAAATCTTTTTGAGTTGACAATCAAGATTATCAATATGCAGTCTAAGGCAGTATTACATTTTCTCTCTCCCTCATCTCTATCCACCTCTCTTTGTGTCAACACATAAGAGTTGGACAACTATGCATATACATATTCCACAAAATAAGCAATGTGACCATCCTCTACTAGGTTTTCTCAAGTGTTGTCTTTATCCTCCTATGTTCTTGGTATTTGATTGTTTTCAATGTGAATTTGAGAAGGATTCTCTTGTGTGGTTATCAGTGCCTTCGGTGCAGGCATATGGTTAAAAATCTTTTTCTTCTTACAATGAATCCTCGTTTCAAGCCATCACTAAACAAGTATATGTAAATCTAGTTATGTCGGTGTTTTAAACCCTATAAACTTTGATGTTGTAATGTAATTGGATTAGAATGTACTCATGGCTAAATACTATTTCTCATTTACATTGACTGGTTGATTCACTACAAATTAACCTCAACTTGATATAATCAAATTTTTTTCATCAAGATTTGTGCTTATATGGAGCTTTTAATTTGACTATGTTAATTTATTTTTCATAGTAATATCCAATAAACAAATAATATTGATTGCACTATTATTTTTGTTCATAAAAGAGGTGCACTCCTGCAAAATGTAAAATGGAATTTTTTTTTTTAAGATTACTCATGAACTTTTAGTTATTTCTATCTAAATTATATTGTTCGAATGAGATTTCAATTTATTAATTATAAAAGCTTAGTTTTTTTTATTTTTTAAATTATATGAAACACATCTCCAAGCAGATCTTGCTATGGCTAATTTCTAGGCTATATTATTCTCCTGCTCTTTATTAGATGGATGTTTAATATCTTAGGCTCTATTGAGAATGATTTTTTAAATAAGTTCCCTTTTGAAAATGTTCATAAATATTGTGCTTATAACTATTTATTTGATCATACAAAAAAGGAGTACTTCAAAATGCAAGATGATCTCAAAGCTAGCTCTACTTATATTAAAATGATGAATTATATTGCTCAACAAATGAATTGAAATTGTATTAAGAAGCTTAATATTAGTAAGTGTTTTAGTAATTTAACTATTAAAATCAATGATGATGAGGATTTGAATCTTAATCATAGTCTTAAACTAAAGAATAAAATCACTAATGTTGATTTCGATAATTTGGATGATACTCTTGAACTATATAAGAATCAATCTTCTTCTACTAATGCATTTCCTTGTGATAATTTTCAAAAAACACCTCTGGTGTACCCGACCTCAACTTTAGCTTTCAAAAATAGGATGGTATTGCTAATATGCATAATACTAGTGATATTCCTTCTCTAAAATATAACAGTAGTTCAAATCCAAAATTTGTTTTAGATCTATCTAACCTTGATGCTCGAACTCTAGAACAGCTTCCCCATAAAGAACACATTATAATTCTTTGCATTGTGGTGCCCCTTTAGATTAAAGTTTTACATTTATTTAAAAATGTAGGGGCAAATGAAAATTTTGAAAAATTTTGTATATGTGTTCTGGAAATACCTTATTACTTATTAAGTCTTATTGTGGTTCAAGATAGTTAGATATCACATTTTATTAGGTCATAAAAAATCTATTCTCAACGATGCTATCATTCATAAAATTCATAAAAAAACTACATGTTGGAAACATGTGTTTCCTTCCCCATGTGATTAAATAACTCTTATCAACCATGTTCCTAACTTTATTCTTTCTTACCTATATAAGTGCTAAATATTACAAAGAAATTTATAATAAGATGACAAAAAATTTTAAATAAATACTTCTTAGTGATGCTAAAGAGAAGGCTTACAAAATTCCCTAGGTTACTTAGAATAATATTTGCCTCCTTATTAATTATTGGATTTTTCATGTTAAATTTATTAGGACATAATAAAATGTGATTATCTAACTTTGATGGAAATTTGCAAGAAAAGCCTCTATATGATATAATTTTTTTTATTCTGAATATTGTGTTAATAAATATCCCTCGATGGTTAAAATCACTTATTCATCCAATTAGAATAGGATAATTTATATTCAAGAAGAAACTGAAGATATTTTTAAATGGAGTTTTAATAATGACTCCCTTTCCTTCTACTTAGATGTGGATTGGACTCTTTAAATTGTTGATATCCATTGTGTCCAAAACCACAAAGTAATAATGATCAATAAATATTTCATCAACCAGGAATGGAACTGCACATTATTGATAAGTATCTTACTCCTTAATCAAATTATTGCCAAAATTACTTATATTAATTTTAATCTTGATCTAGATCATTGCATCTTTTGAAAAAATGGGAAGGAATTTTTTTTCCCTTTAAACTTAGAAAGGTGTTAGACAATATACTAAAATATCTATATTTTGATATGCATTGAATTTTGGCAATATTTACATTTCCATTATCAAATAGAGCTTACTTGAGGATCTCATTAACATGAGATTGATATTATGTTATTAAGAAGCCTTCAATTGACTTCTAAATGTCACTATTATAAAAAATATATATAATAAAATCATATTACCCTTTTTAATGATGCTAATAAATAAATATGAGATTAATTTTTCAAGCATTTTTACTGTCTTATTTTGAGTTCATGATGATATTCATTCTTAGTTCATGAATGTATGAACTGAATTTAAAATATCACTAACTCCCACATTATAAATACACTTCTATCTTATATAATAATTTATGAATATGTCTAAATATATTATTATTATTATTTACAAATATTTAAGGTTGCTAAAGCATTTAATCTCTCAATTTTCATTGAGTAGGATAATTTTGTATCCTAATTGGATGGTTGTGTTAGTTGTCCCAAAAGACAACCAATTAAAATTTTAAAGTGGTCCAAGCCACATTGATACATTAAGTGAACTTAACATCAATGGATGCTTAAAGAGGAATAATCAAGAATGTGATTTTTGTCCAATGGAGACTTTTTTTTTTTTTTTTTAGAAGTTTGAGGCAAATTAAATCTACTTATGTTGAACTTGTGATTGCTTATTTTTTGTTTTAGTTTTTCTTTGTTGTGTTTTATACTCTTCTCCAAAATCATAAAATTGATGAAGATCCTCTACAAACAACATGGAGGAGGAATGAGTGGCATATAATTAATGATAAGAGCAAGTGCTTTTTTAGGCTTACTAATGTAGCTTAAATAATAGGCCGCAAAACTTCTCATAAGTATTTATTTTTAGTTTTTCACTCCACTTCAAATGATAATCTTTTACTCTTTAATTAAAAATAATAATAGATGAGTTGTTTATCTTAAATTTATAATTTAGATGAAAATCATCCAAAGCAATAATCTATAAGATGATGTTTAGTTATAGAATATGCCAACTTAAAGGAAGAAAGAAAAATAGAAAATGGCTTAAACACATTATTATGAGAACAAAATATAAGACATATGGTGACAAAATAGTCATACTCATCCACATGATAGCTTCCAAAAGAACTTCAACATCTAACAACCAGTGATAGCAATGACTAACCCAAAAGAACCTTCATAGCACAACTTCAAGCTATTATAAAGCAGACATACAAGAAAATAATTATAGAGTTGGTAAAAAATGGTATAAATATGATAATATAACCAAAAGAAAAATTAGGTGTAAGTAAAAAAAAAAGACAACTCATAAGTGCTTTTTATGTGATTTGGCCCTAATTGACTTATACATAGATACCTAAGCTTCTTATCACTTAGAATTTCACTAGCCTACAATGCTCCTTCATTCTCAATATGATGGAGACATTATTAACACCGCTTCTTACTTTGAAGGGTAAAAGTATCTTAACTTCAATTAGAAATAAGAGCATTCCCTATGCCTCACAAAAAAAAATTAAAATAAAAATTATTATTGATCAAATATGTAGCACACACTATTATAAGGTGTATTTTTAGAAATGAGCAATTTAAAAAAAAATATTTTAAATTGGTGCGTATGAAGCCCAAAATTTAGAAATAAGTATAAGCGAAGAACCAAATTCTGGTTTCAAAGAAATCCAAAAAAGAAATTCTAGTTTCTTATAAACCAGAAAACTAAATTCCACTTCCATTTTTTTGTTTCAAATCATCAACTCATCATTTGGAAGGAAATTCCATTTTATGAGCAACCAAAAAACGAAACAAAATTTCCATTTTTGCTAGAATTCATGGTTTGGTAGCTTCCTCTTGATTTTAGGATTATGTTCCTTTATTGGTTGCTTGTCTACTGTGCCATTCGGCCTTGTTCTTCTATGGTTCACCTGTCCAGGGCCTTCAATAGTGCTCTTATTTTTTCTTGGTTTGTTCTCACCTTAATGGGGTGCAAATTGATTGATTATCTAGGGAGTGGGATTCATGTTATCTATTGTCATTTGTCTTATTGGATTATGATTTCATTTGTCTTAGTTTATACGGTTGATTGCTCATTGGCCTTTTATGTCAGTTGTTGTATTCTGCTATGTTGTGCTCTTGTGTTTTTCATATATTAGATTTTTCTTTCTATTGTCTTATGGTTTGTTTTGCAGTGTCATGTTGCTACTCCTGGCCTTCATTTGTTGCCACTGGTTGCATCATATGGACTTATGTATATCTGAACTTTTGGCTGCTCCATTTTTTTTTTGAGTTTGGCTTCTTGCCTACCTTGCTTTTTTTTGTTTTATTTATTTATTTTTATTTTATTATTATAATTACGCAAGGATATTTGACTCTTAGGTTTTTTTAATATATTTTAATTGTAGTTCCTCGAGCATAGTGAGTTACCTTTAAGGACTTGTAATTATTTTTTAAATTAACACGTGGGCCCAACTTTAAATTTTATCATATATATATATATATATATATATATATATATATATATATATATATATATATATATATATATATATATATATATATATATATATATATATATATATATATATATATATATATATATATATATATATATAATAAAAACTAAGGTTATTCAAGTTCATTTTGATATTTTAAATCCAAGTAAATTTGGCATTTGGCATTTGGCATCTTCTAATGAGTGAAATAATTTCATTAAACATTTCAATTTTAAAATAATCACCAATACTTCAACATAATCAACTATTTATTACTAATGATAAATAAAAATCTATGCTGCCAAATTATTATCATTGATATTGGTAATTTAGAAATATGCAATACATTAAATTTCATTGCACAACACAAAATTAAATTGCCTTTATTTTTATGTTATATATAATTAAATTTTCAAGGAGGAAATAGCACGACACTTAATTTCTTAATCAAGGTTAAAAATTTATTACATAAACATAATTAAATTTTAAAATTTTAAAATATGTGTTATATATATGTCTGTTAAATATGAATTGATTAAACAAAGGCAATAATATTTTGCATTTTATTTATTTTTTCATGTTGAATTAAATTCAATATGACATCATTAATCATTCACATATATTTTGGCAGTTTTTATCTCCACTATATTTTGTTCTATTTATGAGTTATTACTATGCTGGTTTGAAGGAGTAAGAATAACGATAAAAGTAGTAATAAGCTGGGGCAGAACCAGCCTTTCACTTTAGGGTTGGAAAAGTTTTCATATAAATGGACTAATATTAAAAATATAAAATGAGGATATAATTCAAAGCAAAATTTGTATTTTATTTTGATAGATAAATTGAAATTATTATAAGCTAAAATAGGATACTAAACAAAAAAAAATGGGGTTGTCAAATGCCAAACCTCTGTTTTACTGGCTTTCTCACGGTCAAAACTTTGATTGCAAGCGATTGGGTGCTTTGAACAGGGCATGGATCGCTATCGATTGCAGGTTCTGGGGAACGACCTAATAAGCTTTGCGGCTATGACTCTAATCATTCAAATTCAAAAATATTTCCTCCATTGGAGCTGGACACAGCTGGCAGGTGTTGGTGAACGTTTATGACTACGAGCCGAAAATTTTCGGCCTTTCTGTAATCATGGGAAAACTAGGGTTAACTGACGGGGAAATAACTAAAATACCCTTAAACAATTTAATTAAAATTTTGAAGGTGAGCCTCGTAAGTGTTGGGATAAGAATGGATGGACATATCAAGAAGATGCAAGCAAAGCTGGGGGAGATTCATGATGGCCTTCAATGGAGAAGATAAATAGGTAATCGACCCATAAAAAAGATGATTGATTGCTATTGATGCTTCATTAATGATTTTAAATAATTGTAGCTGATCAAGGCGTTGATTCTCATATGTAGCAAACCATTCACTATTTGTTCCAGGTTTAAGAAGTTTTCGAAGTTATAATAACTGAAGTAAAAGATAGAATTCTTATGAGTGGAGTGATAAAGAGACAAAGGAGGACAAAAAAAACATATCTTTTTGACCTTTGGACTCTGCTATGGCCATTCTGATGATGGCATATCCAACACAGTAGTGGGCGCTGCCTATTGTGTGGTTACAAGGAAGGATTCATTTTGGGCAGCTTTTTGACCATTTTTCTGGTACGAAAAGTTGCTGGAAAAAGAGTGCGCTCAAAAGAAAAAAATTTGTAAAGCCTTATTTTTTTTTTTAGGAAATTATATTTGGGAAATGGAATACAAATTATGATTACGGAGGTTGGTTTTAAAAATTCAAACAGTATAAATAAAATAATTAAGCCATCCTAAATTATATCTATTATTTTTTTTCAAGATTTTAAAAATTGAAACGGACAACAAATCTAAAATAGTAGAGGTTAACAGTTCGATCGGTCGAAACAAGATCAAACCGAATGACGTAATAAATAATAATATTATTAAAAATTATAAAATGATTGAGAAATTTTCCTTTAATGCATTCACTCTGCTTTAAAGTAATTTTAATAATTTTCCTCAGAAATTTTAATAATTTTATTTTTATATCAAAGTAATTAAAAAAATAAATATGTCATTAATTAAGTTTGTAAAATATAAACAATTAACATATAATATAAATGTGACATCAAGTAAGTCTATAAAACATAAACAAATATTTCATAAATAAATAAATAACTCACCAAAAGACATACGTTGTGGCTCTAGGTTCTCACGCGAGGTGGTCTGGCCATTCCGCGGCTCCTGGTTCTGATACATGATGACCAAACAACATTGCATTAGGGGAAGAAATGCATAACATTTGTCGAGTTCTATTGTGCATTAGGTGTTGAGAAATGCATATCATCTTCAGTTCTCTTTCTATAGCATGTGAAACTATTCAAAATATGAAATGAACAAAGAAAAATGAATTAAGATATATAACAAAATAGACAATTAAGAAATATATAAAATAGACAACATATAACATTCATCTTCATAATTTACAGCAAGATTGTGACACCTTATACTTACTAATAAGAAAAACTCAGACCTCATTGAGATAACAAAGTCAGAAATTAATATCATGAAGACATAAAAAGTAATAATTGACATTCAATTGTTTATATCAGTTTAAATAAAAAATTGAAAACATAAAACACTCATAATGAATCTAATAACCATCCACAAAATTTGTTTGATCAAATGATATATTCTCAAACCCAACTTCACAAAAATCTGAAATCCCAAATAGTTATGTATCCTCACATAGTATATGATCTTCGTCACTTATATTAGCTAAGTTATATTCACCTGCAAATAATTAATGTGAAATAATAAGTTTATATTTTATATATTACACTCAAAAGATATAAATTAATCTACAATCTTACTTAGGGTTTGTCCTGTTAATGTTATGTTTGGTTCTATATCTTTAGGAATTTGCATTATCTTTAAATATTTTCATCTCCAAGTCTTCTAAATGCGATTCTAGAGTTAGCTCATCATCAAGGATCCAAAAGTCAATAAGTTTAATATTTGTGTAGTTCAATGGATGATAACTTCTTTTTCTAAGCTGCAACATACATATTTTTTATAAAAAATAATAATTATATGATGTGCGTCAATATTTAAAAAGATATTTAAAATAGTTTCAAACAGTTCCTATTTCTTTTATTGAGATAGTTTTCTGTACTGTGAACGTTACTATCTTGAACAATTCAGTTCGGTGTCTGGTTTGGGGAAGTTCTTCACTGCTTAAAAATTCATTCAACGTAATAAGTTAATTTCTTTTCTTATTCACACTTCTAGTTTGTGTGTCTAAACTGACTGCTTCTTAGAAAACATGGATAATATGCCAAGTAGGATGAAACATTAGGAAAAGAGAAATAGAAGTTATGCAGGAATCAGATTCCAAAGAGAAGATGCTTGGATTGAGCAGGCGAGGGTGAGTACCGAATGCGAAGAGAAGAGGTGAAGACCTCACATTGGGTCGGAGAGGAGGGGTTGAGCACGAGAGGGAAGCCTTTGATTCTATTCAGACTTCGCGAATGAACAAGCGACGGTGTTGGCTTCACGAATGAGAAGGCGACGGCGACGGCTTCACGAATGAGAAGGCGACGGCGAAGGGAAAAAATACGTTGAACAAGAACATAGGAAGATACTCGATACATCCGAATGAATCGTAGGGGTTTTTTTTTTTGTTTCGTATAAGCTTCACCTTCGTTGATCTCATCCATCGTCTCTTTTCGCTAAACGGCTCAAGATTGGCTATAGCTGAACCTGCTAGTTATCAGAACAAGGACTAATTTGGTGGTTCGACAGTTGAACTGCTAGTTTGAACTTGTCAATACCGGTTTGGTGCGAAACAGGGTTTAAAGTGAACCGTAACTGGTCGACCGGATGGTTCTCGATTCAACCAGTTGAACCGGCCAGTTCGGTCCTTCTTTAAAAGCCTAGTTTTTTGCAATATTTCTCAAAAACTTTTATGATGGAAAACTCTTCTTTGTAACTATTATAATTAAGCAATTTTTCCAAGAGTCACAAATAATTTTATAAAACTCCACAGCTATCCCTAACAAAACCTAGGACTCATTTTCTCCATGGTATGATATCTTTACTCTCGAGTTTCATTGATTTAATGTAAACCATTCACCACACTAAAATGAGCAAATTTAGATGGGAATATCCTACAGAAATTCTTACCAAATTGTGAAAATCTAACATTAAACTTATTTGTAGCTAGTGATCTGATGGCCTTCTCTCCCCCCATTTTGCATTTTCCAAAGCTACCACTTTTCTCTCTCAAAAATGTATCTTCGTTGCCCCTCCTCATCCCAATTTCGTCCAGAGAAGTCCTTCCAATGTATCTCCTTTGTCGATCAAAAGCTTAAGGATCTCGTTAACCGCTATCAAAGGTTCATATTCGTCTGTACACAGATTTATCTGTGATTTGTTTTAAAATGTTTAGATTCATCTACTGCTTATTATTTAGTAACCATTATTATATGCATTTTTTATATACTTCCATATTGTAGATTTAAGTCTTATTTTAAAGCAAGTGAAATATTTTTGAATGAATTAAATAAATTATTTAGAAAAAATAGTTAGCTATTATTTTATAAATTAATATAAAATGTTTGTTGGAAAAAATATTTATTAGTGGAGATGTTATGTATTTTTGACATTTTAGAACTATTATCTTAAAAAATAACTTTGTGATGATTTAGAAATAACAGCTAGAAAAAATTTTGGCCTTTTTATTATTTTTAATTATTTTACTTTTAAAAAATTTAATGGTGAAGTTAGCTAATTAGATACTTAATTTGTCATTTTGTAAACAAGTTGTTTAATTAGTAATTATGCTATTTAATTAGTTTTTTGTAGTGGTGTTAATTAATTAGTTATTTATAAATTATGTTAATCGGTTATTATTTAGTCCGTGTAAATATTAGTTACTTCAATTTATATTCCTAAAAATGTGTTACTTAATTATAAAGGATGGACATCAAAACTCAACAGTCTTGGAAGTATAATAAAAATTTATTTAGATTAGAAGGATTAACAAGTAAAATTCTTAATATAATTAAATGTAAGTTGGAGATGAGTGGGTTAAATTGTTTGTGAAGTGATATATCAGTAATATTTTCTAAATGCAGCCAATTAATCAATTAAATTAGTGATAATACTAATCCAATGTATTTCCTCGGATACACTGGTATATGCTTGAAAATGTAGGAGAAAATAATATAATTTGTGATATTTTGAAGTTTTAGGTTGACATACTTCTTCCAATAGAATCTTATGCATACAAATGACGGGTTAATCTCCCAAATGTCAGCAGTAGACCTTCCAAAAGCTTTCTTCGCGAACTAAGGACTTTAATCAACTTACATTCCTATTATTTTTTAAAGCTCAAAAGTGATAATAATAGTTATAGTTGGCTCATTTCCTAAAAAGGCATATTTTAAGCAAGCAAACAATACTTTTAGTTCTAACTTAGAAGCCTCAACTACATAATTTTTCAAAGGTTTCCATAAAGATGATGTATCTAAGACTAATCTTTCCCTATACATCTTAAGGACTTCACTTGTCACACCTAGACCCGATCAAGATATATCCCATCATGTTAAACTGTGACAAACAATTCCCAAGATCTAGTTTTGAAATATTCATAGTCTCTTTCAATTTCATTTAAAAAAAAACTATAGATAATAGAGCTACTAAAATATCTAAATATGAAAATAAATTCATCTACAAAGTTTCTTTCATTTCATCAAGATGAATATCTACACTATAGTGCATGACTATAAGCAAGAACTAAAAAACTAAAAAGTTTAACTTGTCATGACTGTGCAAAAATCAACATAATAAAATACTTATCAACTTAAATCTGATCATAAATTGTTAATTAACAACATTCTTCCTTTTCCATAACCTTAAAAAACATAAGCAACCAACACTGAGCTACAACAACTCAGTAGATCACACAAGCCAATCTAAATTTTCAAATTCTCTTTTATTAATGTTTTTGAATATTTAAAAATAGATGAATAAATCACTTATTGTAGTGGGAAAGGAAATCAAAGCATAACAATTATCCAATTTATTTAAACTAGAATGTTGAACAGATAAATCATAAAGCAATTTATATCGCATAGTAATTCATATCACATATCAATTCATATTACAAATCCCAATCTCAATCAAAATCTCAAAGGATTATGACCCATTATATATCCCTTTTCTGCCTACAGCACCAGAATATGCTCATAGGTAATAGAATATGCTCGTAAGCACCATAACATGGCTTATAATCACTAGAACATGCCTATCTGCATTAGAATAATATCTGACACATATCGAATCTCAAAAGATTTTGACCACTTATAACTAATATGTGATGATTTTCAATCATATAAACATACATTTTATCACAGAAGCATATATTTCATCACATTGCATTAGTTAAAGTAAAATTAAACACATATCAGAAATGCATAGTATTGTATGACAGTAGACAATTAAATTTCCTACTGAGAAATTTTTACAATGTCAAAAAGTAACTAAACTATAAAGAAATGTTCAAAATACTATTTTAAGATATTTATTGAACTATAATGTTATTTTTCAGTGTACAAATTTATTTCTATTTAATTAAAATTGGTCAGATTTCAATGTAACAAGTATAAAAATTTCAGAAAATATTCAACACATTCATAATCATGTTCTCTATATCATATAAAAAGTTATGTAGTGAAAGTTTTATCGTTGTAAAGTTGTACACATTTTTTGCTAACAGAAATACAATATTGTTTAAAAAACTCAGTAAAATTTTGTATTTTTGAAAATAGAGATATGCATAATGTGACCTGCCTCGATCCAGGCAACTTTTCCAATAGGGATGACAGTTGGTAGCTGCCCGAAGCAACTCAAAATGTGTCTTTTCTCTCTCCAACCTCTCACTTTCTCTCTCTTACATAGAAGATGCTTGAATGAAATGATCGGACTAAATGAAAATTTTTAATTTTTAATAAGTTCATAATGGCTTAGAAATGTGACGCTCAAATCATAGAGTTATGTTGCTAAAAAAATTTATAACAATGTGAGAGCTGACGTCGTAATGTCACTTTCTGGCTTCTTGGCTGAGTACGGCGTCACTGCGCTCAAACACCAAGTGCCATTGTGTTCCAAAAGGAATTTTCTCAGATTTTATCAAAATTCATATGCAACACTTGAGACATATTCTAGAGCACATCCAATAAATTTTATGCATTTAAATACTCCTAAAGATATGCAAATAGTTAAAAAAACTCAGATGTTTAAGACCTTACCATTTTCCAATTGAGTCGAATCTAACAGAAATGATTGTTGAGCCTATAGGTGTCACATAACTAATGAATCAAATAGAATTTTTCTCTATCTCACATTAATCATCTTCACTCAAAGACATATCTTACTAACTATCACCCAACATTACATCTAAATCTTCCTCTATACAAGAATTAACATAATACACTCTATAGTAGTCCTTATATTGAAAATTATTTATTTTAAGACATTAAAGGTGACTTTCTTATCATGAATTCTCATAGTTAGCTCTCCCTTCAGAACAGTATGCATAGCCATACCAATAGTTAAAAAAGACTACCTAAGATGACACTTATTTTTCTATCTTCCTCCACGTCAATTATAATAGAATCTACAAGAAAAATGAACTTATCAACCTTCACTAAAACATCTCTTATTATTCCCTTAGGATAGGAGAATGAATAGTCAGCTAAATATTGGGTAATAATGGAACATTAGACTTCACCTAGATCTAATCTTCTAAAGATAAAAAGGGTATAAGTTTAGTATTAGTGTCATAAATATGTGCTCAAGTACTATGACTTTGATGATAAAAAACATTATTATTTTCTTACTATACTATCTCTTGATAACTGAGTAAATTTGCATATATGTTTTCTATGTGTGCTAATATTTCAGGTCAACAGATCACTTGCAATGTCAAACAACTTAAGATTAGGTAAATTATGGTTGAGTTAGTCTGTATCAATTTTAAAGCTATTTTACCTTTCTTGAGTAAAACAATGTACTGTAGTAAGTAACCTTGCACACGCACAGTTAAGGGAGTGAGTTGGAAAGTTAAAAAAATATATATCTATTTTTTGAACTAATCATCTTGTACAATTCATATCATACTAGACGATTTATTTACTAGAAAACCCTAATTAGGGCATCTCTATTAATTATGATTGATTAAGCTAATCAGATGATCATCATCATACAAGATGATATATTTTAATCAAGAAATTAGTCACCAATTACAATTTGGGCAAGATTTTATAATTCAAAATTTTTTCATACCATACAGGATGATCTGCATCATCCTAGATGATAGATGACTATCATGCACAAATTAATCCTATGCTTTGGAGAATAATTATGGTAAAATGTAAAATAAATAAAAAATAATTATAGTAAATTTGATTCAATCCGATCGTACAAGATGATCAATGACGATCGTCTTGGATGATAGAGAATATATATGGGATGATAAGGGGTTGTCGTGTGTCATAACATATGATGACCATAGTTTTTAATCTAATCATTCAGGATGATGAACCTTTTCCATACTAGACGATAGAGAATTGTATGGGATGATAAGGCATTGTCACGTATCATACTAGATGAAGTTCAATAATTTTATACTAGTCATATGAGAAAATATTTTAATCATCTAGGATGAAAAGTCTATTTCTCTTGAACTAATCATATAAGGCAATGCAATTCGTACTATCTGAATTAGTGTTTTTGAACTAATCATACAGGACGATCGTATGATCATACTAGAAGATTAGTGTCACTAGATTAAAAATTAGTACTTTTTTTAAGGCTCACTATTTAAGCAATTATATTTATCTTTGGAAAAAATCTTTGCTATTGAATTGTCTTGAGAGAGAGCTTAAGGAGGGAAGTGAAGGAGAGCATTGGGAGAGAAGAGCTTGAGAGATTCTTGTGGGGGGAGTTGTGAGGGATTCATAAAGGTTGCTCTAAGCAATGTTTTGACCATCTTCTTCAAGCTTCTTCCTTAGTTCCTTGATGGCTCTGAGGAGAATTTTATCAGCATCAAATCTAGGTTATATTCCTTCATCATGAGGGTGAAAAAAGTTTCCATGGTTCTCTTCCTACTTTAGGAGGGAGTAAAAGGATTTCAAAGTTATCTGCCTTCTCTAGGAGAGAGTAAAAGGATTTTTAGGTTATCTTCCTACTCCATGAAAGAGTAAAAGGATTCAAGGTACTCTGCCTCATCATGTTGGTGGAAATATTTTACAAGAGCTTCTACTCTTTACTATAGGGGATAAAAGAGAGACACTACTTTCAGTGTAATGCCTTGAAAGGAGGTTTCTGGGAGTGAATGTAGGTCGAGTTGACTGAACCACTATAATTATGGTGTGTTCTTTCTATTTACTTTTTTGCATTTGATTTTTGCATTTTTCTTTCATTTTTTCTGTGTTTGAAATCTCTAATTTTAGTTATTATGAAATTAGTTTTGTTTCCGCATTGTGGTATAAAATTGTTTGTTTTAAATATTCAAAAATATTTTCCTTTTAACTTAAGAAATTTTTTAAAATAACTAATTCAACCCCTCCTCCCCCCTTCTTAGTTAGCCTCGGACTAGTTCAAAAATGTTTAATAACCCTCACAAACTTTCAAGTGGTATCAGAGCGGGAATCATAAATTAAGTTTTAGAAAACTTAAAAAAAGAAAAGATCAAGGGCTAACTTTGAAAATCATAATACTGTAGAAGGATACAATCACACGACCATCTTTATTTTATAATATTCATTTTAATTTTTAAAAAATTTGCATGTCTACCTTTTTACAATCTATAGATTATGGTATATAGACGTTAGTTCAAAAGGATATTCTGCACCTTCATGTTTAGAAAATGACATTACAATTGAAATACCTTTTTCAAAATTGAGTATAGATGATAGACATTTAGCCCAACTGAATGTCAAATGTTTGAACTATTTTTTATGTTCTTTAAAATTTGAAGATTACATGCATGTTTCTACTTGCACTACTGGTAAGGAGATTTGGGATAAACTCTGCATAACATATGAACGTACAAAGGAAGTGAAATAATCTAAGTTAAATATTCTTTTTCATGATTATGAATTTTTTTACATGAAACCTAGTGAATCTATTTTTGAAATGCATAATAGTTTCACTTAGATTGCTTCCCTACATGCCTTAGGAAGAGAACTTACTAACTATGAAAAAATTAACAAGATTTTATATTATTTTTACCTTCTTCTATAATACAAAAATCACTGACATTATTGAATATAAAGATCTGAATGTTTATTCCAATTATAACTTACTTGGGTCGTTCGTTGCCTTAGAGCAAAGAGTGAGTTAAAGATAGCTTGATGCATATGAAGAGAGAAAAGAGAAAGCTGTAGCCTTAAAGGCTAATGATTCTAACATTGACTCTTCTAGACAAGATGATGATGAAATTCCACTAATGACTAGGCAATTCAAGAGCTTTTTAAAGAAAAAAAAAAAAAAACATCATCAACAATGTAATAAAGGTAAGAATAGTAAAAATTCTAAAATTTCTTCTAATGTTATATGCTTTGAATACAGGAAGCCAGGCTACTTGAAGGTTAATTGCCCAACTCTTAAAGCTCGCCCAAAGAAGGAGAAGGGTGAAGGAAAACATAACTTCAAGAAGGGTAAAATAGGACTCAAAAAGCTTTCTCAGCAAACTCAGCATCATCATCTTTTGAAACTAAAGCAAAAGAGGAGGTAACCAACCTTTGCTTAATGGTAGATGATCTTCTTAATCATTCAGATCAAGAGGAGGAATGTGAGCTTACCTATGATCAATTATTTGAAATTTCTAAAAAAATTCATACTGCATATAGGAAGCTTAAAAAATCACATGTCAGCCTTAAATCTGACTTTTCAAGCCTACAGAAAGAGCATGAATGCCTAAGGAAAGATCATTCCACTTTGGATATTAATCATATGGCTTTGTTAAATGAATTTGATATGTTAAATAAGAAGCATTCTTAATTACCTGTTGTATTATTATAAACTATTGTATCTTAATTAGATAATAGGGAGCATGCATTGAAAGTAGAAAATTCAATTCTTAAAAGTACAAATAAGTTTTTATAAGCTAAATTAGGTTCTTTTAAGGAAAATAAAAAAAACCACCTTTACTTTGAAGAGTTTCAAAAACCATCATCAAATCATGTATCATTCAAACCTAGGAAGCGATACCATAACCGAAATAGATTAGTAAATTATTTCATAGTGTTTGATGTTTTTCTTATGGCAAACTAGGACATATCTCCCATATTTGCACCATTCATCGTATAACACATATAGTGTGGAGACCAAAATTTTAAAATTAACATCATAGCTTGCATGCATTTCATTCTTCTTTCCATAAGATGGGACCCAAACTTGATTGGATTCCCAAATCTAACATCTAATGATTTTGTAGGAATACTCTCACAGAAGCCTCCTAACAGCATGTGATACCTGGATAGTGGATATTCAAGGCACATGATTGTAGATGCAAATTAATTCATTTTATTGGAGGCTAAGGCAAGAGGGAAGGTGACACTAGGAGATAACACCACCATAAGAGAGGTGGGATTAGGTATAATTGGCAACTCAAAAATTTTTATAATTAAAAATGTCTTACTTGTATATGGCTTAAAACATAACCTATTTAGCATAATCCAACTTTGTGATAAAGAATTTAACATTAAATTTTTGTCTACCAACTGCATGATTAGCTTAGATGGAAATATTATACTACAAGAAAATAGAATTAAAAATGCTTACATGCTTGATTTAAACTATGTTGAATCTACTACTTCTTTTTACCTAAATAATTATTACTAATGAATCTTGGTTATGGCATTGGAGATTGTGTCATGCAAGCATGAAAAACCTTAGAAAGATTACCCAAATAGTTTAGTGAGAGGCATACCTAAACTAAAATTCATTAAGGATCACATGTGTGATGCCTGTCTATTAGGAAAGCAAGTGAAATCCTCTTTCCATTCAATCAAATATATTAACACTAGCAAACCCTTAGAAGGTCTTCACATAGATCTCTTTAGACCTGTTAGCATTGTAAGCCTAAGAGGGAAAGTCTTTAGGTATGTAATTCTTGATGATTATTTAATATTTACTTGGGTTATATTCATATCTCATAACAATAAATCATTCGTGGAATTTAGGATAGTCTCCACTTGGATTTAGAGGAAGTTAGATTGTGGAATTCTAACCATTCATAGTGATCCTGATATAGAATTTGAAAATAAAAATTTTGAAACCTAGTATATGGAGCAAGCGATAAATCACAACTTTTTAGCTCCTAGAACACCTCAACAAAATGAGGTATCTAAAAGAAAGAACAGGACCCTAGTAGAAGCTACTATAGCCATGTTAGTTAAATACTCACATCCTGAATATTTTTGGGCAAAAGTAGTTAATACAACCTATTATGTTTTGAATAGGGTTAATATTAGATCCAATCTGAATAATACACCCTATAAAATTCATAAGGGTAAGACACCCAACCATTCTCACACTCATGTCTTTGGATGTAAAGTGCTCATTCTAAATAATGGGAAATCTCTACTAGGAATGTTTATCCCCAAATTTAATGGAGTGTTCCTAGGTTACTTAATTGTTCGAAAATCCTATATAGAGTTTTCAATACAGAACACTGAAAGAAGAGGAGACCACTCATGTCGTATTTAATGAATTGAATAATTCTGGAGGTCTACGATTGAAGAAGAAGAGGTTGTAGAAATTACATAAGGAATAGAATCTCTAAATCCGGAGGAATTGATATAACTTGAAAACACCCTACCTAGAAAATATATATATTCTTTAAGTCATTCTAAAAAATTGATCTTAAGAGACCCATATGAAGGTGTTTGAACTAGGCATAGACTTATAAATGACATAAACCACTCTGCCTTTATCTCGACAATTGAGCCCACCAATATAAATTAAGCCCTATCTGAGGAATTATGGATCCTAGCCATGCAAGAAGAGTTAAATTAATTTGTGAAGAATGATGTTTGGGAACTTATTGAAAGACTTAAGAACTAGAGTGTAGTTGGAACTATATGTCTTTTCAAAAACATAATGAATGATTCTAGTGTTCTAGTTGGAAACAAAGCAAGATTAGTGGCTAAGTGGTATAACCTGATAGAAGGAATTGACTATAAAGAGACTTTTTCCCCCATAGCTAGATTGCAAGCCATTAGTATAATACTATCCTTTACATGATTTAAGGGATTTAAATTATACCAAATACATGTCAAAAGTACTTTTCTAAATGGGGTAATAAAATATGATGTATTTATTAAATAACCCCCATACTTTAAAAATTAACAATTTCTTAATCATATGTTCAAATTAAAAAATGCATTATATGGACTGAAATAAGTACCTAGAGTATGGTAAGTAAGGCTAAGCTCATTCCTACTTGAGAGAATCTTTGTTAAGGTGAGCATAAACACTGCTCTATTTCTAAAAAAAAAGTAGGATTTGAACTACTCATTATACAAATTTATGTTGATGATATTTTGTTCAGATATTATGATAAAAATCTATATGATAAAATTTCAAAAATAACGAGTAAGGGGTTTTAGATGTGTGTGATGGAACTGACCTACTTTCTTGGATTTAGTATAAGGCAGAAGGATGAGTAAAATTTTTTTAGTAAATGGAAATACATAAAGGACATCCTTAAGAAATATGAAATTGATAAAACCAAGCCAATAAATTATCCCATGAGTTCAACTATTCAGTTAAATAAGGATTCAAATAGAAAATTAGTTGATTAGAAGAAATACAAAGTAAAAACTAGATATCTTCTTTACTGATTACTAGTAGGCCTGATATTATATTTAGTGTTTATCTTTATTCTAGATTTCAGGCTAATCTAAAAGAGTCCCACTAGATTTGTAAAAAGATAATCCTTAAATATCTCTTAGGAATCCAAAACTTAGGAATATGGTATCCAAGGCATAGTACTTCCTTTGAAATTATAAGATATTTTGATTCATATTTTGTAGGAAATAGAGTTGATAGGAAAATCACTTCAGGAACATGTCAATTCATATGACAGTCTTTAGTCTCTTGGTCCCATAGAAAATAGAACTCATTCGCCATGTTCTTTATTGAAGCTGAATACATAGCCTTAGGAAGTTTTATGGCTCAAGTCCTTTTATTAGAGCAACAAATTTTGGATTTATGATTACATGTAGGCACAATTTCAATCTTATGTGATAACACTAGTGCCATCTTCTTTTTAAAGAATCCAATCCTATACTGATATATTTATAAAACCATTGGCTTTTGAAACTTTTACCATCTAAAGAACCAGATTAGGTCTCATTGATATTCATGCCAAAATTGATGCTTTATGTATCTATTTTTTGCTGTTTAATTTGTATGTTTTGTTTTATGTATTTTTAGGTTCTATTTTGTCTTTTATTGCCTTCTTACAATTTTTTGAAAAATCAAATCACTACTCACTTTTGATGTTATATTTAACTTGTTTTTATATAGAAACATAAAAGTTGTGATTGACTTCCCTAAAATAGTTAAAGGAATAAACTTTAATGATTATCTCTCTTCCCCTTCTCTTTAGTGGTGTAATTTCTTTTGAATCAAAATGTATTTTAAATCAAAATTTGGACTTTGAATTAGAGATCTATTTATTCTTCCTGTAGTATTCTTTTTCATATGAATACTATTCCAAGTCAATGAATCTCTTTCAAATTTTTCTAATCAAGTTTTGTATTTATTATACGAATAAGATTCTATTTTGTGGTTTACTCTTCCTTCTACGAGAGAGTGAGTTTGTATTCTCTCATACTTAAAATGTAATATCATAATTGAGAACTCTTTAAAGATTTTGAAAGGAAGCAAGCATGTAAAAATAAAAAGAGGCATAAAATAAGCCCACAATGACCGTCAAAAATTGAAAGATACATATAGTGTTTCTAAAGTAAAACAAGTGCAAAATGCACCAAAAAAGTTGAAAAAGATGCACAAGATGAGTCCACTATGAGTTAGCTTCCCTTTCTTTCAAATCCTTAAACTCTTGAAAGACTCTGTGTGCATTGATATCTCTTACACTTGATTTTGAAAATCATGATTTTTGATTCATTACTTTGAAATATTATTCTATCATATATTTTTCTGAAAAGAAGATTGAAATTATTATTTTTCCTATCTAATTTCTTTTATGGATTAGATTTTTGTTTAAAAAGAATTTTGACCTATAAGGAGTTTGAGTTAGGGTTTACAAATTCAAATTTCTAACCTTTTTGGATTTCAGTGTTCTCAATTCATTTCTTGTCTATTTTTAAATAAAATAATAAGTAAAATTTATCATTTACTAAGGCTGATTAATTAAAAAAACTATAATTTTTTATTGTTCTTAACATATTTTTATTTTCTTATTTCATGTTATATTTTATTTGGTTTCTAGTTTGATTTTGTTTATCTCCAAGTTATTAACCCCATAACATGAACACTAAGTCTCCTAATTATAGAAAAATAACTAAATTAGAGTCACAACACTGAGTTTGTGGTGCTACAGTGCTGCTGAATTAATCTCATGTCAATATGCCACTTATCACCTTAATTCACCGGTTCAACTATCTCCAATTATTTTTCAGAGTTGGCGAGATTTGGCACAATAGCTCCCAACCCGAAGCTATTGTTCTTTATTGGTACAAGCTAGGTGCTAAGCTCTCCAACACTCCTTTGGGTTGTTAACCATTGTGATGCTAAATTAGTGGCACTTTAGTGCTAAGAGAAATCATGGCACTGCAGTTCTAACTCTATAGCGCTATAGCGCTGTGTTAATTATAATAATTTTACCTTGTTTCTGGCTCAAAAGTATAAGAATTAAAAGCATAATAATCATAAAATATGCAATTTAGAATTAAAATTTTTTCTTTAATCAAATTCCCCTAAATTTTAAGACATTACTTATCATTAAGTAATTTATACTTCATTAAAATTAAATATCTTTTACTATATATATATATATATATATATATATAAAGAACATAAGTTGGAAATTTTTCTGATAAAATAATTTTTAACATCTTATTCCTTCATTTTTAATTAATATTTCTTCTAAATGAAACTCCTTAGGGTGTAGGTGACAATTTTCGACTAACTTAAGGTAATTAAATTTTGTGAAACCCTTAATTCAACCTACAAGAGTTTTTTAAGTATTATGATTCCAATAACTTTCTTTAGGTGTACAAAAGTGGGACTAGACATTGCAACCACTAGTTTTTTTATATTAAGATAATTAGTTTTTTACTTTTTTGAAAATTGGATAAGTACCTCATAATGATTTTAATTACTTGGATATTGCCTCCACCTATTATTTTTAAGCAAGGCTATATATTATAAGTACAAATTTTTAATATTCTAGTACTTAGTCCTTTTCAATCTTTTCACTTTAACCTTTTTTTTTTTAACTAAATACCTTATAGTGATTTTGAATATATGCCTATTGCCTCCACTTTGTATACTAATCTAAAGCTCATTAAAGGTATCATATTTCTGTAGTTACTCCTTAGGTAAATATGAACTAATTGGTTAATTCTTAGTAAACCTTAAACCCAGTTGTCCTTTATAAAGTACATAAGCGATATTTAGAAACATAACATATTCATAATTACCATTTTTCACTGAAAAATATTATTTGCTACTTTTAACGTTTTTATTAAATTTTTTTTGTAAATTATGTACTATTAATTCCTTAAGGAGTCTTAATTTTAAAATTTTTTAAATGTAACAATTCAAGCAAAAAGTGCAATATAGTAAGATAAATAATTTTGCATAAACTAGGGAAATTGATTTCATTATTTTTTTCCAAATAACATTTATATACAATAAAATTAAAAATACAAGAAAATAAAATAAAAACTAAAACTAACACAATAACAAAAATAAATAAATAACATAATAATAATAACAGTAGGGATTTACTTACTCATCATCTTTTTCTTCTTTTTTCTTAATACCTCTACTGTTGTTATGATGATGATCCTGATTCTAGGTACATCTTAAATAAGGGTGGGCTTAGAAATACATTATGATAACTGTGGGAGTCCATCTCCCAACTCTTAAACATGCTATCGTTGGTAGCAATATAGTCAAACTGTTACTGCTAATTCCCTTTATGCTGGAGCATTATATGGTTAAAATAGGAACATGTCTCCTATTTTAGTCCTATCAGCTACTACCATAAATGATTTAAGAAGAAAACCCAATTTGATCAATTCTACCTTGTAGATCTATCACCTAATCTCTTAGCATCCTAGGATCTTTAATTCACTATTGGCTAGGTTTGGTCATTTGGCTAAATTCCTCTCCACATTCTAATAAGGAGGTTTTGAAGGACATGATCTTTGATCTAGTTATGGCACAAACAGGCAAGATCTACTCCTCCCATAAATTTCTTACTACATTGATAGATTCACATAATTCACAGATAAAATTAACATGCCCTAAACCTAAAGATGTAAACCCCTTAAGCATGTACTAAATGAAATAAAAAACTATCTTTCCAAAATTAATAGTAATTTATTTTTTAATATAATAATTAAAATAAGCCCTATCCATTGTAACCTCGCTTATCTTTCTACCAGGCTTTAAACTCCTAGGTCGGGGCTGACATAGGAAAATTAATAATTTTACCCTTTCTCATCTTCCACTAACCATTTAAGTCTAACTAGGCATGAAACCTAATTATCTCTTCATAATATATAGTGGAGGTATAAACATTCAGACACTTAACACTATCAAATTGAAAGTTAGGGGTTTAGAAGACTTGTATTTTTGCTACAAGAGTGTAGGGGACCCACTTTCCATGGATAAAGACACACTCATTTTGGGGTATGTTTGGAAACATATAATAGATTATACATCGATTAGCAAGATAGGGTTAGACTATAAGAAAATCCTAGTTTTTCTCTATAATTTAAACTTGAATAATCCCCCGAGGATCATCATGTTGCAACTCGTGCTTATGAGTTTATGTTTTTGATGATAACAAATATTGTGGATCACTTTTTATTATTTACTTGTATTTGCAATATGTTTTTATTTATGTGTATACTAATATTTCAGGATTATAGTGCGCCTTTAAGGTTCAAGATTTGATAGAATAAGTTTTATTTATAATATTCATTGGTGTATTTCTTAGTCATGTCTGTAAAGGTGTTTTCTTTCTTGTAACCTTGCACTCAATTTTGACTATTTTTTAGAGTTTACTATTTTTGGTCACATCATCTGCGACGATCTATAAATCGGCCTGGACGATTAGTTAAAAATAAAAACCCTAATTAGGGCATCCTAGTTAAGGTAACCACCATTAAATGTATCATCGTGAATGATATTCATATTAGCCGGCATGATAGGCTCAAATAAAAAAGAATTAGTTGCCAAATCTATTTAGGAAGTTTTTATTTTTGGACATCATCCAGGACATCATCCTGGACGAAGCAACATAATTATGCCTAAATTAATCTGGTAATTAAGGAAAGAAATTTAGGTTGATTGAATGATCATATTGTCTGGGATGATCGTAGGATCGCCCAGGATGATTAGTTAAACAAAACCTTAATTCTTCCTGGACGATGTTTAATCGGCCTAGTTCATTCAGGAAGATTCTCTGGACGATATTCGACTAAATGAACTAATCGCACAGGATGATATACTATCATCCTGGATGATAGGAATAAATTTCCTTCTGATCGTCCCAAATTGTCCTAGCTGATTGAGTTGAATCTGTACTGATCGTATAAGATGATAGGAATATTGTTTGGGATGATAATGTCGGTTTGGTGCATTTAATTTACTTTTTGGAGCTCTTCTATTTAAGCTTTATCAAAGACTTTGAATGTGTCTTTAGAAGCCATTGAAGCTTCATTCTTCTGGAGGAAACTTGAGAGAGAACTTGAAAGGAAGAGAGGAATGGGTGGAGTTTGAGAGGGAGAAGATCCTTAGAGCGAATTTCAAGGGAGTGTGGAGGGGGTTCCACACGGTTGCTCCGGCCAGCTTGCACCTTAGTACCATCGAAATCAAGGTTCGCCTTGAGGCAAGTTTTGGGAAGAAGAAGATATCTTTGGTGTCAAAGGACCCAGCTACTCCGCCGCACAGGGGAAGGTGGAAGTAATTTATTTAGGGCTTCTCCACCTAGCTGTGGGGGCTAAAGGAGAGACACTAAAGGTTTAGTGCAATACTCGGAGGGTGCCTCCAAGGAGTGGACGTAGTTCAGGTTGGATCGAACCACTATAAATCTGGTATGTTATTTCTTATTATTACTTCTACATTTAATTTTTGCACTTTGATTTCTATGGTGAATCTTGGTTTTGGTTTATGCTTGTGCTTTTGATTGAATTTTTTTTTTTTAAAATACAAATTCACCCCTTCCCCCTCTTGGTTAGCTTTGGGACTTGTTCATTAGGGGTTAACATCCCTAACAAACTTATAAGTGGTATCAGAGCATGTACACATCAAACCCATGCTAAACAATTATGGTTTTACTCACCAAAATGTTGTATTTCTCATCAGTAGCTATAATAACAAACTTCCCAGCCTCAAAGGAAGGTATTTAGACCTCTTCCTTCTGACTATAACCTTAGGAGCCATTTCTAAAGGGTTGGAATGACTAGGCATCTGAAATACAATCATAGGAGGAAATATATTTCAAAATTGAAATAAAAGAAAAATACCCAACCCTTACTTAGAATGGGACTAACACTTTAGCAGTGACTTGTGGAGCACTACAGTGCTTAGTGAAATAGGTCAACATATGTATACGAGCATGTATATTATTTATTTTTGGCATGGGTATAAGCTTGTATAATGGGATTAGCATGGGTACAAGCACGTAAATTAGAACCTAATAATAGTAAAAATAATTTTCATGTGCTCATTCATTTCATATCAATGTAATAATATAGCAATTAATATAACAAATATAATTTCATACGAGCAATAGCAATCATTAGAAGTAATATAATTTGGATTCAATGATTAGGATTAATAGTCATATAAATATTTAGTAGGTCATATCATTCATATACTCATTTCAAGTTCAATTCAATAAGGCTATTATGAATCTATGCATATCAATAAATTATAATTTATTTTATTTCATAAATCATTTTATGTATATTTGCATATCTAGCATATTAAATTTGTGAACATCAATTATATGCATGTCATACAATATCAAGAATTAATGCATGTATATCATATATTTTTATCATATACATTGTAACATATATATTATGTACTTCATGTCTATCATATGCCCTTATATCAATCATATCATTCATATTATATGCTTGTATCAGTTATGTCATGTACCATGTTCATATCATTGGTATAAAATCATTTATGTAAATTTTTATATATGCACATGTCATATCTATATGAAATAAGATAAGACATCTGGATACCGGTGGTGTTTTTACTATGTCCAATGCTATAGGCCAATCTTATAGGAATCAATCTCAATCATATTAGTATATTTATCAGGAATCTGTCTCATAGCACATATCACAAGTTAGGTGGCTTTCATGTGAGAAGTCGTCACTTCCTACTCATCAACATATCATATTATATCATTAAATCTCCTTATACCTCCCTTTTCATAAACTTACGATTATATCATTGGTCTTACTTAAAGGAAAACATGTCATGCCATCCTATTATACATGATAACATGTCTCCAACCAATCTTAATTAGTCAATCATTTCTAGCTAGTCTTTATTATTTTTCACATATTTCATATCATATATTGCATAATAATAATCATTATATACACTCAATACAACTATTTTTATACTCATCAATATGCTTGTAGTATGTAAAAATGTATATTTGACTAAATGAGTAATAAATGGTTGCATAACATATATTTTATATCCATGTACACTATATTAACTCCTAATCATTTTATACTCAATATTATACTATTTATTTCAAATACATACATATGTGTAATACCAACCTATGAAATTTCATATGCAACCAATCAAAATATTTAGGATTAAAATATATATGATATAGCAAAAGTTACATGTTAGAAAATCACTAAAATAAGAGATATTACATTTTTATCAATTTTTTAGGAGAAAATAGGTAAAACTAAAACTCCATAAAAATAAAAGTGGGATTAAGATTTCTTTCCATGATCAAAACACTTTTCCAAACTACAGTGATAGAAAATACCAACCTGATCCTTACTTTCTCTCTCATATTTCTTCTCTTCTCTCTTTTCTTTTCACTCTCTTCTTTCACCCAATTAAGCAAGAAAATGGGGGAGGGGAGAAGTGGTGAGGGTTTAAAAGAAATTGATTTTTTTATATTTTTCTTAAAAATAAATAAACTTTAAGACCTAGTATTGCAGCGCTCTAAACCCAACACTACAATACTCCCTTAAATTTCAATAAAACATGTGAGCTTTGTGTTGTTGTTCTTTAACTCGGTGTCATATTGCTCACTGAGGAAAATTTCCTAAAATTTTTGAAACTCAATCTAGGGTTATTACATGACTAGATATAAGCGTAAGAAGGATGTTTCTAGAAGTTGAAAGAGTGTCTAGTGTCAGCCTTTTTGTTAACTATCCCAACAAGTTCAAAAGGATTTTAGGTTTATAGTGATGTTTCAATGAAGGGCTTGGGATGCGTATTGTAGTAGAATGGAAACATAGTTTCTTATGCTTCCAAGTAATTAAAACCATAAAAGAAGAACTACCTTACTTATGATTTGGAATAGGTGACTAGTACAATTACATTGATGATCTAGAGACATTATATGTATGGTGTTAGATGTGAGATTTATATTGACAACCATAGTTTGAAGTATATTTTCAACAAAAAGGAGTTAAATTTGAGATAGATAAGGTGGTTGGAGCTCATTAAGGGTTTTGATTTGAATATCATTTATTTATCAGATAGTGCGAAAATAAATGATGTACTTGAGTAGGAAGTTAATGGGAGTGCAAACTATTTTACTCACTTCTGAGGAAGCATTGATTAGGGAAATGGTGAGGATAGAATTAGAGGTGGTAGAATAATTTAATAGGCCAATAGAAGTTATCTTTTAGATGATAGGTCAACCCTCATTATGAAATAGGATTAAAGAATCATGGAAAAGTATAAGAAGAATATGTGACATTAATATTTCATATTTAGTCTAGGCAGATATCTAATTTTAAGTTGATGAATTAGGTAAAATCTTCTATGGTAGTCGGTAGTGGGTTCTAGATAGTGGTGATTATAGAAAAGATATTTTGAATGATGCCCACTATTTTGGGTGCACCATTCTTCTTGGAAGAAATAAGATGTATCATGATCTTAAGTTGATATTTTTGTATAATGAATTAAAGTGAGAAGTCATAAAATTTGTTTCTAAGTGTGAAGCATGTCAAATTGTAAAACCTGAGCATAAGAAATCTAATGGATTACTATAATCATTGCTTATTCTTTAATGAAAATGGGAGGAGATCACTATAAAATTTTTAATGGGTTTTTCTTGGTCTAGGATAGGCCATGATGTAGTATGGATGATTTTGGATAAAATGAAGAAGTTTACTCATTTTATGACAACGAGGCAAACAAATTTCATATTATAATTTGGATTATTTATGCGTGATCAGCTATATGTGAAGTAAATTATTAAATTATCTAGAATTCCTAATGACATTTTCTCATATCGTAATGGTCGATTTACCTTAAAGCTATTGAGACGTAATCAGGAAGGTCTGGGGATGAGGTTGAATTTTAATGCTACTTTCCATACCCAGACATATGGGCAGTTAGAATGTGTTATCCAAGTTTTAGAAGACCTATTAAGATTGTGTCTTTTAAATTTTAGTGGGAATTAAGAGGATCATATACCTCAGATTAAGTTTGTTTACAATAACAACTTTCATAATAGTATTGGTTTAGCTTCTTATCAGGCTTTGTATAGAAGAAGGCAAAGAACTCCACTGGCTTAGACTAAAGTAGGAGGAAGAAAGATAGTAAGATTTAAACTAGTATATAATGATATTAAAGACAGATCAAGAAAAGGTTGAAAGTATCATAGGACATGTAGAAAAAATACTAAGATAAGTTTATTAAACTTTAGGTTTTTTGTTTTATATATTTGAAGGTTAGTTCAATAAGGGAGAGAGCAAGTTAAGAAAGGATACCAGGCTAAGCTCCATATACATAAGACCATTTGAAGTGATTGAAAGAAATGGAAATTTGTCATATATATTATTTTTGCAAAATCACATGTTAGATATCCATAATACTTTTCATTTATTAGTGCTAAGAAAGTGGATATTAGATATAAATCAAAGAGTTTTGAAAGTTGAAGTGAAAGTGCAAATTGATTTGATCTATAAAGAAGAACTTGAATGTATTATAGTCTTTGATGTAAGACAACTAAGGAATAAGCGAATTTTGATGGTCAAGGTCTAGTGGAAGCATAGATAAGAGTACGAAGTAACTTAGGACAAAGAAATTGAGATGAGACAGTTGTGTCGTAATCTATTCAGAAGATATTATGCATTGGAAATATCAAAGACAATATTTTTATGAGGGGTGATGCAATATTTATTTAAAAGTTTAGGTAATTACTTTATTTAAACTAAATATTTATTAAATTTAAATTTAATTATAATTATAAGACCTAGAGTGTCTAATATACCCTTTAATAAATAAAAAAGGTTGGCTGGGAATGTAAATTTTTATTTAATAAATTTTCTTTGGAAGGATAATCACCCAAGGATGGGCAGTGTGACATTGAGCTCTGGGATGAAGGTGATAATTTAAACGTGCATTGCAGCACTTGGTGACAACACTGTGGCACCAAGCCTTCAAATTAATGATGAGATTTTGAGAGATTTTTGAAGATTCTCTAAGAACACCATAACGTTGGGAAGCGAGCATCATGATACTAGTCCAAATTGTGATTTTTATACATTAAATATATTTAACAATTTTCTAATTAATCCCCAACCATACCTCATCAAAGAGAGAAGGAAGAGAAGAAGCGAGGAGAAGAGGAGAGAGAAAAAGGGAAAGGGGTTTTGGTGATCAAAACTAAAAAATCAAGTACTATAGTGATTTTATAAAAACTTATGAATAAATATATATTTTTCTAAAATTTTATAACATTTTCACCATTTAACTTTTGATCTGTTATCATTTTTTTTATCTTGAATGTTTTGACTATAAAAAATTAGATTTTCATTGATTGATTTTTCATATGCAATTTTCTAAGTATAAAAATTATTTGAGGTTTTTTAGAAATTAATGGAGTTATATATATATATATATATATATATATATATATATATATATATATCTTAAATTATTTTTTCAATATCCCTTTGAAGTTTGAATTTGAATGATAAAAGTTCAGTGAGTATGATTTTATATAAGAATGAGGCTTTTAGTAGGTAATTCATGCATTATCTATGTGTTGCATATAATTTATATTTTATTTATGTTATGTTTGCATTTATAATATTCATAGCATGGAATTTGACATGTTCTATTGTGTGGAAAAGTACACTCTTTAATAAATTATTAGTGCCCTATATATTCTATTTTTGCCCCATCTACCTAGTGTAGATGTGAGAGGGATTCTAGCCCTACTTGCTAAAATTTGATGTGGGAGGTTCTATGACACTATTCAATTCTAATTCTTGCTCCAGTTACTAAATAAAGGTTTGGGAGGTTAAAGGGAGGCATAAGTAGATGTGGAGTTATAAGTAGGTATTGGGATATATGCATTATAATCATTATATTACATATAACAATACTTTAATAAATTAATTATAAGTTATATTCTGAATTAAATGTTAGTAATTTAAAAATTTTTGGATAAACATGATGCAATATGAAGGACAAGTGCAAGTGAATCTCTAATATCAAGATGCATTTGAACTTTCAATGAAAGTAAGTCAGAACTTGGAAATTAAGTAAACACTGAAACCCTAGAAAATCATGCTCTATTCATACTTTATTTACTCTTTATAAGTAATTTTATTGTTTTAAAATACATGTCTAGTATATAATATTAAAATTTAGAAATTTATATCTCTAATGGGCAAGAGAAATAAATACACTGAATTGATAATGCTTATTCAATGAACTTCCTAATATTTTTAGAAAGGGAAAGGCTCAACAAAGTAGAAGAAAATGGTAGAGAGGTTCTTCTAGATAAGAGTAATAAGGTTTTATTTTGTAATTCAATGTTAATTTCTTTTTATGTATGGATAATTGAAAGTTAATTGGATTTGTGTCTTTGTGTGTGTGTGTTTGTACATTTTGATGAAATGAAACATATTGACTTTTTTTTTTATTTGGATTGTATAGTAGCTCTATTTATTTCTATTATTGGTTGAGAAGTTAAATTATACTATTAGGATTTCAATGCTTCTATTAGATCCTAGGGATTAACATCTTTCATGTGCCTATAAGTATTATTTATGCATATAAAGGTTTAATCTTTTTTAAAACAAGTCCCAAGGGTATGTGGGGATGAATGAAAAATCTAATTTTTTTTTTCCTTAGGAGAGCCTTGGCACTAGGATAGCAGCACAATGGCTATGAGCTCTCAAAAGTTTTCTTATTTGGGCTAGAGCAATAGCATTACAACCTAGAGTGTTGTGATATCAGGTTAAATTTTTTAAAACAAATCAAAATTTAGTAATTTTTTTAATTTTAATTACACCCCCACCCCTTAAGAAATTGTTTAGAGATAGAAAAAGGAGGATTTTAGAGAGAGAAGGTGGGGTTTGGGTGACTATGATATATTTTTTACTATTGATTGAGTTCAGGAAGTTATCTCAATCGATGTAGATTACATTTTGTTGATCTCAATTTCCAAAACTACAAAATTTTGGGATTTTTTATTTAAAATAAAATTTTGTAACCTATAAATTGGTATAAATTTGCACCATCTAAACTTAATCAGTGTAACTTTCTTTATGTTGTAGATATGATTATTCTACACATTTATGTATTTTTTAAAAAATTTCTGCCAATTAAATAAAAAAGTTCACTATTGTTATCCAAATACAAATAACTATGACCTTAGAAAATAATATTATAGTATAATTAAAGGTTTAAAATAGTATTTTGAATAATCCTTAATATTTTACTGAAACTTTAATATTATAAGTTTTACTAAGTAGTTGAATATGTTGCCTACTAGTAAAGTATTATATGATTTTCTAAAATAAATTTATTTGTATTTCTTCACTATAATGCAATGATATATGTTCTTATCTACTTGAAATATGTGATTATGTGGAGATGTAATCTTAGAGGAAGTTCTATTATGTTGAAAGCACAGGGAGTCATATGGGCTTAAATTTTTGAATATCTGATATGTGCAAAGCATCATGAGTCATAAGAGTATTTTTTTTATATGCTTGTACATGGAGTCAGAACGCCTAAATTTTTAGATTAATTTATGATTGGAGGTATAAGTGCATGTGAATAATCTATTATTTCTTCTTTATTATTGGAGTACATAATCATTTATTTTCCCTGCAACATTTATTTTCCCTAAAGGATTTCGCAGAATTATGGTATAAGCTTGTATAATGGTGAAATAGATGGGGATATTATCAGCAGAATTCAAGTTGGATGGTTGAAGTGGAGGAATGCATCGGACTTGTTATGTGATAAAAATATACCCCTCAAACTTAAGGGAAAATTCTATAAGATGGAAGTGAGGCCTGAAACGCATTATGGTGCCGAATGTTGGCCATTAAAAGAGAAGCATAATACTAAGTTAAGTGTGGCAAAGATGAGGATGCTCAGGTGGATGAGTGGCTTTACCCTTAAAGATAGGATACAAAATGAGCATATACGTGAAAAGGTTGGAGTAGCTCCAGTAGAAGATAAGATTAGAGAGAGTCAACTTAGATGGTTTGGTCACATAAAAAGGCGGCCTTCTGATGACCCGGTTAGGAGAGTAGAGGTATTAGATTTGACTTGTGTTAAGAAAGGTAGGGGTAGACCTAAAAAGACTTGGTTAGAAAATATTAGGAATGACCTTTCTTTATTAGATTTAAATGAGAATTTGACTTTTAATAGGACACAATGGAGAAAAAGGATTCATGTAGCCGACCCCACGTAGTGGGATAAAGGCTTGATGTTGTTGTTGTTGTATAGGAATAAGTTTGCTTAGTAGACTGAATTATTATTAAGCACTTTAATTTTTTTTATAATGGATTAATTATTAAAAAAGTAGATTAGAGGTGTGACCCACTGAGCTGTTTTGTCTCACACCAATTTTGGATTTTATTTTATTTCAAGGAAAGGGGAAGGAGTCAATTGAGTATTTATGTCTCTTGACCTCAATTTTGGAATGATTTTCCTTTGAGCATATCCTATCAGGCTAATTAACCTCTATCAAACCTAATATGATTCAATTTAATGCCAATTAAGGTTTAATTATATCTATTCAAGTTTAATTTTATTAAATTAAATTGACTAGACCTAATTAAACTTAAATTTGTTGCAGATTTGGTTTCATGAATTATGTTTTTGATGATAGCAAACAATACAACTGCCTTTTCTCTACTGACTTTTCAGGACTCAAAGATCGGACAGGAATTGGAATCAGCTCAAGACTGGGTAGATTAAGATTGAGTCAGTCTGTAATTTTTCTTTTTCCCTTTCTTGAGTCAAGTGTAAATGTTTGAAGTGACTAATGTTAAGTAACCCTATACACACACTTGAGAGATTTAGAATTTCTATTTTTACTCACTTCATCCCGAACGATCTTATTATCATCCTGGACGATTGATTTCAAAACAGAAGTACTAATTAGGATTTCTTAGTTAAGGCAAGCGTAATTAACTTATCGTCCTGGACGATACTTGTATCGACCAGGACGATATGCTCAATACAGAAAGAAATAGCCGCCATAATCAATTTAGGTATTATGTATTTCTGGAAATCGGCCAGGACGATCGTGAGATCGGCCTGGACGATGTGGCATAATTATGCCTAAATTGATATGACAATTAAGGAAGTAATTAAGGATGATTGATACAATCACATCATCTTGGACAATATTAGGATCGGCCAAGACAATATAATTAAAAACCCATAGTTGCTCCTGGCCGATCAGGATCGAACAACTCGATTTTAGGGCGATGCTGTGGATGATTTTCCTCCGATTTAAACTAATCGTCTGGGACGATCGTGAGATCGGCCTGGACGATCAAGCCAATTTTCAAATGTCCAGATCATCTTCAGGGCGATGTTCTGGCTGATCGTCTATGTTTTAAACTGATCGTACATGATGATATTATTATCATCCTGGACGATAAAGTCGACAACTTATAATTATTGAGCTCCTTTGAAGCTCTTCTATTTAAGAGCTCTTGTTCAACATTTTTGAACATCTTTTGTCTGCTGTCTTGACCTGAGAAACTCTGAAGGAGAGAGAGAGAGAGAGGATCTTGTGAGGGGGAGCTTGTGAGGGAGTTCACAAGAGTTGCTCCAATCATTAATTCAATTCTTCTTCCCTAGGGTCTCTTATCCTTGAAAGGGTTGTGAGAGATAAGCTTCAGCGATCGATCGAGGTTCTCAGCCTGCTTCAGGAGGAAGCAAAAGGAGTTGGGTTCTCTGCCTTGCCGGGGGTGGGAAAAGGAGGTGTTTTGTAAGGGCTTCTCCGCCTAGCTGTGGGAGCTAAAGGAGAGTCACGTTGGTAGTGCAATACTCGGAGGGCGCCTCCGGGGAGTGGACGTAGGTCAAGTTGACATGCTTCACTGCCTTACTATAAACCCTTATGTTCTTTTTACTACTTCAGCACTTTTATTTTCCGCACTTGTTTTTTTGTGGTGACTTTGATTTGTGATATTTGTTCTTGGTTTTTAAGAATTTTTAAAATATCAATTCACCCCCCTCTTGGTTAGCCTCGGGACTAGTTCATAGGGCCTAACATCCCTAACTAACTTTCAAAATTGAACTCAAATTAAATCAAATCAGACCTCACTATGTTCAATTGAGCTCGATCGACTCGATTGGTAATCTTTAAACTTTTTAGAAGCTCTAAATCCTACCCATTTTAATCACATAAATGGCACCGCTGCCATATTTCTCTCGACCATGTTTGGTAAGAAATGACTACTCTTCTTATTTGTCTACTGTGGACTGGCCAAGTGCTTTTGATATTTGTGTTTATTGAATAGCCTAATTGAGCTTGTCTTCCTTTGCATTAGGAGAGCCTAGATATTTACTTATACACCAAACCCCAAAGAGGATAATATAGCATCCTTAAATGAAAGTAATCTTATGTTAAAGCCTAAGATGTAATTAACCATAGGGTCTTACACCTATACGAAACAGACACCCACATCAAATAAACACAACTAGTGTTGATGTATCGAATTGGAGAAATCTCAAGATGTTATATATATATATATATATATATATATATATATATTATTATTAACCATCAAGGAATATAAGTGAAAGCGACTATCCTTTTTGGATAATCATATATATAATCTCATCTAGTCCCATATTAGTCTACTTATGTAGAGTGTAATGGCCTACGACCATTTTTTCAAACGGAATCATGTGATTGTACCCATTACATTTTGACCCGCACTCACAACATCCTTTTGGAGACCCACAATGGCCCAAGGTTTTGAACTGTATGAATTTTTATATTCATTTAATTATTATTTGTATAATCATGGCTAAATCTACTTTTTGGTATTCTAATATGCAGTTGTATACTATGGTATATAAATTTTATTATAAATAAACATTTTAAAGGTGAATAAAAAAATAATTTTGTGAATTACTTTCTATTCAATTGAAAGTTAATTAGTAATATTGTGGTACATTTTAAAGTAAAGAAATTTGAAAAGTTCTAAAACATTATCATGGGCTTCATTTATCACAAATCAACATGATATGATATGTTCTATATATGGGTCATTTTAGGTTGATTTGTGATAATCCCTTTTTGGTATCAGAGTTGACATTTTGGGAGACTAATTATAAAGTTGAGCTATATGAATTTACTTATAGTCAAGTGAGGTAGTCTTGGGTAGTGTTGGGGTATCATTCTATTTTATTTTCTTGTGAATGTTCTATTTAACCATGTGTTCTATGTGGTTATATAATGGATTTGTATTACCAAAATATGATAAATGGGAAAAGTGCTAGTGAAAAAAACTAATATAGAGTAGTTCTCTTGCTAATAGTTTAAGCTTTGAGATTTTTGGAGAGATAAACCATCAGTTTCAATTCCTAGCGATGATAGTACTACCTATTTTTGATGTTTTATTAGTGGGGAACCAACATGCTAGATCCATGGAAACAAACACTTGGTCAGTGCTATAGGATGACATTTCATTTCTTCTAGCGTGGCCACACTAGGAACAGGGTAGCCGAGTGTCTAAAGGTTGGACCTAATTGATATTATATGACTAGGTTGAAGAGTTCTATTAAATCTGTAGTTAGGTTGAGAATATGACAACCATATGCCATTGCTAAGGGACCTTCTAGAAGAAGTAGTGGTTCTAGTTTTATATTAATGAAGCAATTTGGGAGCAGTGAGAGAGATCCGAGAATTTATGTTGTTTTAGCTCTAATTCAAGCACATATATACAACTTGACTCACCATGAATCCAGAGATCCTCAAGATGTGGTTATAGGTAGGGATTATATTTATGATAGGCCCTTTCATATTTTATTTGATTCTAGAGCTAATCATTCATTTATTTTTAAAAGGTATTTTGAGTTCCCAAACTTGTTACCATATAGTTACCTTTTGTATTTGTTATTTTGCCAACTAGGGATGGTATGGAAGCCATAGAATAAATTTTTTAGTTTAACATTATTTTGGATCTAGATTGTTTAAGTCAGTATATAACTCAAATTTATTGTGAAAAAAGGGTCACATTGTTTTTTTAGCAGTTAGAGCTATTTAATTTTGGGAGTTAGGAGGGATATGTAATATTTGATATCTTCTTTTCAAGATGAAGAAGTGGTTATATGATATTTCTAGCATCTTTTCAAGATAAAAGTGTAGAATGAATATCTTTTCATGTTGTCCAGCTACTCTGGGAATTTCTTGATGTTTTTTCTAAGAAGTTAGTGAGTTTATCACCTAATATGGAGATTGAGTTCTACATTAACATATTTTTTAGCACTGATCTAATATCTATGACTCCAAATAAAATGGCACATAAGGAACTTCAAGAATTGCAGTTGCATCTTTAAGAGTTTATTGATCAAGATTTCATCTATCCTAATGTGTCTCCATGTGGAGCATCTATTTTTTAATTAAAAATAAGATGGTACTAAGTACATGTGTATTGATTATAGAGAACTAAATAAGTTAACAATTAAGAATAAGTATCCTCTACTAAGGATTAATGATATATTTGACCAACCTAGATATTAACATTTGAAGGTTAGAGAAGAAGATGTGGTGAAAACTACATTCAATATAAGGTATGGGCATTACAAGTTTTTAGTCATGCCTTTCGGGTGACTATTGCACTTGTAATATTTACGGATCCTATGAACATGATATTTAGGAAATATTTGAATAAGTTCATCATCATGTTCATGGATGATACTCTAATTTATTCAGCTTCTGAATAGGATCATGCAATATATTTGATCAACATTCTAGAGACAATGAGATAGTTCACTTAGAGTCTAAATTCTTTAAATATAAATTTTGATTGAAGAATATCTCATTTATAGGGAATGTACTGAGCAATATAGGTATCTCTATATATCTATAGAAAGTTCAAAATATTATTGATTGGTTGAAGCCTACTAATGTATTTGAGGTACACAACTTCTTAGGGTATTATAAAAAATTTATTAAAGGACTTTCACATATTTCTTCACCTCTAACAAGATTTACTTAAAAGTCTGTCAACTTCATTTAAATATTTGATTATGAAAAGAGATTTTAGAGATTGAAGAATTTTTTAACATCTTTACCAGTTCTGACAATCCCATTAGGTACCAATGGATTTTAGGTATTTAGTGATGCTTTATTGAAGGGATTAGGATGTGTTCTAATGTAACACAAAAAAAGTTATAGCATTTGCTTCTATTTAATTAAAGCTACATGAGAAGAATTACCTAATAAAGATTTAAAATTTGTTATTCTTTTATTTGCTCTTAACACTTGGAGGCGGCACTTATAAGAAGTTAGATATGATATATTTAGATCATTATACTCAAAAGTAAATATTTAAACATAAATATTTGAATCTAAGATGGACGAGATGGCTTGAGTAAATTAAAAATTATGATCTAACTATTTTGTATGAGCCTGGTAAGGCAAATGTAGGTGTAGATGCTTTAAGTAGGGAGTCATCATGAGAATCAAATATTTTGCTAAATTCAGATGATTTTTTATATATAATATTAAAAGTTTTAAGTAAAAAGTGAGTGCTTATGTTGATAAGGATTCATGAATTTTTGGCTTAGATGATTATCTAAAAATCTCTGTAAGAAATAATGCAGTAAGCCTATAGGTCAAATGCAAAGAAATTGAATAGTTGCAATCTAGATCCAAGTCTTGTGATTTTGATTATATAATATTATTAGTTTTCTAACTATGATATCTCCTAATAATTGAGTTTATTGCTAATATGTTTTGCCCTGCTCACTAACATTTAAGATTGACTATTCACCTAAAACTTTGATCAGCTAAAGATTGGGTAGGCTAGGATAAAAGTCTATATTTTCATTCTTTATGTACTTTTTATCTTTCTTGAGTCAAATATGTATTTTGGTAGATCCTAAAGCTGAGTAACCTTGCATACACACACACACACTCAAGGAGGAGAATTAGTGAGTTAGGAAGAAGTTGAGTTTTTGAATTAATCATATTGTATGATTTACATCATACTAGACGATCAGTTAACCAGAAAAATCATTAACTAGGGTACTTTTGTTAATTAGGATTAATTAAACTAATCATACTAAATGATCTTTATCGTATAGGATGATCGTTATAATCATGAAAATAGCCACCAATCATAATTTACCAAATATTTTATAATTCAATTTTTGTTCTATTCATACGGTATGCATCGTATTATATGATATATTATAATCAAAATTAAATAAAATCTATGATTAGAGGAACCATTTTGGTTAATTTGTTTGAGCACATTATATAGGATGATTGGTGATAATCATACTGTACAACCCCAGTGATGCATGGGATGATAATTTATCATTGCCTATCATATAAGATGAAATACCATATTTTTTTAACTAACCGTATAGGAAGTCCACGACCCCCCCCCTCCCCCCCCCCCCAACTTTTGTTAATTAGGATTAATTAAACTAATCATACTAAATGATCCGTATCGTATAGGATGATCGGTTATAATAATGAAAATAGCCACCAATCATAATTTACCAAATATTTTATAAATCAATTTTTGTTCTAATCATATCATACGGTATGCATCGTATTATATGATATATTATAATCAAGACTAACTTAAATCTATGATTAGAGGAACCATTTTGGTTCATTTGTTTGAGCAAATCGTATAGGATGATTGGTGACAATCATAGTGTACAACCCGAGTGATGTATGGGATGATAATTTATCATTGCCTATCATATAAAATAAAATACCATATATTTTTTTAACTAATCGTATAGGAAGTCCCCCCCCCCCTCCCATTTTGTATTGTACGAACCTAGCACTGCAAGGGATGATGATTTATCATCGGCTATCAAACTGAATGATCAGTACAAACTCTTAAACTACTTATACTGGATAATGCAATTTGTACTATCTAAAGTGCTATTTTATATTAATCATACAATACAATCAAAAGATTTAACTAGATAATCTTAATGACATATTGAAATTTAGGGTTTTTGAGAGGCTCTCTATTTAAACTCTCACTTAGACTTGTTCAAAAGCTTTTTTACTACTAAGTGTCTTAAGAGGGAACATAGAGAAGGAGTTTAGGAAAGCTTTAGGAGAGAATTGAGGGAGAGCTTTTGTGAGGGAGAGTTATGAGGGATTCACAAGGTTACTCTTTTTTTTTTTTTTTTTTTTTTGAAGAAATGCAGAATGCATTAAGTAGAAAAAAAGTATAGAACTAATTACAATCATGAATAGGATGATATTCTTCCTTGATTAAATTAGCCATCAAGGGAGGGATATCATCAAAAGAAAAACTGTCAAAGTAAAAACTATCATCTAAAGCCATAGTAGCACACAAGTTGGCTACCTTATTACAATCTCTATAAGCATGTACAAAGACAACTTTATTGAAATCATTCACAAATAAAGAATCACTTACTAATTTGAAGATCACAGTACCTTTGTTCTGCTTCAAAGATTTTTGAATGTAGTTGATAACATTCATGTTATCACTTTCCAATATCACCCCTTTATAGTCCCTCATCCAGCTTTTGACGTAGTCCTTGACCGAGAGAACAGCTCCCATTTCCAACTGTGCAATATCCCAATGCATCATCTTCTTCCTAAATGCAAGAATGAATCTACCATTGCAATCTCGGAAAACACCTCCAATCCCAGCTAATCCCGAAGACGTTAAGGAAGCATCAATATTGATTTTCATCCACTCTTTCAGTGGGGGGAACCAAGATGCTTGAGACTCCCTAAGGATATTAGTGCTCCAGTTAGAAAGAAATGGACTTGTTTTGGTAATTGCCACTGATAAAGCGTTAGAAGCCACCAAATAAGAAGGAAATGCAGTTTTTCCATGCTTTATCTCATTTCTATTTTTCCAAGAGAAGTAAGCAATAGTACAATAAATTTGTACAATACCCAGATTTTTAGCTGAAATTTTCTTAAGCTCCTTAAGACAATGATCAAGTGAATTGAAAATTGGGATAGGAATACCCCAGTTCACAAGCTGATTGATGATTTCAACCATATATTTGCATTGAACAATGATGTGCTCATAGTTCTCCACCGTATTACAACCTCTAGCACATGAATCGATATCAAGAAGCTTACGATTTTTAAGATACAAGTTGGTAGGAATAGATGCATTCCCAAGTCTCCACCAAAACATTTCCATCTTCTTGCTCAGCTTCAGCTTTTTGAGCCAATTATAGTAGCCATCATCAGTTAAATTGAATTTTCGTCTTAAAGCTTTTTCAAAAGCCAATCCAGAAATAGTTCTTCCAGGACAGAAATTCTGCATTTCCAGCATATCAACATGCTGGAATTAATCTAGATATTGCTGATAACTTTCACAAGTTCTGGATGAAACCATTTCTGAAGCAAATTAGAATTCCATTGGCCATTATCCAACAATAAATGTTGAATACAAAGTCCTTCCAAGGCAGAACAATCAGCAAAAGTCAGCCATTGGTTGATACTTTTGTCATAGATCCAGCTATCATTCAACACATTGATATCTTTGCCATTACCAATATTCCATATAGTAATGTTTTTAAGAGATTTTCCACCATCAAGTAAGATTCTTCAAGCTTTAGAAGTGCTCTTCTTATGGGTGCCATTCAAGATATTATTACCATATTTAGCTCTCATAACTATATGAAACAAAGTATCAGGTTTTTGTAAAAAATTCCAAGAAAGATTAGCTCTTAACGGTCCAGTCTTCAAAGTTGGTGATTGTAAACCCAAGCCTCTCATATTTCTTGGTTTACAAAGATCTTCCCAAGCAATGTAATGAATACCATGACTACCATCATGCTTATCCCATATAAAACTTCTACAAAGTTTTTCCATAGTGAGCAACACCTTCTTAGGGATCATGGAGTGAGTAATCAAGTAGTTAGGCATTGTCAAAAGAGAGCTAGTGATAAGAGTAACCTTACCACCTAAAGAAAGAAATTCCTTTCCCCAAGTATTAAGCCTGTCCATCATATTGGTTAAGATGTCATGAAAATCTGCAGCCCTTAACCGATTAAGAGATAGTTTGATCCCAAGATAATTCATCTCCTTGACATTTTTGAAGTTCAAGACTTTAGTAATCTTTTTCCTCATCTGATTTCCAACAACATTACCGAACATGATTTGAGATTTACTATCATTGACCCTTTGTCCAGTCCAACTACAAAAGTCATCAAAAATACGCTTCACCTCCTTAGCAATATCTTTTGAGCATTGTGAAAAAATAATAACGTCATCAGCATATAAGAGATGAGTAATTTTAGGACCCCTTGGAGAAATTTGAATTCCAATATTACTACCCCTTTCATGAATGGAATTGGAAAGCAATTGAGAGCACAATATGTAAAGATAAGGGGATAAAGGACACCCTTGACGAAAACCACTATAAGCCATAATCCATTTTGAATTTCTCCCATTAATAATAATAGAGAATCTAAATCAGTAATACACTCCATAATGAGTTTAGCATAACCAGTAGGAAAACCATACCATTTGAGGACATTATCAAGAGTAGGCCATCCCATGCTATCATAAGCTTGCTCCATATCAAGCTTCAAAGCCATCATTCCCTTTCTATTCTTGGAAATTTTAAACTTATGTATAATCTCCTGAGCCAAGAGACAATGCTCAGAATTAGATCTTCCAGGAATAAATGCCATTTGCTCCTCAGTAATTAGCTTGGACATACACGTCTTCAATCTATTGACTATCATAGTAGCAACAATCTTGTAGTTTGTATGGCATAAACTAATAGGGAGATAATTGGATGGAAGCATAGGATTTTTAACTTTTGCAATCAAAACAATTAGAGTGTCTTTCCACTCTTTCCTCATACACCCATTGGTAAAGAAACTATTGACAACATTCCATAAGTCTTTCCAAACAATGTCCCAATAATGCTTATAGAATGAGGAAGTGAGACCGTCCATACCTGGGGAACGATTGTTACCTTGATTGAAGACAGAGTTCTTGAGCTCCATCACCGAAAATACTGAGTTAAGAGCCTGAATATCCTCATTATTAAGCTTCTGATGATCAAAAATCTGCGGCCAACCTGAAAGTTGACAACTTCTCTTCTTCCACTTAGATTCAAAATAATGAATAAGGACCTTTTCAATTTCTTCTTCTTCAATTTGCATCATGTTATGGGCATCTTTAATTTGATTTATTCTATTACCATTCCTTCTAGCCGTTGCAAAATTGTGAAAAAGCTTGGAATTAAAATCCCCTTCCTCAAGCCACCTAGCTTTGGCCCTTTGATTCCACCAAGTAGATAATCTCTTCAAGGTTACATTAAAATCATGAATTTTGATTCTAAGTAAAAGCAAGTCTTGAGATGTCCAATCAATACCCATAGCTTCTTTAGCTTGAAGTTCCAGAATTTCCATCTTCAACTTTACCTTAAGATCATTTAAGTCTTTGCATTTGCTCCTACTCCAAAAAAATAGAGCTTTTAAAGTTCTATTAATCTTCTTTTGAAGAACCAAGTCTTCCTCGCCCCGATCATTCCTCATCCAAGAATGATAAACAATGCCTCTACCCGCTAGATACATTCTCCAAGTATCTTCAAACCTTATGATTTTAGACTTTGCACCATCCTTATCGTTAACCTTGAAGGTAATAGGACTGTGATCCGAAGCCACCCTAGCAAGATGCCTAGTGGCGGCTGTAGGAAGTAATTTCAAGGCTGTAGAATTCAATAAACATCTGTCAAGCTGCTCCCAAAACCTGGAATTCCCTTCTTTATTATTACACCAAGTATATCTTGGTCCAATAACACCCACATCATGAAAGTCACAACTAGTCATAAAGTTCTTCATGTCTCTAGGTCCTTTAGTAAAAAGGAACCTTTTGCCTCCTCTTTTTTCATCTTTGTTAAGCACACAATTGAAGTCTCCGCCAATGATGGAAGGAATTGACCTTACCATACATTTATCCAGCAAGCTCCATAAAGTTTCACGCTCCTTACAGCATCTACTACCATATACGGTAGCAATTCTCCAAAATCCCAATCTAGGGATAAATAAGTCTCCGACAATCGCCTGAGAAGAAGTCTCAGTAATCACAAAGTTCCCAATCTTCGAATTCCATAAAACTAAAATGCCACCAGAGAGTCCAACCGAAGGGAAATGATAGAAATCCCATTCTTTACCGATAAGAACATCAACATCCATCCTATTGATATTACTTATCTTAGTTTCCATAAGGCCAATGAAAAAAACATCCTGATCTTTAACCACTTCTTTCAAATACAGAGCAGCTTCCCTCTTTCTAGCTCCTATGTAGTTCCAAAATAGAAGGAAAGACATTTAAGTAACATAAGGGGAACTTACCCCATTCGTGGACACCATACGTCCTTCTCTTTTTTTCTTCTTAATTTCTTGATCAACCGGGCCCAATGATCTCAGCTCCTTGGCCAACTTTATTTTAGCAGAACTTGCCAAGTTCGATTTATAATCATTCACCGCATTTTCTTTCAATCCTTCCTTCCTCTTAATCAGCAAATTAGTAACATCATACTATAAGTCTTGACCTTCAATTTCATTCTCTTCATTAAGAATCTCAAAAGCATTATTCAAGCTTATTCCTTCTTTATAGTTTCCTGATTCGGCTTCTTTGTTTGCATTGATTTCTTTATCTGCATTGGCTTCTCTAGCAGAGATTTCTTTCACCTGTAATTTCTGCACTTGCAAACCTTCTATCTGAATCTTCTTCCCTAGATTATCCTTACCTTTATTCTTGATAGCATTGTCACTTCTGTTTCCATCCAGATTTTTATAAACCCGTCTGTTTTTAAACTGGACATGAATCCAGGGACCATACTCCTCATTAGTCACTGCATTTTTAATTCCTCCTTATGTTTTTCTTTCTTCACCAGTGCTTTCTTCAGAGTTACCCATAGCTTGATTCTTAATAACCAGCACAACCTTCTTAGGACATGCATTTAATTCATGTCCTGCTCGACCACAGTGATAGCATAGTAAATTCAATTTCTCATATTCGACTCTTTGGAAGAATCTTCCAGCAAGACCATCAATCCAGACACCATTTGGGAGCTTTTTTTCCAAATCAATCTTAACACAAATGCGAGCAAACTCTCTCTTTCCCCAACGGAAAGTATTTCCATCTAAGTATAGCGGTGTGCCAATCCGAGAAGAAATTATCGCAAGACTGTCTTCATGCCAACAATACAGAGGTAGGCACGGTAGTTTGATCCATACTGGAGCTGAGATTCCTTTAAATGAATATGGATAAAATGTCGGAGACCATCTATCCATACCAACAATGTACCCATTTACATACCAGGGTCCACCATTTAAAACTTCATCAACCGCCTCATTAGTCTTGAAGGAGCAGAGTATCCAATTCATACCGATAGAGGTCATGTGAAATCCGCCAAACTTGTTCCATTGTTTTCTCAGATCAAAACTGCATACTGAGTAGGGGACATTACCTCTTAGCACTTTAATAACGATCGAATTCTTCAGCACTTCTGAATTCTTGGCTTCAACCACTGGATTGAGTTTCACCGCAATACCATCCTCCGAAATTTCAACTTGTTCATTTTTAAAATCAATATTGATAGGTTTTGGCTTCGATCAGGCTCCAATTACCTCTCCAACATCGTTCTGTATGTTGTCTTTTAAGGATTCACTCAAAGGATCCTTATCAGAATTGTTAGATGATCCAGAATTTCCTTCAATCATAGGGTTGAGATTACCATTGTCCTGAACCTGACGAGACTGATTTATCCTAGAAAAAGAATTAACCTTCAAGACTGTATTCTTTATCTCCGATGATTCAAGATTGTTAAGAGCACAATACTTATCATTTCAAGTAGTTTTCGCAGCTATCTGATCAGCAAAATCTTCATTCAAGATATTCTTACCTTTCCCTTCTATCACCATTGGACGGATCACAGATCGCGATCCTTCTCTGATCACCACACCACTTCTCCCTCTACCTCTGGGAGGACTGGAAGGACTTGGAGATACCATGACGTCGGCCTAGGACGCCAAGAAGCTGCCAACGATGGTGCCACCAGTCGGAGAAAAAATCGCGGGAGAGATAAATTCAAATTGAAAGATGATTTCTCTCTCTAGAAATCTGGACTTTCTCTCTCTAGCCGTTCGATTCCCAAGGTTACTCAGAACAAGGTTATTACCTATCTTCTTCATGTTTCTGCCTTGATTCTTTAGTGGCATTAGGGAAACATTCTACTACACTAGGTTGTGGTTCTTTGTAATCAATTGGAAGATAAAAAAAGATTCAAGGTACTCTGCCTTCTCCTAGAAAGAGAAAAAAACTTCGAGGTACTGTGCATTACTTCGAGGGTATAAAAGCTTCCAGCTCTTCCTCGCACCAGGTTGGTGAAAGTGATTTTGTAATGGCTTCTTTGCCTTGCTATGGGGGGGGGGGGGGGGGGGGGGGGGGGGGGGAGGGGGGGGGAGGAGATACACTTATTTTAGTGCAATACTTGGAACAGAGGTTTCTAGGGAATAAATGTACGTTAGGTTGGACCAAATCACTATAAAGTTTGGTGAATTTTTTCTTATTATTTTTTGCAATTTATTTTTTTATGATTTGTTTTGTGGTTAAAAACACTGATCTTTTTTTTAAAAAAAATTAATATGCTTTCACATTGAGTTATAAAATTGACTATTTTCACATATTAAAATAGTTATAAATTTTCTTTTTGTTAAAGAAAATTTTAAATTACCAATTCACCCCCACCCCCTCTTGGTTAGCCTCGGGTTGGTTCTTTGAGGTTTAACAACTTTAACAAACTTTCAAGTGATATTAGAGCGGGATTAAAAAACTAAGTTTTAGAAAGCTTTTGAAAAAATGATCAATGTCTAACTTTAGAAATTGTAATATTGCATGATTATATTCAATCACATGACCACTATTATTTGATAACATTCCTTTTGATTTTGAAAATTTTGCATGTCTACTTTCTTGCAATCAATAGACTATTGCATGTAGATGTTAGTTCAGGAAGAATATTACACACCTTCTTGCTTTATAAATGATATTGAAATTGAACTACATTTTTCTTAATGGAGTTCTGAGGATATAAATTTAACACAATTAAATGCTAAATATTTAAACTGCTTTTTTATGTGCATTAAAATCTAAAGATTATATGCGTATATCTATCTGCACAAATGGTAATAAATTTTTGGATAAACTATGTATTACCTACGAAAGAACTAATGAAGTGAAATAATTTAAGTTAAAAATTCCACTCCATGACTATGAATTATTTTGCATGAAACTTTGTGTGTCAATTTCTAAAATGTATACCAGGTTCTCTCAAATTGTGACATTTGTGTAAGCTTTAGGTAGAGAACATACAAATTATAAAAAATTTAATAAGATTTTATGTTGTTTACCTTGTTCCTATGATACTAAAATAATTGTTATTATAGAATCTAAGGATCTAAATATTTATTCAATTGGTAACTTGCTTGGATCATGCATTTCCTACAAGCAAGGAGTGAGTCAAAGATAGATTGATGCATATTAGAAAACAAAGTTGAAAATTATAGCCTTAAAAGTTAATGACTATGATAGTGACAATTACGTAATAGAAGATTATGATGATTGGTGACAAGGAAATTTAAAAGCTTTCTAAAGAAAAATGAAAAGCATTGTCTGTAATGGAATAAAGGTAAAGCTTATAAAAATTTTAAGGTTTCTTTTGATGTTATATGTTTCGAATGCAAGAAGTTGGGGCAGATTAGGACTAATTTCCCAAATCTTAAAGCTCACCCAATCATTGAGAAGGGTAAAGGAAAAGTTAAATTCAGAAAGAGCAAGCAACTCATGCAAAAGGCTTTCTGGCTGACTCCTCTTTAGACTCATCTGAGATAAAATTGGAACAAGAGATAACCAATTTGTGCTAAATGGCAGATAACAATCTTCATCATCTTATTAAAAGGAGGTATGTGAGCTTTCATAGAGTGAATGATTTATAGTTTTTGATAAAAATTCATAAAACATATAGAAAGCTTAATAAAATGTATGTTAGACTTAATTCTAATTTTCTAATTTGCACAAAGAGCATGAAGTAGAACAAGAGATAACCAATTTTTGCTTAATGGTAGATAACAATCTTCGTCATTCTTATTAAGAGGAGGTATGTGAGCTTTCATACAATAAATAATTTGTGGTTTTTTATAAAAATTCATAAAGCATATAGAAAGCTTAATAAAATGTATGTTAGCCTTAATTCTAAATTTCAAATTTGCACAAAGAGTATGAATGCCTTAGGAAAGATCACTTTACTGTGGATAATAATCATATAATCTTACTTGATGAATTAGATGCATTAAATAAAAAGTATCTTCATTTAACTGTTGAACTTGATCACTTAAAAGCATCCCATGTTGATTTAAAAAAATTATTTAAAGAATTAAAGGTATATTTAGATGAAGCTGATAATAGGGATCTTGTATTAAAAATTGAAAATTTAATTCTTGAAAGTTCAAACAATTTTTTGCAAGTGAAATTAACTAGTTTTAAGGAAAATAAAACATCACCAACACTTGTAGAATTTCAAAACCCTTCACCACAGCATGTTGTTTAAATCATGGAAGTGTCACAAAAACCCACATAGACTAGTGAATCCATTCCTAGGATTAGTTATTTTTCTTGTGGCTTGCTAGGACATATATCCAACACTTGCACTATCCATCGTAGAACACATTTAGTGTGGAGGACAAAACTAAATAAATCATTGCATAGCATGCAAGCATTTAATCCATTAATCCATAAGGTGGAGCCCAAACTTTTTTTAGGTACCCAAATCTAAGCCTTCATGACTTTGTAGGAATGCTCTCACAAAAGACCTAGTGAGAGCATTTTGTACATGGACAATGAATTTTTAAGGCACATGACTAGAGATGTAAATCCATTCATCTCACTAGAGGGAACATCTGGAGGCAAGGTAACATTGTGATATGACACCACCATGAAAATGAGTGAATCAAATTGATTTAAAATTTTTAAAAAGTGCATGTTTTTTTTTTATGTACTATGTTGGTATTTTTGTTTTGAATTTATGTTTGTGATCTTTTATTTTTTATGTCATTTATCTCTTTGTGAAGTCTCTCTGACCAACACACATAAAAGAATCAAATCACTTCTCACAACACTATTTGACTTTTTCTTTAAATGAAAACTTACCTCTATATTACTTAAAATATTAAGTAGTGGTTGACACCTCTAAACAATCCTCTCATTCCTGTAGAAGGATAAACTTATTAAAATCAACATCTATATCGAATTAAAATTAGATTTGGAAATAAAAATCATCTTCTTCTCCCTATATTTTTCTATCTCATAGGAAACTTTTGCAAACTGATGAATCCACTTCATTGAAAGTTAGTGATGTGTGTCAAACCTTTACGAATTAACCTGAGGCTAACCAAGAGGGTGGGGGGTGAATTGGTTATTAAAAAAAAATTTAATGGAAAAAGGAAATCTTTTTTAATATTTTAAAATAAATAATTTATGCAGAGGCAACACTAATTTCACAATAATAAAAATTAGAGATTTCAACCACATAACAAAATATAGAATAATACATAAATTAAATGCAAAAAAACAAGTAGAGAGAACACAACAGATTTATGGTGGTTCGGTCAACATGATCTACGTCCACTCCCCGGAAAACTCCTTTCCTGGTTTTGCACTAATAGTAGTGTCTCTCCCTTATGGCAAGGCAAAGAAACCCATTAAAAATCTTTCAACCAACTCGATGAGGCAGAGTTATTACAAATATGGGGCTAAGCACTATAATTTTGATAATAACAAATATTATTATTTTTCTTACCTTGCTAATTCCTGTTGCTTAAATTTATTTCATACTTATTTTATTCTTTGCAACGGACTACCATTTCAAGATCACAAGCTCCCTTGCAAGCCAGCTCAAGATTGTGTAGACTAGCATTAAGTTAGTATGTATTTTCAATGTAATATGATGGATCCTGAAGCTAAATAACCTTGCACACACACACTCAAGGGAGTGAGTAAGTAAGTTAGGGATATTTTCAACTTTTGAACAAATCATACAAGATGACTCTAGATCATCCCGAATGATCTGTTGAGCCCAAAACCCTAATTAGGGCTTATATGTCAAATAAGCTTGTTTATACCAATGGTCCTAGACGGTCCTCCAATCGTATAGGAAAATATGTATTAATCAAATAATCAAGCCGCCATAGATGATGTAGGCAATATTTGATAATTGAAATTTTTAGTCTAATCATACAGGATGATATTGATCATCTTAGATGATTTGTAGCAATTATGCCTAAATAAATATTCTGATTAGGAATCTAAGTGTGGTTAGATTGAATGATCATATCATCCAGGATAATTATCTATGATTATACAAGATGATACATGATTTTTCTTCTAAGCATACTAGACGTCCCAAATGATTTACCAGGATGATTTTCATAATTTGAACTAATCATTCATGCTATTCGCAAGATCGACCGGGATGATCAATATATTTTTTCTTCTAATTATCCTAGACATCCCGAATGATCTACTGAATGAAAAGTCATGTTTTGAACTAATTGTACAGGATGATATACTAATCATCATATATGATCAGCACAAACTTATTGGTATAATCATATAGGCAACTTTGATTGTCCTAGCTAGAAGGGAAGGTTTACACTAATCATACAGGATGATTGACAGATCATTCTGGATGATCTTTGATAGAAAGTTAAAAATTAGGGCTTTTTTGGAGTTCTTCTTTTTAAGCTTATGTATTTATTCTTTGACATAACCTTTTATTGTTGTCCTAACCTAAGAGAGCTAAGGGAAGGAGAGTTTGGGAGAGAGAGGGAGAATCTTATGAGGGGGAGTTTGTGAGGGGATTCACAAAGGTTGCTCCAAGCAAGGATTTGATCTTTTTCTTCAAGCTTCATCCTTGGTTCCATGGTGGCTCCAAGGGAGACTATCATCAGCATTAGATGAAGGTTCTCTTCCTACGCCATTAAGGAGTAAAAGGATTCCAGGTTCTCTGCCTTCACCAGAAGAGTGAAAAAGGATTCAATGTTCTCTAATTCACCGAGAAGTTGCAAAGATTTTATATGGGCTTCTCCTTCTTACTGTGGTAGTAAAGGGAGAGTCACTGAAGGTTTAGTGCAAAACTTTGAGATGGTGTCTCTAAGAATGTATGTAGTACAAGTACCATTATAAATACTGTGTTCTTTCTTCTTTTTTTTCGCATTTTAATTTTCACATTTTAATTTTATGTGGTTGATTATATGGTTAAAATCTATGATTTATTTTGTTAATCGCTTCTAGTTCATAAGGGCTTAACAACCCTAACAAACTTTCAAGAGTATCTTGATTCCTTTTACTCCCTCCTACAGTAGGCAGAGAACCTAGAAATCATTTTACTCCCTCTTGCAGTAGGTAGAGAACCTTGGAATTCTTTTAATCCCTCCTAAAGTAGGTAGAGAACCTTCCATCTGATGCTGATGAAGATCTCCCCATAGCCACCAAGGAACTAAGGAAGAAGGCTAACAAAGATTATTAAAATTTTACATAGATCAAGCATGGTGAATCCCTCACAACTCCCCCTCATAAGGATCTCTCTCTATCAAAGCTCTCCTCTCTTCCTTCTCAAAGATCTCTCTCATGTCAACCCAACAACAAAAGATTAACACAATCATAATATGAGAACTTAAATAAAGAGCCTCCAAAAGAAGTCCTAATTTTCAATATTGTACTTCTGATCGTCTAGTATGATTCAAGATTGTATAGTACAATTCGTTCAAAATAGTCCGTTCAGCTAGTACGATCATCATTACCCCATACAATCAATTCAAGTATTTATACATATCGTCCAGTACAATTCTGAGATCATTTGAGATTATTATTTCAAGATATTGTATTGATCATCCTGTATATTAAGGTATGATGGTCGAAGATTTACATATCTTCCTACATATCCCTCGGGACATCCAGTACAATATCATGTAAAATTAGAAGAAAATAATGGTTTTCATCTTGGTGATGGGGGTATCAAAGATCATATACTCCAATCATTGTAGATCATTCTATATATTCTGATTGAGTAATCTAACCATACTTAGTCCCCTAATCACAGGGTCAATTTAGGCATGATTATCATAAATTGTCCAGGATGATGTAAATCATCCTGTTCGATTAGAACAAAATTTAAAGTTTAAAATATTGCCTAAATTGTGATTGATGGCTATTTTTTATGTCTGTAATTGATCATCATGGTCGATCTGAATTGTCCAGTATAATTAGCTAACCAATCTTTTTTTGGATAAAATCCATAGTGGGGCCTACGCTTTAATAAAGATAAAAATTATATGTCCTTTGAGGAACTGAAGCTTGCTTTTTTTTTAATAAAATTCACATAGCATTAAAAGAAAAGAAATTACAACCTAATGAAGATAATCCAACCCATCACATTCCTTCTTTAACTAAGATAAAAATGATGGAGGAATGCCAATACTACTAATATCATCCCAAATATAATTGCTAAATAAAGCAAAATTAACACATAAATTGGCTAACTTACTATAATTTCTATTTGAAAAACTAAAAATAACTTGATCAAAATCCTTTAGGAATGAAAAGTTACTATTTGACAAATGCTTGAACCTAGCTTTGGACCCTTCAAAAGATCTTTGAAGAAATTTGATCACATTGTAATTGTCTCCTTCAATAATTTTTCCTTTAGTTTCCCACATCCAATCTTGAAAAACCTTTTCCAATGAAAGGATAGCCATTAATTCCAACTGAGCTACATACCAATGTAACCCCATAAAGCCAAACACAAGAAAAAACCTCCCTTTGCAATATCTAAAGACTCCATTAATACCATCTCTATTAGATCATAAAATAGAAGCATAAACATTCACCTTTATCCACTCGGGTGGAGGAGGATATGAAGAAGTAGAAGGCAGCTGAAATAGCAGATTAGCATCACAGTTTTTTGAATGTATATAAGTAAGAGATGAAATTGAAGCAAAGTATACAATATTTATTGTAATAAACGCAACACCAAAGCCTTTTTAACTTATTAATACAATCCAAAAATGAAGAAGAAATAGGAATTTGAAAACCCCATTTATTCAAAATTTTAATCACAAGAATCAAAAGAGAATAACCAGCTATAATATGATTATCATCTTCAACTACATCACAACCTTCCAGGCAAAAAACCTAATCCAAAAGCCTCCTATGACTTAAGAATGCCTTAGATGGGATGGCATCTATAAACATATGTTATAATAGATCCAGATAAAGCAAAAGTTTTATATTTCTAATCCAATTCCAATGATTATCCTCTACCGAGACATTTGCCAGATTTTTTGAAATCATTCTAGAAATTATCTTCTCAATCATCTTTGTCTTCTACTCCATTCAATCAATAAGCAATCCAGAGTGTATGGGAAACTGAAGGATTAATTCTACCAGATGCTTACCAAAATATTTTCCCAGCTGAACAGCATCCCACAAGCCATCAAAGATGAAACTATTAATCATATAACCCACCTCTTCCAAATCAGCAATAAAGGTAGGCCATTTTAACAAACTCCTATCAAGAATTGATACATCATTTAGAGTATTAACTAATTCTCCATTGGCAACTTCCCATCTAACAATAAGGTGCAAGGACATAGCTCCATCTACAATAATTCTCTAAGTAGTTAAACTTTCTCGTTTGATTTTAGCATTCCAAATAACACTACCATATTTTGCCTTTAAATTTTAGTTAAGAAGTGATTTTGGTTTTTTAAAAATGTTCCAAGAAAATTTGGCATGAATCAAACCTACTTTGGAAATTGCTGAATGTACTCCATATCCACCTTGATATTTCGGTTTACATAGAACAACCCAAGAAACATAGTGAAGACCAAATTTTCCTCTCTTTTTATGCTAGATAAAGCATCTACACATCATATCAATTTCATAAAGAACTCTCATTGGTACAAGAGAATGCGTGGCCAAAAAAAATGTGAATAGAAAGCAAAATAGATTTAACAAGAACCATTCTATATTCTAAAGAAATAAACTTGTTAGACAACCTATTCAATTTATTTAATGCTCTTTCCAACATACCCTAAAAATTAACCGCAACAAGCCTTCTTAAAGCAATTTTAACTCTCCTTGACAATCTTGAAGTCCAACACGAGGGAAATAGCCTTCTTCTTTTTTAAATTAACATATTTATCAAATAAAATGATAGATTTTTGCATAATAATTACTTGCCCCGACCATTTTCAATAATTAGAAATAAGAGTTTTAATTTTCTTCAACTCTTAAACTTAGCTTCAGAAATAATAAGAGTATCATATGTATAGAGAAGGTGAGAAATCCTAGGGGTAGTATGTGAAATTTTAATACCAAGGTTACCTCCTTTCTATTTGAACTCATCCAACAAAAGTCGGGAACATCGAATGAATAAATAAGGAGATAAGGGACACCATTATCTAAAGCCACTCTTAGCATCAATCCAATTACAATTATTTCCATTAACCAATAAAGAATATTTAGGATCTGCCACGCATTCCAAAAGCAGCTCTGAAAACTTAGGACAAAAATTAAAATACTTTAGAACTTTCCTTAAAGAAGATCAAACCATGCTGTCGTAAGCTTGGACCATATCTACCTTGAAATCCACCAACCCTTTCTTAGATTTAGAAAATTTGAACTTGATGAATACTTCTTGACCAAACAAAACATGGTCAGATATGGACCGGCCTTTAATGAAACCCCTTTATTCCTTTGAGATGATTTTATGAATTACCTAGTCTATTCAACAATAGTTTAGCCACCAATTTTTTTGGATGGACAAACAAAGACTAATTGGATGATAGTTAGATGGAAAAACTGGATTACTAACTTTCAGAATAAGGACTATAAGTGTTTCTTTCTAAGAAAGAGACATCTTACCAATTGAACAAAACTGACTAATGACTATCCAAACATCTTTACTAATGATTTTTAATAAGACTTGATAAAGGAGTATGTAATCTCATCAAGACTAGGAGAAATATTTCTCCCAAGGTGATCAACCACCCATTAAAGCTCATCTTTTAAAAATTCCTTGTTCAATAAAGAGAAATCAGCATCTCCAAGAGTAACCAAAGCTTTTGACCAACCATGCAGCATACACTTCATTTCCATCCATTTATCTTTATAGAAATCAAAGAAGATTTCTACAATTAACTTCTTATTTTTAGCAAGAACTCCATTCCCATCCTTAACTTGATTTATCCAATTAGCATTCCTCCTAGCACTAGCAAAAGAATGGAAAATTTTAGTATTAGAGTCTCCTTCTCCCAACCATTTTAGCTTTGGCCTTATGTCTCTACCAAGTGTTCAATTGAGTAAGGGAAACTTTTAGTTCATGAATTTTTGTCCTCAACAACCACAACTATCATCCAATAACCCACCATCTGCATCCTCCAACTGCAGTTTTAAGATCTCATCCTTCAAGGACTCCTTCAAATGCGAAGGATTTTGAGGCTACGCTCTACACTAGAAAAAATAGCTCTTAAAGTCATGCTAAACTTCTTATTTAGAATATGGACATGATCACCTCTAACTGACCTATTCCGTATTTTAGCAACAATCCTAGTCAAAACATGATAAGAAGCCCAGACATCTTCATACCTAATCCTCATCTTCTGGCAAATATCTGGTTTGAAAACCTCCAAAGCAATTGGATAACGGTCAGATTCAACCCTCAAAAGATGCCTGACAACCCTAAGATGAATCATATTTAAGGCTTTGGAATTAACTAAACATAGGACAAGCCTCTCCAAAATATGAGCATTCCCATTTTTATTATTACACCAAGTAAATTTAGGACCCAAACAGTTCACATCATGGAAATTATTATTGTTCATAAACATCCTCATCTCCTTGGGCCCTTGAGAAGAGACAAACTTCTTACCACCTTCTTATCTTCTTGAGATAAAATATAATTGAAATCCCCACCAATAACTGAAGGAATATGATTAGAAGAAGCCAACTCCAAACTATTCCATAAATCCCTCCTTTTATAAATATTTCTACTACCATGAATAGTGGATATTAAACAAGCACCTTTATTCATGATCTCCAACTCAACAATAACAGCTTGAGAAGAAGCCACCTTCATAACAAATGATGCCAAATCAGCCCTCTAAAACACTATAATCCCACTAGATAGCCCAACTGCAGGAACAATGAAAAAATCCCACTCCGCACCCAAAAACCTATTGACCTCCATCTTATTTAAAGAAGAAATTTTTGTTTCAACCAGTCCCACAAAAAGACACCATGATCTTTCACAACTTCTTTTATGTATAGGTAAGCTTCCCTTTTTTCCCTTCTATAATTCCAAAAAATAATTGACTTCATTAAGAAATAAAGGGGGAAGGACCCTTGTTCCTTTCCTTGATAAAAACTTCACTTTTCCTTATCTGAGGAAGAATACTTACAAGACCTAGTGACTTTAGTTCCTTTTGAAGTTTTACTTTAACACCAGCCAAATTAGCTTCATAAGTAATTCCATCCTGATTCCAACAATCAACTTTGTTATCAGTGTTGTACTCCAAACCAGCTTTACCTTTGCTATCCTATCCCATATCAAAATTATTGCATATTCCATTCAATACATTGATACATTAATTGAACAAGGAAGAAGATCCAAGCCAGGTTCCAGATGTGAATCAGTGCCAATTTCTTTAGAATCCCCAGGAATAGGATATTTTGGCTTCAATACATTTCTACCTCCCACCTCTTCAAATTCAACACCTTGCAACTCTTCCTCTTCTACTTCTAAGACCACAGGCAGCTCATGATTACCCAATGAGCTATCAAGTAGATCCTTGTTGACCTTCGAGCCAATAGAAGACTAACCAACCTACAGAGATTTCATTGGAACCATAGATTCACCTATATAAACAATCCTTATATTATTTTCCCAGACTCTATTCTGCCTCCCTCTATTAGAAGCAGCCAAAACTTTTCTCCTTCTATTATAATTTACATGCACCCAAGGACCATAAGCGGCTCCAGACTGTATTCCTTCAGATAATAAAATACCCAAAGTTTTAGATTCAGCTTTAGACTTCGACCCTTCATTATCACTAGCAGCTTTCTCCTCCAAAACACATTCATTAATGAGATGACCAATTTTATTACATTTGAAACAAAAAGTAAAAGTCTTTTCATATTTGACTTTTTGAAAGAACCGCCCTAAAAATATTTCCACCCAAACATCCAACAGAAGTTTCTTGTCAAGGAAAAGCAAAACACAAACTCTAGTATAGTCCCTTTTTGCCCATTGAAACATACTGCCATCAAAAGGGATATCCCTACCAAAGAAGCAATCCTTAAAACATTGATCTCATCCTAACATTATAATGGGAGGTGAGGCATCCTAGTCCAAATTGGGGATGATAAGCTATTCAATGAAGTATGTGAAAAGCTTGGACTCCATTTCTCGATTCCTATATTATGTCCATTAACATACTAAGGGCACCTGATAGAACATTCTCCATAGCTTCATTTAAAAGAAGGAACATAAAATCTAGCCTAGTCTAAGAGTAGTGAGGTGAAATTTTCCAAACTACGACCATTGACGACATAATTCCCCCTTAGTTACATGAATAGGGTTATCTTTCCCAAAAACTTTAACAACTACAAAAAATTGTAGTTTTTTTTGTTGAATGCTCCTGTTAGTTCATTTTCTTCATCTCCTCTAGATTTTGGAGACTATAAAACCTGCTTCACTCAAGGTTTTAAATCTAAGGTGAAATCAGGTATGCCACTTACTATTATTGAAGGCAGTCTATTGATGAGTGAGAAGGAAGTGGAATTTATTGGTAAAGGGAAGAAGGTTATGTTTGAAGACAATGTACAGCTAATTTCAAATATGGTTTGGCTCCAATATCAAGGGGAGAGTCGGTGGCCTCTCCTTCTTCAAGGCCAGTGAGGGATATGATTAATGATGGTAAATAAACATCATATTGTTTGGTTTTTGAAGGAATGGCTTCCAATTGTATTGGTCAAGGAGGAACTAGCTCAAGGGAGGCTCAGGTTACAGAAGTTACTAATGTTGATGTGCTAGTAAGTGACTCTCCTAAGGTTAAAGGGTTGCAGTCTCATCTGGTTGAGGTGAGTAACTCCAATTCTAGTGATCTAGGTGGATGCGAAGATGGACTCACTGGAGTTCCAACTTGTCCTACTATTAGGACTCTGTAGAATGTTTGGAGCAGAAAATAAAATATTAAAGTTTCTGATTTGGACTTTGGGGAATGCTTATCTGAGGATGGTTCTACTATTATGCTTTATGCATAAAGAGAATTGGAGAATTAAAAAAAAAGCTTAAAAAACTCATTGGTGACAAAAGATTTCCGGTGGAGAGGCTCCTTTATCATTGATTAGCTCTGAATTAAGAAAACAATGGTCTCAATTTTGGCAAGTTCCATCTCACTGGGATGGGTCCTTTGCTCTTTCTATGAGCTTGAGCATTTGGAAGCTATCTTGTCCAATGTCCCTTAGTTTGTTAATGGCCACATCATCGGAATTCATAGATGGTCTCAAAGCTTTTGTCCTACTTTGCTAAAAGGATTAACTACCCCAATTTGGATCAGGTTGCCTAATCTCCCGCTACAATGTTGGGATGAGATTAACATTTGCAGGATAACATCTATGGTTGGAAATCCATATTTGATTGATGGCAATATGTTTTAGTGGGGAAGTTGAGAATTCTAAAGGATTTGTGTTTATATTAAGTTGGATGCAAAGTTGCCTTTGGGGGTTTGGGTGGAGGGAAGTAGTGGGAAATTCTTTCAGAAGATCAAATATGAAAGAATTCCCAACTTCTGCTTTAATTGTGGAAAAATTGGACATATCAAGAAGGATTGTGTTAAGATTATTATAGAGACTAAACTCTGTTCTTAAAATAAAGAGAACTTGGATAATTCAAAGATTCCAGCTATGATAGGCACTTCTAAAGGTATTTAGGTGCAATTGGTTGAAGAAGCTTGTAATGATAAAGTAGGATATGGTCTATGGATGCTAGTAAAGATGAAAAGGTTTAAAAATCATTTTAACAAGAAGTTCATTCCACATCCATTGGTGACTGAAGTGAGGAAAGACTCTTAAGCAATGAAAAATAAGGAAAAAGGTGCAGAAGAAGCCAATGTAACTAATGTTGTAGGTGTTCTGGAACCTGTTCAGGTTGTTTCTGATAGAACCACTTCACAAAATGGTATTTTTCACATCAACTCTATGCAAGTGGCAGAACCTGAAATTGCCAAGGCTGTTATTCCGAAAGATAATAATTATTTCAAAGTTTTAATGGATCTTGCAAAAGATGGTGAAATTATTCAATTGCTTTTTGGAATTGTAGAGGGGCAAGAAAGAAATGTGCTTCTCTATATCTTAAGGAGTTTATAAAACTTCATGGTGTTTTCTTTTTGGGTTTGGTGGAAACTAAGTTGACTTCTATAGATAGAAGTGTGGTTAATTTAATGATTAGGGATGGATGGGATTTTTTTCATGTGCCATCAGAAGAGTTGTATGGTGGTATTCTTATCTTATGGAATTCTAAATTTGCTTATTTTTCTATATTTGATTCTTCTTCTCAAGTGGAAATTGGTGATCTTTAAATTTATAATAAAAGTTCATGGAGGGTAGCTTCTATGTATGGAAGTAAATATGTGTATGAAAGAAGGGATCTATGGGAGATGTTGGATAAACATTCTATTGTAGACGTGCCTATGGTGGTAGGAGGTGATTTCAATTGCTTGATTTCAAAGGAGGATAAGAGAGGGGGGAAAGGTTTTTGTTTTCCCAAAGGCCGAAGGAGATGAAGGCATTTTGTCTAACAATGACCTTCATGAGTTGGGGTTCATTGGCCCCAAGTTTACATGGTTAAATAATAAAGTTGGTGGAGCAGGGATTCTAGAAAGATTGGATAGATGTTTTCTTAATTCAACTGCTTTGAGCTATTCCCATCATATGGTGGTTAGACATTTGGCTAGAGTGGCTTCGGACCATTGTACATTCCTATTAAAAATCATTGAATTCAATACGGTCACAAAACAAAACATCAAGTTTGAGGACATTTGGGCTTCATATCCAGCTTCAACTGCTATGGTGAGGAAAGAGTGTAACAAGGTTTACCATGGGAGCAATTCTCGCATTCTGAACATCATGTTTTGAAGAACTTTGAAATTCTTGTTTTTATGGAGTAAAGCTAAACTCAAGAATCATAATCAACTAAGGGAATGCCTTTTGAATGAGATACTGGAACTTCAAACAAAGGAATTAGTCATTAGTATCCTCTCAGAATAGGATTGTTGGACCCTTAAGGCTAAAGTAAGTGAAAACTATGGCTTGGTTGAATTCATGGTGGAAAAAAAGAGCAAAGGTGAAGTGGATAGTAGAGGGAGACTGCAACTCAAAGTTTTTTTTATTTTTATGCTAGTGCAAGGAGGAATTCTAATTCCATTGCAAAAATAAAAGATGGGAATTGTATTTTGGTGGAAGAACATAAACATATTGAAGAAGTATTATTTTTATTTGTCAAGCAAAAGTGGAAATACAAAAGCTGTAATTTGGATGGATGGCCAACAGCTTTGAATTGTTTGAATTATGTTGACATTAATTAATTGGACATGGAATTTTCTGTTGAGGAGGTGGAGTTGGTTTTGAAACAAACTGGTGGAAATATTGCTCCTAGCAAGGATAGTGTTTCCTATTCTTTTATTAAAGCTTATTGGGACATCATTAAATTAGATTTTTGGAATGCTATTAAACATTTTCTTTGCAATGGGGAGTTGAATGAAGTCTAGAAAGAAACTTTGATTGTTCTTATTCCTAAGGTGAGCAACCCGGTCTACCTGTCCAACTATAGACCCATTAGCTTATGTAATTCTGTTTACAAGGTGGCGACTAAGGTGATCTTGAATAGATTACTTGCTATTATTCCAAAGTTGATCTCGAAAGAGCAAGTGGCATTTATTAAAGGGAGATCTCTGTCAGACCATGTGTTGGTTGCTCAAGAATTATTCCACAAATTTAGGTATTCTAGATCTACTAAAGGTCTTGCATCTTTCAAAATTGACATGGAACAAGCATATGATTCTATGTCTTGGTCAACTCTTAGAAAAGTCTTGGATTATTTTGGCTTTCCTTCCAAGTTATCCAATCTGATTTTGGAGTGTGTTGAAGATCCTAGTTTCTCATTTACTATTAATGGAAACTTCTCATATTGGATTAAAGCAAAGAGCGAATTCCATAAAGGTTGTCCCTTATCTCCTCTCCTTTTTATTACATGCTCTCAACTACTATCTAATGCTTTTGCTCAGAGCTCATGTGGGATTAGCATTAGTTTAGTAGGACCAAGGATTTCACATTTATTATATGCAGATGATGTTATTATGTTTTAGGAAGCCATTAGGAAGGCTGTAAAGGAAGTTAAGGGTATCCTTAATGATTATTATGGTTTGACTGGATAACGTATAAATGTGGATAAATATGCTATTCTTTTTGGTAAATTTGTAAGTAAAAGGAAAAATAAAGTAATTACTCGTATTATGGGCTTTAAATCTGTGAAAAAATTTAATTACCTTAGTGTAAAAATTACCTTAAAACTAGTGGGAGCTGATTTTCAATTCATCATTGACAAAGTCTTGAGGATGCTTAATATATGGGGGAGCAATTTCAACTCATTGCCAGGAAAATTCTCTTTGGTTAAATCAATAATGTTATCTTATCCCACTTTTCATAGTAGGCATTCCCTTGTTCCAAAACGACTGCTTGAGGAGCTTGATAAGTTGTGTATGGGGCTTCATTTGGAATAAATATAATGGAAGATTTAGTTTACTATATGTAAGTTGGAATGATTTTGCAAGCCTTTTAGATGGGGAGGTCACAGACTGTATTCAAGTGCTTCTAAAGTTCCTGCATTTAGAGAAAGGTTGGCTTGGAGATTTGTTCAAGATAAGGATTCCCTAATGCACAAGTTACTGGCTCCTAAGTATGGCACTCTGACGGAGGTTGGAAACTCAAGGAGAGGATGTTCATCTTCATGGAAAATATTAAATGATGGACGAAGGATACTGAATCCTATAAATAGTTGGATAATTGTGAATAGAGGATCTATTAAAGCCTACAAATACACTTGGATTGTGGACAAATGCATCAACAAATGGACAACATTTGTGGTACATCAAGATGATGATGCATTTTTTGTCAAGGAATTTATTACAAATGGCTGCTGGAATGAAGATAAGTTAATGAAATACTTTGTAAGGACCTGGTGGATCTAATTATGCAGGTGAAGATTAATCCAGAATCTTTTGAAGGAAGAATGGAACTTATACATCAAAAAATCTGGAAGAAGTATTTTTGGGTTAGCATTTGAAGCTTCGATGCAAGGTTGTTATGAATCCTAGGTGTGGAAGTGGATCAAAAAAGCAAAATTAAGGTCTCGGATAGAGGTGTTCTAGTGGAGATTATGTAGAAATGATATTCCTACCTTTCAATTTTTATCTTACAGGAGATTACTTGGCATTGATAAATGTCCTAGAGGATGTGATGACGTTGAAGATGTAGATCACATTGCTAGCAAATACATAAAGCTGAAGGAGGTATTGCAACATTTAAGTAGATGGGGATTTGGAATTCCATTATTTGTTAGATTTGAAGATTATGTTAATTGGTTGGAATTCCTTGCTCTGAAGGATTGTATGCTTGTTAATCTTTATTGTAATGCTGTGTTCCTCTCATGGAAAGCTAGGAGTATATTCATTTATGAAGGTTTCGAAGAGTGATCGGCTTTGATTGTTGCCAATGAAGTTTGTTATTCTTCGATCCCAAATAGCTATGGTCATTTCAAGTCAGGCCATTGGGATGCTAACCGTCATTTAGACTACCCAATCTTTGGCATCCTCCTCCCCCTGATTGGTTAAAAGTCAATGTTGGTGCCTCTCTAATTTCTTCATATAGATCTAGAACTGGAGGTGTGTTCCAAAATTGCAAAGGAAGATTTTTTTTGGCATTTGGAAAATCTTGTGTTCATTTGGACGTTTCATAGTTGGAACTTTTAGCTATTTATTCTCTGAAGGATGTAATTAAAGATTGTATATTCAAATAAAATGGAATAATTATTGAAGGCGACAACTTTAACATTATTTCGTTTCTTCAAGGTGCTCGGAATAATGGTGTCCAGAAGGTGAAAGATCTAGATTTTTAAAGGATTTCTACTATGTCATTTTTAAATGTATAGGGAGGAATAGCAATAAGTTAGTGAATTTGTGTGCTAACTTTATTCTTTTTAGTAACTTTATTTGGGAAGACTTTAGGTTGAATAAGGTTCCACCTTTTTTATTTTATTTGTTAAAGGAGGAATCTACTTTGTAGGTTGTTTGTTTTGTTTTCTTTATTATTAATGCATCAAATTGATAAATAACCAAGACCTGATTATTCAACTCTTCGGAAAGAATTCATAAGTGTAATTCGAAACATCCACAACTGGACATTCAAAGTTATTTCCCCAAATAACCATCTGAATAACACATTAGCTACCAAAGAAATAGGAGCAGTAGAACTAGGAAATTCAATATTATTATCCACAATTGTACCCAAAAAAGTAAGATGTTGAGTATCCAAACAATAGTTGCATCAGCTCTTCTCTATTGGCCAACAAAAACCAAACCATCCAAAGGGACCCCCCCCCTTGAAGCATCCATCTTCTTTTGATCCACATAATCCAAATTTAGGATGGGAGGACTCAATAGGAGAAGCAATTAGAATTAGTCATACAAGCAATCAATTCAAAAAACCGCCACCTTAAAACTCATTATTAGCAAAAGATAAGGCATAGGCATAACATCAACTAATGGTAAACTACAACATCATACTCACCAGGACCAACAACAATCCCCATCACCACCACCCCGGTATCCCAAACAATATCCCCATTAATAAGAATCTTATTAATATGCAAATCAAGGTAATTTGCAACATCAATAATAACATTTTCTTAAACTCTAAAAGCCATTCAAACAGATTGTAAGTTGCTTAGAAATAGGGATAGAGGGCTTATTATAATCCCCATAGCATGCCTAATACAATTATTAGTTAACATAAAAAGGAGAAATTCCTCCATATCAACAAGTTAAATATATCCCTACTTTTTAAGTCTGAGCCAAACTTTGTTCATGATTTTTTTTTCTAATGTGAAGTTCTAACAAAACCCAAGCAATAAATGGTCGAGATCCATTGGAGGCATTGTCAAAACTTTTAAAGGGACACCCAAATAATGAACCAAGGGCATGGGAGGATACTAGGAGAGAATAGGTGAGGTCTTAAATATGGGAATGAGATCCAAATGGGAATAACCAATGATTCAACACCAATATCAAGTAAGGGAAACCAGTTGGTTTAACTTCATATAGCAATTATTGAAAAAATAATATCAATGATCAAATTACTCTGCTATAATCTAACATAATTCATCAACTTATTCAAAAAATGCAAAGGGTTGAGCAAATTCATGAAAAAATTGGCATTAAGCTTAAGGTTGAAGAAAAATTTTTGTATAGAATCTAAGCTACAATAATGGCTAGGAAAAAAAAAAAACCAACCAAAATGTGAATTACAAACGTGCCACTAGTGCGAGTATTTTCTCTTATGAGATCCACAAAGAGAGCATACCACAAATTGAAGAAGGGTTTAAGCTCAGGAAAACACACATCTAAGGAGAAACTAGATAAGCCATCTACAAAAAGATATTGATTTCAAATAACCCCCCCCAAAAACCCTGGGTCAGAAATGCAATTCCTCCCCACCTTTACCTAGGATTGGTCTGAAGGAGGGAAAAATTAGAGATCCAAACAAACAAGAATAACAAAACTAAAAGCATAAAAGGAAGAGGGACTTCCCTAATACCAGC